>WAAD01021573.1:0-29082 GCA_013389945.1 Fregata magnificens | reverse complement strand
GCCCCCCCCCCCTTTTTCCCCAAAAAAAAAAAAAAAAAAAGAGGGAGAGAAAGGGGGAAAAAGGCAATAAAGTTTGGGGGGAGGCGCGTCCCCGCGGCGGCTGCANGGCCGTTGCGGGGCGCGTTGGGCGGGAAGGCGGCCTGAGGGGAAGTGGTCACCGCCGCCTCCCGGGGGGCCCTCACGCGTCCTCGGGGGTTTGGGTTGTGGTTTTCGTCCGATATGGGGCGATTTAAAATGTCTCGATGGAAGCACCACCACAGGCAGGCTTTGGCAAATCCTTCCTGAAGGGCTTGAACAGTTCCTCGGTCCGGAGGAAGAGGGCTGTGTTTGAGGCAACCATAATTAGTCTGAGGGATGAAAGGAGGGTGAACAAATACAGATGTTGTCCTCCCATTGAGTTTGTTGTAAATGTAACAAGATGCTATGAGAAATATATTTTAAAGGACAAGGTGACAACACATATGGACTTAAAACTCGTGTAAAGGTTTTCTCCATGCTGTCTTGAGCCATGCTGCCAAAGACCAGTCACCATGTCAAAGGTGTAATACTACTCATGAGGGTTTTCTCAACTACGGCTAGCAAACACCACTTTTCACCAAAGTATGACATGACAAAATACCATAGGGTATATACCACAGGGTACCACACAAGGGAGGAAAGGGTAATCTACCTACCTGAGCATCTACTCAAGCAAGCACCAACTAGACACACCCCATCTTCCCAAACTTGAAACATGACCCATCTCAGAGGTCTCCTAGACATCCTCTTTTCCATGTCTTGTGTGTGACGTTGCATTAGGTGCCTGTCTGCAAAATTTTCTGAAAATATCTGGTCCTGAAGAAGAAAAGAAAGATTAAAAAAAAAAATCTCCTTTTAAAGTGGGTGGAAGATGACCTTCTACAAAAAGTTAAGAAGGTCTTTCCTAGATCATGTACTGCATGTAGACCAGCAAGTGAACAAAGTTTCTGTAATAAAATGCTAAGCATTAAGGTTTAGTGCAACTTTTTCAGAGTCAATTGCTGGAGATACTCTATAAGGAAGCTCTTTGGTGATGTTTCAGAGCATTGTAAAATTGAATGACCTACTTACAGAAAGCTACCAGTTGAAAATAATATTCCAGCATGTATCTATCATACCATACCTGTTGACTGAGGTTTTAGTGTTTTAACTGCCAGATGCAGCCTTTTAAACATAGAGTGGGAAATTGAAGTGTGTAGTGACATAATATTTGTTGGAGAATCCTTCAAGGTTCATGTATTATGCAGGACTTGGCTGTGATTGAAAATAGTTTTTAAATTATTGGAAGCAATATAAATCATTACAGCGCAATTTGTAGCAGAGCATCACATTTGCAACACTATTCCGAATGTTGTGTCAACATTTCCATTATAAACTTTTTTTTTTTTCTTTCCGGGAAATTTACAGCTTGGTTAGTGGTAAAACAGAAAAATAATCTCTTGAAACTGAAACTTGGCATGGCCACAACCCAGCTCAGGAAACAAAACACTGGAGAAAACTCGACAATCTGTTTGGCCATTTTGAAATTACGAGTATGCTGAAGACATAAATAATAGCACAGAAAAAAATCATAAAAGTCACTGGTTTAAATACTTTCATGCTTTCTTCTTAATTTTTTTCCTAAAAATAAATTTTATAAGACAATATGTCGTTGGGTGTTGTGTTCCAGTTTTTAACATATTCAAGAACCTTTTGCTTGAAAAGAGACTCCTATGGATCTTGACATTTACAGGTGTACCTAACACTACATAAATTGTGAAGTTAAGCACATGAACGTCTTTATACATGAATCATCCTCCAGCGAACTTAGATCCACTATCACTGTCAATTATACTATTTCTCAAAATAATGACTTCAAAAGAATTGCATCATGTGAATTTAGGGCACTTCAATTTGAGACAGTGCATGTTACACAGACAAGCTATAAGTACCTGAAACACTTTGGATCTAATTGAGAATGTCTGATATGTTGCGTGCATTTTGGTTTGTGATCTAGGTAAGAAATGGTTTTGTTTTATTGTATGAAAAAACAATTAAAACTACATAAAATATATCCATGGAAAAGCTAAAAGCCCATCAAGGAAGTCAGTGTAAGCAATAAAACTCACACTGTAGTGTGTCTTCTACTGTCAGACTTTGGGGGATTTACTCTCCCATAGCCACTACAAAACTGATGAACTACAACAGCTAATGCCCCTGAGCAGTAACAGGTGCCTAGACACCTACACACTGAATACACCCATTCCATCTGCTAAAAAGATGTCCCTGATATTAAAAAATGTATCTAAAATCAGACCCACTCTCTCTCATCTGCTTTAAGAAAGAAGTACTATGGCCCAGTTCACTCTATTCAATTAATTTCCTTGCTTTAATTATAGTTTAAATATCTTTAAATTTTATTTAAAGGATTATTTTCCCCACCCCATGGAAAAATATATTTGATTGCACATCTATATTCTAGTGTATGTAGTAAGCATATCCTTCTCTCCAAAAGTCCTTAGGATTATTCTAAAAATGCATGTACAGTTGCTATTTTTGGATCACAAGTGAGAGAAAGCAAGAAGTTAAGGGCTGAGCATGGTCTGAGTTAAATTCAGTTCTCAGAAATCAAAAACTTAAAACTGCTGTATGTATAGCAGTGGTGTAAGACAAGCTGGAGACTACCGCTTAAATGAAGCCCAGCCATATGCAGACCAAATTCATCAGTATACAAAAACGAACACTAAATTAGAGTTTGAACACCCATTTGAAATCAGTGGGAAAATTCTTGTGCATGAAATTACTGCCATATATAAGAATAAGAATTTCCCTGTGAGAGCTTCATTCTCTGGTGCAGTTCCATTAGAAGTAGGGGGGCTGTTACATATTTAGAAACAATTACATAGTTGTCCATGTTGGTATGGTGACAGATCCCTATTTTATCTTTGGAGCTGGAGGGTGAAGTCTTGACCCCCATCAAAGCCTGGCAAAACTTCCTATGACTTCAACAAAGCCAGGATGTATTATTACCGTACATAACTGCATATATGACTACAGTCACCTGGAAATTGCCTCCCCTGGCACACGCTGTTGAAAAAAGCGACCCTGGGGAGGAAAGTCATCCTAAGAGTGCAGCAAGTTTCTTCCCAGCCTCTACAGTCACCCTGCGCGTGTCCCTGCTGGTTAGCTGAACACATATATTCTTTGCTTATACCACCTCCTCTGCTTAGCTCACCTGCCATGGGTTCAGCATCTTCCCTGTAGCCCTAACATTCAACCTCGTATTCCTTCTGGATTAAAACAGCCTTTTCTTTTTTCACTTACCAGATTTTTTTTTTTACAGCCTGTTATGTTGTAATTTAATCTGAAAGATTAATCCACGTACCTAAGTCTACCCCTTTGAATACAAACAGAATGTTTCTTGGTTTATATATGAGGATATGCATTGCGGCACACAACAGAGCATCACTGCCCAATTTAAGCACTATTAATAAATACTAATATAGATTATATGAATATATACACGCATATATTTATACACACAGAGGCACACAAAAAGTGAATAACCTGTGGGCATCTTTTCTGATAATTTGCTGTCTCATCTATTACATTTAATAACATTGAATAATAGTATAAAATAGTCTCCTGCTGCCAGCTTACTGATTTGGGGCTTTTTAATTCCTGAAACTAACAGATTATAAGGTAAATGCTATAACAGTCTCAACTCAGGAGTTGTAATTGGCATAATAGTGTAATTTGGAAATAAGTGTTTGTGGTAGATCAGCTGTCATCCCACAGGGATGGAGACAGTGACTTTTTATAATAAATCCCACATGTTCCATTCTACTCTGGCAAATATACCACACTGCTATATCAAAGTACTTTACAATCCTTAATTAATTAATTCCTATAAGAGCTCTGTTAGGTGAATGTATATTATTTTTCCTGTTCTCCAGCCAGAGAGACAAAGCATAGAGCAAAGTGGTTAGAAGAGGATGCCAGCTTAATGAAGAATCTGGCCACCTGAATTCCAAGGGCCCTGCTGTAGCCACAGGAGATCTGCTGCTGTCCAGGAGCAGCTGTGCTAGTCATGGAGAAGAAACTAGTGGCCCATTAACTCATATTTGAAACCTTAGCAGGAGCGTGTCTTTTTGCTGCATTAACTATTATACATGTTAAAGAGGAAACAGGATGAATAGAATTTAGGAGTGCAAAGGAAAAGGAAAAGGCAAAGCTGAAAAAGAGAGGTGGCTCTTACACATGGTAGTGTCCTATAAGATGGTGTCTTTCATATACACAGTATCTCACAATACTGCGGATGTTCTATTTATACACACATGATAAAGGATTAGTAAGTGATTAATAGATGTTTTAATAAATGGTAATCAATCATTATGAGTCCAATGGGTCAACAGGGTTTTTTATAACAATAGCTCATCATAGTCTGAAACACCCTACCGATGTATTTAAACTCTATACACTTTACATAGAAACACCTGCTAATCTTGTGTTAAACCTCACAAATGGAATCTTAATAGAAAGTGTGACTCAAAACAAATTTGCTGGAGAAAAAAGGATTAGCACCTAGGCTCCACACTAAATTGATAGTTATAGCTATACTGGATTTAAGTTTCTCCTTCTGCCATGTAAAACGCACTGATATGACAGGAAGCATTTTGCTGCCGTGTGCAAGAGTAGTGTTTTCTAGGGTAATCCCAAGAGGAAGGCCTGGGATATTGCAGGACTCTATGTCAACCAGCATCACTGAACTTGATGCAGCTTTGTGTTTTTATACACGTTTACGGTAATACTTTGTGAGGGCAGCTGATGAGATGAAGGATGGAAATGAAAATGAGTAAAGATCAGTTTTCTCAGAGCTAGTGAAAGCTGCCGTAATCAGAGGCTGCTCAGGTCCTTCTTGCTGCCGTCCTGCTGCGATTAGTTAGTCTAGGTGAAAGGGGAGGATGCTGGTGTTTGCAGGAGCCATTTTAACACCTCAGCTTGTCTTTGTGAGCTTTAAAGTAATTAACTCTCCAATCATTATCGGTTGACTTTGTCCACAGGTTTAGGTTTCCCTCCTGCTGTTCCCTTTGGGGATATTGGGTTGTCACTTTACGAGAGGGGGGGATTCTTTTTTAGAGTTCACACAAAATCCCTTTCACAGCTTCCCAACAGCTTTTTGTGCTCTCCAAACTGCTGGAATACTCTCCTGCTCTCTGTTTTAATGAACATTACTTTTATAACTTTCTCCAGNGGAAGCCTCTCCAAAAAGCCTGGCATCACACTTGCTGAGCCCTTCAGATGAAAAGAAGGCCATCCTCAGTACTTAGAAGCCAATAAAAGAGACTGCAAAGGCAGTTTTGCTAAATAAGGTTACTTTGAGCCTCTAAAGGATCCTGACAGTCCTTAATGTAACTGAATGAATCCTCACAACTTTCAACTGCGATGTGGGTGTACTACATTCTAGTTCAGTTTTAGCCAGGGGAAAATTTCCAGACTTGAAGTTGTTGGCAGTCTTTTATTGGTCAAACATTGCCAAGAAACATGGAGAAAAAGGGGGAGGAGAGAGTTTGACCATATTTTTGTTAATCCCATTCTCATCCAGTTTCCACTATGTTTTTTTAAATCCTATTAATAAGCTTAAGAAATTGAAATGACCAGAGAGGCTGTTACCAGCCACATAATTTGGAGGCTATTCTGATGCCGCCCAACCCTTGGTGTACAACAGCACTAGACAAGCAGCCAGAGCTATAAGAAGTATGACTGAAAGGCACACCCACTACATTTCAGACTCAACAGACAGTGAAAACCCTCGCGTACTGCAGAGCTGGTTGGAGCACTTCCCCTTTCAACTTCTGCGCAGCATCTCCTGGCACACCCACCTTCTCATAAAGGATGGGAGTTTGGGAAATAACCCATGTGACAAACCAGCTCTGAATTTGCTGAGCCCAGGCTTAGAAGAACCTTAGGTCTGCTCTGTATTGTTTGAAAACTGAGCAAACTCCACTCTAGTCTTTTCCTTTGCAGCTTGAACCAAGTGGAGTTTGGCTGGTCTCAAGGACCAAACTGCTATCTCCAGCTGGAGTTTTAGCTAGGTCTATATGATATTTTCTTTACTTTCTTTGTTGGCAGCATTAGTTGTGAGGTTCCCTTGCTAAATAAAGCTCTGACTGCACAAACAATTTATTTCAGTCACTTCCCATAGCTGCCGGTACTAGAGCAACTCTACCTCTGTTAGCTAGACTGGGAGGCCTGTCAGAGTCAGGTGGCAATATACCACATCATTTCAAATACCTTTCAGAAACCTTTAGATTTGCTCAAGACTGCTTTAAAAATAGCCAGTGGCTTGCGTGTGTTAGGGCTCCCAACCTGACTAACTCTGGCTGTTAAATTATTGTCACGCACAGTAGGATTTTGTATTAAATATCCTTTGGGAAGGAAAATCTGAGTGAAAAAGGATTTGGGGGACAGCAGAGAGTTGTTTTTCTGTGTCAGGTAATCTGACAATGCGAACTACTGTAGTAGCTGGGAAGAGCTAAGGTAATAATGTATCAGTGCTGGAAACACGAAGTATCTTCTTCATATACATTGAACTACACAAACTCTCTCCTCAGTGGTACATAGGATAGGTAGCTGGTGATTCATCAAGATGCCAGGGAACGAGTTGCATTGTCCAGCATAATGAAGCCCTTTGTTTGTTTCATTAAAAAAAAAAAAATAAAGAGGGAAGTTCTACCTCTCAGCTGATGGCAGGACCTGGGCAAGCAGTGAGATTGTCAGAATTGTTTCCTTAGCACTGGCCAGAACCCCCCTGTTATCCTGATATTATTCCCCTTTGTTATTTGATATCCCACAGTGCCAGCTAAGTCAGGAGTTGTCACACTCCTCACTGGTGCAGCAGGATACAAAATAGCTGGGGGTGGGGAGGAAGACTGGAATGGTTAGGAGGTGGAAGGGAAAAGGCCTTTTTTTTTGTGAAAACAGTAGCACCAGCTGCATCCTGCAAGTCGCTAAATTAGCCAGTCAGTTGTTTTTCTTTTAATTTTTGTGTGAATTCAAGAATAGGTTGTGGATGTCTTGGCAACTCATGAATGAGGCTCTTTATGAAAGAATTCACCTTGCAGAGGGGCTGCTGTCAGATGCACAAGCCTCTTTCCATTAATTAAGCTGCAGAACATCCCCTCTTTTTTTTTCCCCATCCCTCTCAATGCCTAGATAATCAGACCCTGTGTCTTTCCATAACATCCACCGCTGTCTCTCTTGCTCTTCACAGTATTTCATCCACTCTGTTAATTCTGGGCTGCCAGATTTTTTTTTTTTTTTTTAACGCAGCTTATTCCTGCTAAGTGAGATATCATGCTGCCCGAGCTAAGAACTAAGATGAATATTCTGCTCCACTGCAACCAGTAGCGTTCTCTATGCATTATTGTCATCTGAAAGGTGGCCTAAGAGCAAAGTTGGATATCTTCAAAAGCTCAGCTGGGAGTTAATCAACTCTTGTTGTCTTTCGACAGGAGCTGGGTGCTTAACTTGCATCCAATGAGTCATCCCCTGGATTGTTGCTCGCTTACACGCAAACAGCCCCGCAGAAGGTGCAGAGAACATTCAGCCATCCTAGAAATGACCTGCCATTAAAAGTCTATAAGCTAAACTGGATCGGGTTAGGGAGTGATTACAGATGTAATTATGCCTGAACAGACGGTTTGGGGAGAGAAGGTGGGTAGTACCTCAATCAATCCTCACCCATCTTTGCTGTGGTCTGAACAAGATGTGTGACTGCAACTGAATAGTCTTGAAGTTTTTAGTGGGGGTACTCATGCATGTATTTATGAAGTTATACACCTGCTTTGGGGAATAATGCCAAATCCTTTAAAACCAGTGAAAGGTTTCCACTGACTGATAAGCTCACTATCATACCTTAAGTGTTTGCATGTTTGGGCTTAATTTTGTATGGCTGATTTAAAATGCCAGTCATTAGGAATAGAAAAATACAGTATATGGTATTAATAACAGACCTTTAAAAATGATCTGTTAGTTTCCCTTCACTTCCAAGTAATGCTGAATATTAATTTCCTGCAAATGAAGCAATCTGAAGTAGCGTGCACAAAATATAATTAATCTTTGGAAACTCTGGACTAAATTAAAATAATTTAAAGTTAAATAAAGAGCTCATCTGTGGCCTCAGTGCTCTTTCTGGGAAGCAAAGGATACATAAAAGAATCAAAAAGAAAGCAAATACCAAATTATCTAACAGGAAAGGAATCTACAAATATATGTAATAAATTCCCACATTACATCATAAAAATAACTTTCTCACAAATGCTGTCATTGCAAATGCCAAGACACATAGGAGACCATTCAATTAGTAGTAAAACTGAATAAGCAAATGAGAAATTATTTACATTGGAAATATGCATTTTCTAATTTTGGGGCTTGGTGGCATTTCTTTAGAGATTATCAAATTATCTATTATACTACAGGTTTTCCTTATACTAGGAATTGGAAGTGGTAGAATCTGAAATACCATTTAAATTGGAAACTTGTGGAGGTAAAAACACTCTTTACGAATGCAGGCAGCATCTCAGAGAATGAGCATTCACAATAAACTCAATGTTTTTATTAGCAAATATTGACTTTTTAATGCAACACCATGATTTGGTTAAAATTAAAACATAAACATAGTTGAATAGTTATCTGTAAAAGGAGAAGATTCAGGAATATAAGAAAAATAATTCCATCTTCATTAGATCCAGGAAAAGTAAGCCTGACCTTTTTTTTTTTTGTTTGTCATCTCCTCTGAAAATCAGGCCCTGAATTTCTGTGCCTACATGTAGCCATTTCAGGAAAGACAGTAAAGAAGCTATTTTTATTTACCTTCTGCAGAGGGAATCTGTAAAAATGAATCATTAATATTTGTAAAATAACAGTGACATCCTCACAGAGAAATTATACACAATAACAACATATTCCTAAAACCCAGAAGCTTCCAGTAGAACATTCTTGTTCACATCCCTTTGCCCACTCAGCATACATGTCCTTTGTTTCTTTCAGGGTTTCACTTTTCTTTCTTTTTTTTTTTTTTTTTTTTTTTTTTTTTTTTTTTTTTTTAATCTTGCCTTGGCTTCCAATCCACAGCTATCCAGAGCTATCAGAGGCAAATAGTGTAGTTGAAAATAATATGGCTGAAGAGATTAAATACAATAGTGGGCAGCAGGATCTTTTGAGTTTTAAACACATGGTACTATCTCTAGTCTTGCTGAAAGATCCTTGCTACAGTTTTCTTGTTTGTTAAATAGGAAAAACATTAACCTGTCTCTTGGTGAAGCAGTCTTGGAGCTCAGAAATGCTCCTGTCTGTATAAATGCTGGGCATTATTAGAGACAACGTGTTGAGCTTGGGAGGGGGGTTCTGAATATAGTGATGAACCAACTCAATTTCAATTGCTGCATATGTTTTTTTTTCCTATTATAACAATTAACCTCTTAGAAAAGAATTAGCACTGAGTTTACATGTTGACTCTATAGACATTGGATAATTGCTTTTAAAAAAATCATCTATAGTCCAGGAAATTACATTTCTCCTTTTGCTTCTAAAATTATAAACTTCTGACTTCCCAGCTGGTAACGCGAGCAATCAAAATCGGGTCTCTTGAGTGCAGTTGCATGACACACATGAACAACAATCTCATTTCATAAAGAATTAACCCACAGCCAGCGACGTTAACTGGCTCCAATTCCTGCCACAAAGCCCATCTGATCCAAGCACCATAGTTCCCACTTTGCATAGGTAGCAACGTATTGGTCAAGTAACAGCAAACCTTCTCGGAGCCCTATCCTGACAAAGCTCCCTGACAGAGGGAAGGAGTTTGGAATAAAGCACCGAACTGAAACTGGGAAGCTCTGGCTTTGTTTCCTGTCTTTCTTATAGACTTTCTATCAGGAAGTCATTTAATCTCCCAGAGTTTCATCTTGTCTTCTATCATATAGGTACAGTAATACCTCCTTTGACTGTTTTTTTGATTTAGAGCATAAATAAAGTGACAGACATTACCCCCCCTCCTAATCTCAGCTAAGACATCTAGGCACTACCGTGATTCTAATCAGTAACAGCATTAACCACTGTTTAAACAGAAGGGCCTACTTCAATTTGGAATTTCCTTGATTTTATCTAGTTAAGATTCTCTTTGTAATTTCTCTGGGGTTTTTTTCTTCTTTTTGAGAGAAGGCAGGAGGAAAGGAGTTAACTTGTTTTGGGTTGATGATTTAGTTCTCTAAATGCTCCAAGTATAGGGTCATAGAAAGGAAGCAGAGAACATAGATCCAAATGGGGAAAAGATGGCAAATTTAACTTCTTTCAGCAGGATCACTCCCAAAAATATGTTCTTTAGAGCTTAGATTGAAAGATGACCTGCAAATGAAAGCCCAGAATAAATGTGTAACTCAGTTGTGCACTTTCCTCAATGAGCTACCTTGAGGTGACCTGGGTGGAGGTTCCCTCAATACCTCTCCAGCATTTCATAGACTAAACACCTTGCTGCTTTTGGGTGTTTTTTCTTGACCTTCAGTCTAAATCCTTCTCTGCTGGGTCTTAAGCCATTGCAACCCTAATTATAGTCCTAAATCAGTTCTTCTTCTTTATTAGTGTTTACTGTAAATGGTTTTCTTGGATAAGCAATTGCCATATTCCTCACCAGTAATCAATTAAGCAACTTGTAGCCACTTATTCTTACCTTTTTGTTTTGAAATACTTCTTAGCCAAAAGATTCAAACAAACACCACCATATTCAGTTGTGCCAAAGACTGCCATTCAGAGGGTTTTGTGCTACAAAATCCAATCTGGAGAAAGGTTATTCATACATTCAGAAGACTGAGTTTGCTGGCACATGCACATGTTTGTATTTAAAATTTCTAGATTGACAACCCTTCAAAACCAATTGCCTTCTCTTGGGACGGGAACATGAACCTTTATTTCTCTCTGATTTGAGAACTGACACCACTGTGATCTCCATCATGAGTCTAGCAATATTAAGTGTGGTGTTGTTTCCAGGCAGGACTGACTGCTTGAGTTGAATGACTACATGTTGACCTTGGGGGAGCTGCGGGGGTGTGTGTGTGTTTGTTTTTTAAATTCATCTGCTCCATGTTGTGGGGAAAGAAGCTTTTAGACATCATTACATGATCCATGTGGATTTAAACAACAGTTGATTTCAGCAGCATCTTACATTTTGCAGCACAGCTTTATGAACTGTTGAGGCTTAGTACAGGATTTTTTTTTAGATCAAAAGATGTGACAGGCCACAAAATGTGCAGTGAAGAAATGAAGCCATCCCCCATACACACCAAGAAGCACCACTACATACCAGATTCCCCTGACAAAGGTGTCTTTAGCATGAGCCCAGAAAATTGACACTCCAAACTGCGCATATACTTGAAGACAGACAGACGTCTGCTAGGGACAAAAGTCTGTCTTCTCTCATGATGAATTACAATGGAGCATAGCAGTCATTGCAAGTTCAGCAAAAAGGGAGGCTGCATGTGATATGCCGCTCAACTGAGGGGCATCAGAGGGACTGAGAAAGAGCTGGAGCTGGCAGGTTCCCCAGGGTTTGTGCCTCCAGCCCGTGGTTCTGCTTCCGCTCTACCTAGTCCCCTGCTGCAATGCTGGGCAGAAGTAGCCTGTCAACTGTTCTAGGTACAAAGCTTCTCTGGTACATGGGAAGCCTTATGGCTGTATTTAAGAAGGCAGAATTATTATCTCCCATTGCTAGACAGATTTTAAACCCCCAAAAGACTGAGGTCCTCAGAACCACATGTATAATTTTAAAATCCCTAATGAGGGAGAATCTGAAACTCAGGAGGCCTTGAGTGCCATTCAGAGACAAATTTGAGCACTTGTGACAGAGACAGATGAGTTATATCCATTCATGGAAAGAAAAACAATTTTATGATCATGCAATTGAATTGTTTCTAATTAATTCATGATCTATATTTCATACTGCTGAAGCAGGGTCTGAGACACACTAGAAAAAATCCTTCATGTGGCACATCCTGATGGTGGCAAGGGTGCAAGGGTGTTGAGTCACTGATTCCATTATTAACAAGTTTTCTTGAGTTTGTAACTCATCTCAATTTCATTCTCTTGTTCCTGGACACACATAATGAGTTGTTAGTACAGCGTCAGGCAGCAGCAAGGGTCAGTTGCCCACTGCAACCCGGGAGCTGAGCGGTATCCCAGGGCTGGCAGTGAGGGAGCAGGGCAGGGCAGACCCCGAGATCAAGGCCAGGTTTAGCCAAAAGTCAAGCTCACCAGGCAAGTTTGTGGTGACGAGGCAGGTCTGAGGTCAAGCCGGGCAGTCGATCCACAAGTCAGGACCTGTATTGAGTACAGTGATGAGCAGGAAGGTCCATGGTGATAAGGCAGGGCCAAAGTCAAGGTCAAGCTGGAAAGTTAGCCTGTGGGCTACGGTCTGGATAAACAGGGCCCATGGCCAGGCACAGGCATGGCTGCAGCTGAGCTAGAAACCAGCACTCGTACTACATAGCCTAGGGTTGAGCTGAAATGGGGCTGCTGGGCAGGGGTGGGGTGGTGGGGAGACCCCAGGTGGGGCTGCTCAGGGCCATTAATGCTTATACACCCTGATTTATAGATGCACTGTGTTTTCAAGTTTTGTTTATAAGTAAATGCCATGAAGAGTGCCATACATTTGCCTGCCACATACAGCAGGACTTTAATGTTACACAAAGAATAACCTGATCCTACAAACCCTTGTATATGTCATTGAGATCTTATTACAGCCTGGGTAAGAGGATGCTGGGTGTTTGCACTGATGAGGCTATTTCAGTATGATAAGCTGCACTAAGTGGGCTCAGTTTTGCATCAGTGGAGTGTATTTGCATATTGCACTGCCAGGGAAAAGAAAACCTTCCATATTGCAAGAGTTTGCCATGCACAAAAATGCTGCTGAAAACATCTGAGTATGTGAGCAGTTCCAATGAAGGCAATACTCCATGAAAGTGCTGTGTTGGTGCTAGCAAGGCTAAATTAAAGGGTCTGTGACATTTCTGGTTTCTTGGATGCTCAGTGGAAATCTCATCCATATATTTTCAGGACTTTTTGCAATACCCATGGCCTTTTAATTTATGAAATTGCACATGGAAAAAGAGTGGCAAATATTTTTGGCTATGAGAATTCAGATAGTCTTTTGGAAGAATCATTATTAGAACTAACCTTAAATCCAGCCAAATATTCCCATTCTCTTTCACTTCAATCCTTGATATATGTTTTCCTGTTGAAAGGCAGCCTGGAAGAGTTGTCCATATTTCCATTCTATACAAGACTTTTTTCCTATCAGCTGCTGATTTCTGATTTTTTTTTTCATTTCAGATTTTTTTCCTTTTCATATGTTTTTAAAACTGACAGAAGAAGCCAAAATGTATCTTATATTTTCCATTCTATGTTGCATTTTGCAGTTGTGTCTTAAGTCCAACATAAGTCCAACGCAATCTTATTCCTAAATTCATAAAATTTTTTTAGGCCAGGACCTTGAAAAACTGGCACCACATTTAAAAATCTGAGAAGGCAACTTTTATATTAAAAAAACAATTGACTTCATATCTGTATAAAACTATAGACACATGCTCGTACACGTATAGATGCATACTTTTAGTGTAGTGTTATGTTATAATGGGTTTATATATAGGCTATTAAAATAATGTAAATGAAAAAAACAAAGCAGATTACCAGTAAAAAGTGCAGTAACAAGATTAAGACCAAAATTATAATCCCCAAGTAAATTGAGAAGAGAGTCATAACATGAACAATTTCATTCTGCTCCTACAACAGTTGTGTTCACTACTTTATCTACAAAAGAGATTTGGGGGTGGGGGGAGAGATTCTAAGGCTCCAAGTTTGTTTCTCCAACCAGATTCAGGCTGGGTCTTGTTTGATTGAAGTGGAAATGCACCTTTTGCAACAAGTGCTGAGTCTGAACAAGAGACACCGCATCCATTCAAACAGCAGCTCTGACAAAGATACCAATGTGGGAAAGTCCTTTAGGGATATTTTGTGCCCTGGAATTTAAGCAGAACCTCCAATAGGCACTGATAGCCAAGTACAACTGCTCATCTCTCTGTAGGCTGCTCTGCAAATGGCACTAACAGTATGGACCTTCTTCAGAGAAGCATGATGCAGTTTAGCAGGGCAGTGCTGGTGTAGAACAAAGCATTACCTTCAGGCAAGTCGGTGGGAAGGAATTAATAAACAAAGTTATCCATAAAGTGAGAATGCAACAGTAACAAAAATGAAAGGGATTGTAAACTGTGTTAACGCATGGATAATTTATGTAGTAAATAGAACAGAAGGCACACAAAACATTGCTTTGGTGAATGCTGTAGAAAAACCTGTCAGCAATAGGTGTCAAATATATCCTTTGTAGCTTCACTGAAGTATTTTGCAGTGAAACAATCAAAACAATCAAAACAAATATGCAGATCCCAATTATGGGACAAGAATCTTCTTGTAGTTTGGTGCTAGGAGTTCCCTGGCAGTTTGCTTCGCAACACTCAAGTGTGTGTGCTGTGCTGGGACTGGCTGAGAGCTCAGATCCCAAGTAAGAACCCAGTCCAGCTGCTAGGTGAGTTTATGTAGCTCTGAGAGTACAGGAGCAGCTCTGTACCCCTGCTACACAGATGCAGTGAAATTGCTTGCCTGCTTAAAACATGCACATGCAGAAAGAGTTTGGTTTGTTTGGGTGTGTGTTTTTTTATTTTATTTTTTTTTAAATTCTTGTTCAGCTGTAGCAATGTGCTTCATTTCTGGCTGTTCAGCTTCTGTGGTTTAATATTTATGACTCTGCACCTTGGACTTCCCAGGCAGTCATCCATCTCACATTATGCTTAGGGCCAGGGTCCTCTCCATCCTGTATCCAACAGAATGTTCACCAGCAGGTGCTGAGTAGTCTCATGATTTCTTTCCTCAGACTCCATAGGGTTGGAAAAAACATTTGCTGGACCACCAGGGAACAAGCAGCAGTTACATCTGGCAAGCCTAAATCCAAAAAGGAAGTCATCAGGGACCATTCCACATCACATAGAAACTTTCTGACTTATTCCTCCGTGCTTCAGCAAGAGCAAACATAGAGAGATGAGGGCTGTCTAAGGGCACTGAAAGCATCCCCTCTCCTGGCTCTTTGGGTGCCCTGGCTCAGGGCCGACCTGGAGCTAGTGCAGCTGAGAGCTGCCCCACCTCCTTTGCTGGCCTTGGGCACAGCGCTGCAGGGAGGCCTCAGCCAGGGCTGATACGACTTCCTGCGGGAACTGCTTTTAAGGTAAGCCCCTTCCATTTGGCCCCCATCTGAGCTAAAGCTCCTGTTGTGTTGCAGCCATGCCTGTCCCTGGCTTTGGGCCCATTGCTCTGGACCTAGACCCTGACCTGCTGCTGACTTCCAGCCTGATCTCAGACCTGCCCTATCACCATGAACTTGCCTGGTGCTCACTGGGCTGTGCCTGATCCTCATTACCCTCACTGGACTTGTCTTGCTTGCCCCACTTAGGGGCTGTGGGACTGGTGAGACTCCTGCCCTGCCAGCTGTGTTATTGTGCTCAGCTCCCAGCTCACCTTCCCTTGCAGAGAGCCAGCTCTTGCTGCTCCCTGACAGGCGGTTCCTCTCAAAATCTCCACAGCTTTTAAAGGCTGATGATCTCAGCAAAAATGTCAACCCATTTTCCTTCACAGAGGAACAGAAATGGTGGAATCAGCTAGGAAGCAAACCTACCACTTATACTATTGAACCATGGAAGGAGCAAAATTAACAGTCTTACATTGTTTCCCCTCTCTCAGCGATAAGAAGACAGGGCTAGAAATGTTGGGAACTCTTTTTCTCAGTCCTCCAGCCTTTCTATACCCAAGGTATAGAGACATCCTGGAAATAAATGCCATTAATTCACAAGCAGAAGAAAACAACTTGTGTGAGCAGTGGCACTTACAACTCTTGGAGTCCAATGGATCTTCCAGTTACATGCCCTTCTGACCTCAGCTGCAACCTGTATCACACTGGCACTGCAAAGAATATCACCACACCAGCAAGTGTCATGAGACTAAAAAAATATTTTTAAAATCCTCTTTGAACAGTAAGTCAGAGAGAGTCCAGGGAAACTGTGGTCAACATGTCAGGATGCTCTTTTCTTCTTCCCCTGCTTTCCTCTCATGCCTTCCTCCCCTTGCCCCAGCTGATTTTGCTGGAGGCTTGGGCCCTGCTCCTGGAAGAAGTCTTTTTGTGCCTATTGCTAAACTGCAGCAGCTGCTCAGACATTTTCCTACCATTGCGTTGTGATGCAGTCATGATTTTACCACAAAAGTGGTGTTCGCCTGCCATGGACCCCAAAGAGTTCAACACTGATTAGGAAGGAAGGCTGGCTGGCTGGCAGGCAGCATGACTGACTAAGCCTAGTTTCCTTAGGAACCCAGCCTAAAAGAGCGAGAAAGTAAGAGCATGTGTGTTCCGGTAGGCAGTGAATAATCCATTAAAATTCTTAATTAAAAATTTAAACATGTGTCTGCTAATTACATCACCCTTCTGCCCTCAAAAAGCAGCAAATGAGCATGGTTGCACACCTGCTTGTGTGTTTATTTCCTTAGGATGCTGCTCATTTGCTCAGCAACCCAAATACCAGCTCAGGTAGCAGCTGCCATTGTAAAAACATTCTGGGGAAGAGCGATGACAAATATTTCTTTTTGGTAATGAATGGCAAAACTGTTCACAGAAATCCTGCTCACTGTTGCTGCATGCCCTGAATTTTTTGATTTTTTTCATATATCAATCCTGATACTATTAGTTCTCATCTCTCAGACAGGGCTATTTAATGCCAGCAATGCACACTCTGCTAACCAGCCACCTGAAGACCATGAAAAGAGAAAGAGATGGGGTAAATGTTTTAAAAAGTAGGCTGTAAGTATATGAAAATGAACAAGGCCGTTGTCTGTAAACTCAAAAACTGCAGAGAAAGATCTGCCAAGGCTCTAGACCCTCTGGAGATTCTCAGTCCTGCAGGGGTAGTGTGGCATTCCACATTTCAAGCACACATGAGGTGAGGAGCCTCAGCACAGTAAAGGGACAGCTCAGATGATTAACTTGTCTATGCAAATGAGCACTCATAGCAAATGAAACTTGCTTCTCCCTCCATAAGTTACCCTGCAGTGAATCTCCTCCGGTATACGTAGCCTCCTCAGCTGCTCTGAGTTGGCTGGGTTGCAGCCACTTGACATCGGGCCACAGCCTCTGAGTTGGGAAAGCTGTTTTATTCACTGCCTAGAGGAGTAGGATCATGTTCAACATTGCTGTTGTTATTTATTACAGTCATTAATTTGGCAGGAATTAACCAAATTCAGGCAGGTAGCGTATGTCGCTGTACATCAGCATAACTGTGCTGAGCTATAGTGGGTACACTGGGTGAAAAACTGATTCCCTGATTTTTGGCTCCTCTCAAAACAGGCGGAAGCCAGAGCAGGAGGGCATGTGTGTCCACTGCCACATATATGGTCACTCTCACCAAATGTTCATCCAATATGCCCTCCTCAAGACCTGCCTTTACACAGTGGTCCTGCCACAACCTGCTGAGCCTCTCGGGAAAGGGTCCAACTGGGATGTGGGTTTGTTTCCTTGGGGGCTTTTAGAGCCATATTGGTGCTGCACAAGGCCTTCCCCAACTCGACCTAAAAAAGACTCAACAGACAGTAAGAAACTCTGAACCCCTAAACCCCAACACTGTGCATCACTAACAAAGCACTGCCTCAAGAGTGTGAATGACCCTATGAGATTAGAAGTGATATTTTAATGCATTCACTGACTGTTTTAATGCTTCACAGGTGATGTCTTGAGATGGCGTACTGGAGAAGGCTTCATTATCCTCAGGGGTACAGACAGGGAGATGGCTGCCCTACTGCTGATTTTGCCCATGTTGAGGTCACATCCATCTAAGACAGCTGGAGTCGGGCGACTCAGCTCAGGGGCTGCCAGAATCACTGAATGATTTTTCATGCGAGGTGAAGCATCTGTTATTGCAGGGTAAAGAAGCTAACTGGTCTTTCCTTTAAAAAAAATGGTTATTTGTTAAAATCTGAGGTATATAGAGAGTTTAGGATGCCATATGGCAAACCTAGGGGCATATGAAATCCCAAGCAAGGCCATGAGGTTAATTGGCTCTAGTCAGAAATATTGGGCCTGGCAGGCCTGGGCTCTCGTCACATAGGAGGGAGCCCAGATCTAAAATTCAGAAATTGGCCTGTCTTTATAGGGTGTCAGCTCCCAGTCCCAGGGCTTGGCCACTCCCTGAAATCCTGAGCTCATCTCTGCTCCTTTGCCTTTTTCTAACTTGCCAGGAGGGTGAGACGAGCATCTGTGTGGTTTAGTGGCAGGACCCTGCTGTACTGCGCTGCCCTGCTATGTGGGGGTCATGGTAAGAGTGCTGGGAGGAGACACTGGTTCACGTTGAGGTGGCTGTTTGACATGGACTCATCTCCTCCAGTAAATGACCACAGGTCACTCTCATGGGTAACGGTCCCTCTTCTGACCAGGTGCCAGGCTGAGATTTCTATATTGCTTTTGCCCACCAGGAAGACTGTAGTGGCAGAGCCGTTGAGAACAGGCTGATGCCCTTACCTCATATGTACTCTCCAGCCCAGACTGGATGGCATGGAGTGAAGCAGTGTGGTGGGGTGAGCCGCGACACATAGTCACAGGGTCTGGGTTTCTGGGGGTCAGTGCCACTACCCTTTGTGCTGCAGTGGTGGAGGAGAAGCACCCAAGGCTTACATCAAAACCTGTTCAAGCTGGGAGTGGGAGGATGTGTCCACAGCTGGGGTCCCCAGACAAAGCTCAATTACTTGCCATTTGTGTAGAGAATGGGTGCATTTAATCCAGAAACAGTAGCAACCAAAAAGTCATTTCACTAAGTAGCAAGATCATCCACCACTTGGGAGTAACTAGAACTATTTACAAAATGTTTTCACACTTCAGCAAGGAAGAGGCTGTATATTTCTGACTGTGGAGCAGAAGGCAGTCCTATAATAATGCCTCATCTTTTCCAATCATTCCGAATTATTCACATGAAAGATCCTGCTTTCTCTCTTGGACTTTAATGAAGCTCCTGTTGAACCAATTATTCACTAGCTATTCATGTACTGTCAGAAAGGAAATCGCAGAAGCTTTGTCATTAGGAATAAGATTTGATTGGCAAGGCACATGGCTTTGGGGTGGGTTTTCTTCTTCTCCTTTTTTGCTCTAAAGCCATAGCTTTTAGCTGGCAATTTCCACTGCTGTAATCTGATGGAAAGTGATAAAATGCATCAGACTGCAGTACTCAAATGAGAAAACACTCCAGATTAGTAGGAATATAATTATGTTTTTCATGACATTGATTTTTTATTTTCTAACTGATAAAAGTAAACAACTGAGGGGGGGGGGAGTGCCGAAAAACAACATTTAGACTTTAGTGAGATAATTAACTCAGCAATTAAACATATTTTGTATTCAGCATTTGTCCTCCATAGCACACAGCATATGTGACGTTTGTCCTTTATTCAAATTCTTGCTTCTTGCAATCTTTTTTGTCAGCAGGAGTGGCAGCCGGCGAGAGTCCTGTATGGAGGCCCACTTCTATGGTGCTTTACTTTTTAAAGATGAATATTCACAGCTATGGTTTGGAAGGGAAGAGGCAGCCAAAAAGAATCATTAAGCTGAGCTAAATGAGCAGAATTGAGAGGCAAGAGACCTGTGCAACAGGCATTTGTGTCTATTTTCTTTTTGCCAGTAGCGTTTGGAAGGGGAGTAAACCAAGTCCCTCGTGATCCTTGCTGCTTTGTGTACTACTCTACTTTATTGAGCTGCAATATGGGGCTGCAGTGCCAAATGCCCTGTGCTCTGATCCCATTTGATATGACAGCATCAGGATGGGCTAGTACATGGGCAGAATATATCCAAGGAAAACTAAAGAACAAGAATTAAAGCCAATTAAAGAAAAGAGGCTAGTCCTTTGGTAGGGCTGCCTGCTGGTTCAACAGAGTTAATTCCTCACTACAGCATGAAACATGGGAAGAGGCATAAGCAACAGTCGGTCATTAGAAATCTCACTAGCACAGAATAGTTCTTCCACCATCAGTTCAGCAAAGAGTGAGTGAGTCTTCAGGGAAGCTGATTGTCTCAGAAGGTATGAACTACGACACAGGAGAGATGTCCTCCACATCACTGCCCCATCTTCATCTCTTTTAGAAAAATGAGGTCATTAGGAAAAAGTTACAAGTCTAGGCAGGACTTACAAGACTTTATAGGCAGGATCAAGTGGGACAAGCAAACACTGGGTCAGGCAGAGGTGTGCAGATGTCATGCAAAGGATGACACAGTACTTCTGCATGTCAACCCAAACTGCAAAGCTGTAGCTGATATTGCGCAAGTTAATACCCAAACACACTACAATTTATCTTTTTTCTTTGAGACAACAATATGTGAGGCTTCTTTTCAGGGCAGAACTCTGAGCCTCAGGGAAACTCAAATATCTTCCTACTCTGTGAGACTCCCATGGCCCAATTTAAGCTGCTGCTGCTGGCGGAGGTAGAAGGGCTAACTTCTGAGCTGGCATAAATTTCTATAGTAAACATACTACGACAAGTCATTCCAAATTAATTTCTTCCTTTCCCAAGCTGAATTTGCCAGGTTATGGGCTAAAATCTTCTTTCTTGCTTTGTCCTGAAACACTGTGGTGCATAATAAACATCAAGCCTCAAGAAGCTGTTTTACTGCTAATTTTAGGCAATGAAATGTATCATGTATGTATTCATGATACATACAAATCACCATGTATCTGGAGCACAACCTTCCCTAAGTCCAGGGTGTTCATCTTGTGAAATCTGTGGCCGTTTACGGAATGCAAAAGTTGCACTGATAAATGCTTTTTGCTATCAGACATAAAAATGTGTTTGTTATTGTACTGACCTTGGGAGATGAATAGGAAAGTGCTTTGTCCTTACCCTGCAAGACAGCCACAGCAGCTGGCTATGCTTTAGGACAGGCCAGACTAAAATAGGTCTGCCCATGTGATAGGTTGATAGAAGAACCCTGGAAATTCTGCAAGTTTTTTGAGTGCCATTAATAGTCCCACCAATAGATGATACCCCTGAAAATGAATCCCGAAGTTGGATCAATGATTTAATTTATAAATCACTGATCCACAGATAAGACAACAATCTAAGGTTTGGGAAAACCTATTGTGATTGGTAACTGCCTCACCCCTTAAAAAACCCAACTCTACTCTTTATGAAGCTAACTGGGACAGGAGGTGTGTTTGTGGGGAAATACTTCAGGAGAGAGATAAATCCTATGGAAACAAAACGTTGTGTAGGAAGCGCTGCCCAAACAGCAGATAAGCAATGGGATTTTGTGCAATATCTACCACAAGTATTAATATGAAGAGGAGAGATTAGAAGAATCATCATTAACCTGCAATCCAAATAATTTTAAGAAACTGAGATCAAGGTAATTTAAACGTGAGTCATTTTGCTGATGGTTAAAGATTTTGCTGCTTTACTTGCCTGTTTGTTATTTATTTTCCCTCCTCTTGCCTTGTGAAAAGTGCAATACCAACAAAGGGAAAAGGCCAGGGAAGAGCAGTCCCCCCTATCTGCTCCCGCTTTAGATGGCTAACGGCCTTAGAGTACGTAGGTCCCATCCTACCTTCTCTCTAGAGCCAGCAGAGGTGTCTGCAGAGCATTTCGGGAGTTGTTGCTTAGCTCCCTGCTCTAACTTGTCCTCTGGAGGCACGCTGTCCAGTGGCTACACAGGGAGCCTGGAGAGCATGGCCTTCTGATCACTTACGTTTGGTACTTACCATCACATAAGAACAGCCAGCAAATATATAGGGGAAGAGGGAATGTGACTATTCCCAAGGATGCAAAATGTAGGTATGTTCAAAATAGAGCAATTTTTAAGTACAGTGAAGTGTTACTTCTAGCATGAATAAGAAAAATAATATGTAGAATGAGAGGTGATTTTCAAGCTGAATCTATTCCTTGAAATATTCTCTCATATGCTGTTATTATTCCACAGTAATGCTTCTTTTAGGGCAATATTTTACACCAATGTTAACATCTCCATGGCACCATAGACAGGGAGGCCTTCTAAGCACACAATTTCTCTCACACTCCGTTTAGGAGCTCTTCCATTTTTCTATGCATTTATGCTGCACCACTGACTTGAGATATTTGATCCAGAATAATGATAATGCTTTGCTTTTCTTCATTCCAGCCTTTACTCAATCTTCTTTACAAACATCGCTAGGGAGTAACAGGGCCTCGGGAGGCAGAAAGCCCAGCCAAAGCTTGCCTCTGAGTACCTGGCAGCACTAGGACTAGAAGACAGACGTGCTCGATCCTTCTCTCATTTGAGAAGCAGCTCAGGTCGACATGGCTCTGAACTTTGGAGATGATCTGCCTGCTAAGCTATAGCACATTTATGATTTGCAGGTTCCTAGCCTGACTTGGCTTCATTTCTTAACTTTTCATTTTCTTTTTAGGGAACCAAACTGTTCACTGGGTTTGGCAGCTGACGGCTATTAACTGTCACACTCCAATAACCAAGGGATAGTTAGAACAGCATTAAATATTTGCACTGTGCAGCAAGGCTATACTTCATCTCAGTACACATGAATCCCATGCTCTTTTCACACTGGAAGAAAACCCACCTTATTGCTATTCAAATCTATCTGTCTGTCTCTCTTCCCATACTGTCATTACGCATGCAAGGCCTGTCAGTGCCATTGACACAAAAAACCCCTCTCGCTTTATGCCAACACCAGTGACACCTGAAAAAAACACAAGACACAAAAGAATTACTACTTTTAAAAATTTTGTGTATTTGGCCTTCATTTTCTAATGAGGTTGCTTATTCCATGTCTTTATAAAAGTATTTCTCCTGCCCTTGCAAGGGTGCATGTTTTCTCTCACAGGAACAGTTTATTGATAATTCTATATGAAAAGTGGGTTTTGGTAACTGAGGTTTGTCCATTTTGTATGTCCCTGGTTAAATTGTGAAGCTTTGTTTTGAGCACAGTTTTTTCCCCTCATCATCTTAACTGCCATTTTGAGTCTAATCTTTTAGGAAATATCCTACATAGGCACTCCTTGTGGTCCGCTTTTAAAAAGCAAAATGTATTTTGGCCTCTGCAGGAAGCATTTAAAGCACATAATGAATAATGTTTGACACAGGAGTCAGTTAGCAGTCATTTTAGATTAACAACACTGCTCAGAAAAAAACCTTGCAGGGGATTAGACCAAGGGAAAGATGCTTAGGCAGTAACCTCTGAGCCAGTTGGTTGCTGAACTATTCACAATAGACATAACTATCTCTGAAGGTCTTAAGTGTGAGAATTATCTCTGGGAAGAGAACAATGAGTTAGTGAGATATAAAACAATAGGCTCATGCTCTAACACAAGCAGTTAGCACCGCACATGTTCTCTTCTCATTTAATCTGCAAGACTTTCAGACAGTAGCAGTTGGTGCCCAAATTAAGACTTCCTCTCTCCCTTTGATCTTATGTAAAAACTAATGAATTGTATAATCTCCAACACCTCTGAAATCCCGCTGGTTAAAGGGAAACTATCCCTACCTTTCCCATGCCTGTCTCAATTCACTAAATGGGAGCTATATTTAACAGCAGGCCAATCACATGATCGCTGAAAAGGAACAGCACAAGGATCTGTAATCCTAATGCTCTGGAGCTGTGATTGCTATAAATCCTTCGCAGAATGATTTCCTTTAAATCCCAAACATGTCATCACACTTTTAATTAACATTTCTTTATGAAAACTGTGGATAAGACCCTTTAAATTAAAGATTGTTCCCAGACTTGTCATCTTAAAACAGTGTGCATTTCTATTGTCATTTGCATGTAGCATATTTTACTTCACTTTATAAGTAAAGCTTTTTTTCTTTCCTTTCCCCTCCTTTGCCTTCCCTGCCTTAACCATCAAACAAGTAGTAACAGCTAGCACTATTTTTAAGGGTAAACAAATAGCTTTAAATTAGTTCATGTACAAAAGGGAAAATTAAAATAATCAAAAGACCAGCCATGAGTACAGGCAGAGATGTGGCTGATACTGCCCTACTTGAATTCTTACCACCTTCATCTCTCGAGTTTACCATCTAATTGAGCTTACCATCTTCTTTACAGAGAGAAAGAGATTGAGAGAGGAAAGTGATCTGCCCAAAGTAACAAAAAGTGGATCACCTGCAGAAATGGAAGCACAACCTTTATTTCCCAATTCCCAGCTCCTAATTCTTCTCAGCTATTTAGCATGTGGCTTTCTGAATACCGGGCCTATTTCCTTGCGTGTTGATCTCAGCAGCGTTGCTACCCACTTATGTGGTACTAAAACAAGCCTAAAATGCATGATGCTGGGCACAGGAGATACAGTCTTATTTCCAGCAAAAGGGAAGAATTTTACCTGAGTGAGGGTGATATGCTTTGGCTGGTGGCTAGCGGGAAACGGATTTCCAATATTTGTTCTCCTGAAAGTAACTCAGGTAAGAACTCTGGGCTTGAATGATGGCTCAAGCTCAGTGAGAGACTCACTTCACTTATCCCATCTGGGATTTGAGACAGTGGCACATGTCACTGGCAGACAACTCTTTCAATAACATTTTTCAGGAAGCCCAGTTTTCTAACATGCCTCTGTGTGGAATAAGCTGGTAGAGGACCAAAGAGAGAGGAAGAATATTTGTGAGAGAGAATATTAAGGATGGCACCATTACCCATTATATAGATAAAAACCCCCTTCATCAGTGAGAAGCAGGAAAGAAATACAGATCCTGAAAAGAATCCAGAATGAAATCGTCAGGCAATTTGACAGCACAAATTGAAATAATTTAGCATGATTTGGCAATATGTTTCTAAGTATCTATATATCATCCAAGAATATCCATTGACAGATATTGGAGAAATAATGAATGGCTAAATAGAGCAGGTCAGACTCCGATGCCTCTCCATGAATTGGGTAGTAGTTTATTCCTCAGCTGCTCCCACTGGCTTCAAATTATGCTTTGTAGCTGACACTCAGAAGCAAATGTCAGGAGCCCAAGCTCACCAAGCACGTCAGTGGAAAAGCTCAGAACAGAACCTCTGACTTGACTCTCTTGCATCCTGAATTGAAAACAAGGAATAGCCTAGAGAAAGAAAGAACGAACCCCCTGCTATGTTATGACTACCTTCCTTTACATATCCTCCCTTCCTTTACAGTAGTTATGCTGTCTTGTAGTTTCATTGGTACAGTAAAGAATGTTTACGTATTTATATTCTGCCTTAAATGGGCCATAATTATCTGGCCAGGACATTGATAAAGTTGTTTCAAAAGGAATGGAAAGTGTCACGGATGCAGGGCAAAGGGAACAGCAAATTTAACCACTAGCCCATTGGGTTTTTCCTTACTGACAGCCAAATTCATGCAGTAAGCATGGTGTGGCATACGTGACCATATATTAAAAGCAGGGAGTGCAACACATCCTTCCTCTAGCCTGTCAGCTATAAAATATATAGCATGGATATGTCAAGTTAAAGAATTAAAAATTAACCATGAGATGTAAAAAATAAAATTCTTCTGATCAACCCATAAAGCCTGAGGACCATGCACACTTTAGCCTCTTTCAGGTTTTTTTGCAGTTCCATTTTCACTCCAATATATTCATTCGTCTTCATCTCTCCTATGCTAGGACATGAGAAATGTGAAGTCCAAAGCTCTTTCAAGAGTAGCACTATGAAGAAACCAGACAAGTCTTATTTGCACAAAGCTGTTCATGAGTAGGTCCACAGATAGACAAGGCCTGTACATGCAACCTTTTTCAGACAGAAACTGTGAGCATGAGTCCTTGAAGAACAGACCGTACTTATGATGCAGTGACCTGTGCTTGTGACGACGGAGTTCCATGGCCCCAAGAGGATTTTCAGAAGTGGCTGGTTTGAAGCTCCTTGATGTACTTGCAGGGATCCCACCAGGTGACCTCTAAGACGACAGAGCCTGTTGTCCAATGTATTGGACGACAAGGGAATCGGGATCATAGCCTTGATTTCTCCCCATGCTCTTTGCTATACACAAACTGTAATAACAACATTCAATCTCTGTGCATCCCTTGTTCCATGCTATGCAGTAAAGTGCGAAGGCTGCACTGACTTAACATTCTTTGATGAACCCTAGCCATTAATTTTTCATCTCTCCTGTGGTACAAACAGCAAACTGATGTTCCTTCCCTTCCTTACTGCTGAGATTACCCTTGAATGCCCACCTGGACACTGAAAGTCACGTATAAAATGTTGAGATTTAGCACGTGCTGTGGGTTAAGCACCCATTTCCTGTTCCCATTTCAGTACGATACGTGGAGGAAAGCCAGATGCATACCAATACAAAACCAAAGTTACTGTATGACAATTTTTTATTTATCAGTATCAAATTACATAGCAAAGTAATGAATGCAGAGTCAGATCACCTCTTTGAATACTGTAAATACAAACAAAATCCACCATACTGCTTAATTATCTAAAGTAAATTAAAAGTTTAAAAATGTGCGTTTCAGAGATTCCGTTTGGCATATCCTGTCAATATATCCTGCATAAATATTTCTGTACCTCATTTTCACTATGTGTACCTTAATTAAATACAGCCTCTAGAAAGCTCACATGGAGGAGATAGGATCTATCTGTATGTTTATCATCAACTCATGCATCTGCCCTGAAATCACTGAAAGTACCTATCTGCTAGCTCATCTGACAGATGAATGTGACTGTACATAGAGTGGCCAGACCCTGCTCTCACATAGTGCCAGACTCAAAGCTACTGACATCAGTGCAAGACAACTGAATGCATGACGTCAGCTTTGGATCAGGTCCTTAAATTACTGACAAAATAGCTATTCACTTTCATGGAAGCTGGGCTGGATCTGATGGCCAGATCTTGTACACTCAAATATGTAAGGAAGTTCTTGGGACATTTACACCGCTCTTTACACTAGTGTGACTCCACTATATGGAATGCACAATTCCTGGTTTATAACCTTAAGTGACAAATAAACTCAGGTCTGTTGATTTCATGTAAGTTGAGTAGGATTTGGCCACAGCTGGATACAAACTAGATAATTCAACAGAGGTATTTTCATGGTGTTAATCAGCAGTGTCATTTACATGGGACTTCCTTATAAATTGTGTAAATTGAACAATTTTTCCTGACGGATGAGAGAATAAGCTTCACTTAGCACTGTTTCCAAAAGTTAAGACTACTGAGACATTGTAGTGGTATGAAAAGGAAAACACCATAGAAATATATATTTTGTTTAGAATACAATGACAGAAGTACAGAAGCGTTGATGCAGGAAAGGTGGAAAGGTGAGGAAAGGGAAAGAGGAAAAATTTAGGCAGCAATCCCATGGCAACATGGGAGTTACTCTTGATCCCTCCAATTCACCAGTATCAGTGGAAGTCAGGCTTCTCTGGGAAGGTGCAACCTGAACGCTTGATAATTACGCTGGCTGCGTAATGTCCAGCCCGGATGCACTCAGTCACTGGCCGGTCATAGACGAGCTGTGAGAGAAAGCCTATGGAACAAAGCAGGAGAGAAAAGAGAAGGAAGAAAATGGTTAATTAGTTTCTCTGAGTGTATCAGTTTGTCACAGGGCAAAGCACTGAAATACTGGCGTAACTCTATGTACACAGGTAGCCTGGCTAGTTTAAATTTAGGATTGCGTTTGAGTGACCTGCTGAGTTGGAGTGCTGCTGCCGTTATTTCTACCTGAAGCCTCCATTTGGTAGCTTCAAGTAAATTAAAGATTATCAAGACTGATCTTTATTAGTGCCCTCAAAATGATTTTACCAGAGTTCTTGCTCTCTTCTTTTCTAGAGAGAACCCCTGATTCCTCAAATACCATTTTAAAAACAAAGAAGCAGTTTTTCCTGCTGAAGAGAGCTCCTTCTGTTCATACTGGCTACAGCTACAGCTCCACACAACTGTCACTCTGCGAGCTTTTCTCAAAAAAAAGAGTACGGCACATAACAAATAAATGTTACCTATATTCACAGTTACAGGTGTTCACAATGAAAAGGAGGTGAGACATTTTTACCTGATGAAAGTTAGATGACATCTGTTGCCCTTGATTATGGGAAATTTAACCTAAGACTTCAGAAACAGTGGGTACCTCTTAGCATGTTCAGATACCTACGTAAACAGCAAACCGTATGGAGAACCGAGCACCTCTCAGCATCGGGGCACTTGGTTAACTGCTTTAGCTAACAAAGCCCTAGCGTGCATGACTTAGAAAACCACAAATCACTGGGAGCTGAGTGTTTTGAAAACCGGAGCACCTCTTTAAATGAATGTAAGCAGAGAGTCCTAAAAAGGAGATTATTCATAGGTACCTGGAAAAGTTAAGCACAAGTGGCACCAGAAATTTTATGAATTGAGTCCCTCATTTCTGAAACATTTTGTCTTGGCTGAAACTATTGTGATTGAAAGCATGACAGAACTTATGGCAAAGGTGAAATACGTATTTTAAATTTGGAGAGGTTTTCAAGATGTGAAAAGTAAACTTAGTCTCTTATAATTTAAAACTCCACTGTCATTCTAGAGGTAATATTTTATTCACTTTTATACTGTTTTTAATATGTTTCAGATGTATCTCTCTTCCTCATCCAATCATAGAAGGAAAGTGAGACTTGCCCAGGAAAATCAGAAGCTGAAACATGTTCTTTTTAAAGCTTTCATCCACCATTTCAAGTTCGTGTGTCACACTCTGACAGGCCTTGGGCCTTGACAGTACAAATCTAGTCTTGAAACCATGTCTCTCATAAGTACTATGTAGCTCATAGGTACCAATTTCTGACATATTACAAATTTTGATTCAAAGATGATATGTTTTGCTAGCTTGCTGTCAAATACACTTTCTCTGTTCAGCTTGGTTACTATTGGAGCAAAGACCCTACATTATATTGTGATACTCTCATTTAACCTGTGCTCCTTTTCTAAATATTTCCTTTTCATAGAATCATAGAATCATTAAGGTTG
>WAAD01021572.1:919-19909 GCA_013389945.1 Fregata magnificens | reverse complement strand
GCATTTGCAGTAAAAGTAAGTCACAACATCTATGTGGAAAAAAAAAATCATTCCTGTTTATAAAACAGCTATTCCTCCACTTGAGGTAATTTTCCAAGAAACTGAAGAATTTCTTATTACATATGGTATATATTGCTTTCTCAAGAAAGAGACATTCCTTGGGATTTCTCATAGATTGGCATGAAAACACAAACAAAAATTTAATCCTATTTTACTTATTCATATGGCAAGGCAGATAAAAGTTTAGGTAAAACATGTTCTAACACACATTATTATTAAACAGTGTGTGTATGTGTGTGTATATATATATACACACACACACACTATAAAGCATTGCAAACTATCACAGGTAAACATTTTGGCCCATTCTCTTCAGTTGTATTTGTTTTCATAACGGTGATTTTAAAGATCTGTGTTCCCTCAAGAGCTTCTTTGGCTATAACAGCAGGGACCTGGAATTAGTATTTGTATTTACCACTTTAAAAACATACTTCCTTCTCTGCTCAAACAAATAATGATTATAACATAACCACCATAACAAGATTTGTGTTTGCATGAAATAAAATATTATTTTATAATAATCAGTAGTCTATAATAATTAACACTATACACTATAACATAAAACAAACCAATGTCTCTTCATTGCTGGTCACATGGATTTCCTACTAGCTTCCATACAAAGAATAGTAACTCTATTTCAAAATATTATGCTGTTCTATAACTGCCATATGTTGGAATCTGTGAATTCAATAAATAAACTGTTTACCTTCCTGCTTTTTAGTCATTACTGGCTGCATACATTTACATATATTGTTACATAAAATTAGTACAGTTGTCCAAAATTTTCCTGCATGGAACGCTGCCAAGTCTGATATGCTAGGGCTGAAATTTTCCATGACAAAGATATATTTGTGTTCAAAAACCAGTTTATTTTTTTTCCAGTCTCGTATTTCAAAATACAACTCTGACCACATTGGCTTTTCAGCTGACAGATGATGTTTAGCTTGGAGTCACCTTTGTGTCAGGGATATGTCTTTTGCTCTTTCATGACAGTTTACTCAAATGTGTTTATTTTGAAAGCCAACAGATTCAACAGATGTTTCTTAGTATTTAGGAGCTGAAATTGTAAAAATTCCGTTCTCACTGAGCATATCCATCCCTTCATAGATGATTGCCCTGCCATTATAATTCCATATTAAATGTCCCTGAGGAGACAGTACTGACAATAAGAATGGGCACCAGTGCAGCCCTTAGTTAAGTCCCAGTTGTTTGGCCAGGAAGAACAGGAATCTGAAGATTGCAATGCAAGTGACTTATCCTGAAAAATCCACATGATGGGATTCGTTGTCAATACTTTTTTTTTAAATTGTTTTATGTTATTGAAGCCTAAAGAACTGCATATCATATCACAGTCCCAGCAACAGAGTTCAGTGGAAAAAATAATACACAACCATGTAACCAAGACTTCATTATAATGCAATAGGACCAGTGAAGGTTACACAATGAGCATTCAGTCTGGCACCTTTGGAATCACTGACATTGCAACCTTAGTCTTTTAATGTAATGCAAGTGTTTGTATGCATAATTGGTATAAAATGAATGAAAATTACATGTAAGACTCTTTAACGGTCCCAGGTTGATATCTACTGACAAGTCAATTAATATTCATGACATTTTGGAGCGAAGGAACAGCAGATGAGGCTTTCTTAAGGGTTTTAGGCCCTGTTAAAAAGTAAGATTTAAAGTTAGCTTGAAGAGACTGCTGTCATGCATTTGTCTTCTGCAAGAGAAACTTTTTAAAATTTATGCATGAAATTGATTTTTCAAAGCAGTGAATACAGTCTTTGACAGATTTGTGACACAGAGTGAATATTTCAGTGGAGACTATAATCTCCTTTGGGCTAAAATTGGGTTGAACACTTCTGAGGATGAGATTGTGGAAGAATGTAACCTGGAAAACAACAAAGGAACAGTTGATGGATCTATGCTTCATGAATTTGACTAGTTTTGTGGGTTTTTTAACCTCTTGTATTTTTTACACAATATAGCATGTTACAGCACACAGTTCTACTGTGTAGCTACATGGTGGATGACAAAAAAAAATTTCCTTTAGTTGTTTTAAAAGAGATACCTGGTAATTTAATGAGGTCTCTGCCAGTTTTTGTATTAAGAGAAACTGAATAGTTATTCCCTATTCACCTCCTCCATATCATTCATATCTTTCTTCATGTCTTTTCCAAAGTGAAGAATCCTAATACATGTGGTTTGCCCAAAATCAGTATCATTCTCTTCCTTTGGCTATCCTTGTTGCTTTTCTCTGTATTTTTCCTAGTTCTAATTAGTCCTTTTAAAATGGACTTTAGGAGGTACTAAACTTGCATAGGGATTATAATTAGCAGTATATAAGGGATTTATAGAATGCCATTTCCTTTTTTGCTATCAACTTCTTTCCTAGTAAGTCTCAACATACAGTTTTCTCTTTTGACTAGAAATGAATATTGATTGACATTTTCAGAGAACTATCCATGACTTCAAAATCCCTTTCCAGAGTATCAATACCTTATTCAGAGCCATTACTGTATATATTTCATTAGAGCTATTTTCTCCATATGCATTCAGTTCATACCAGATTTTATCTACCATTTTATCTCTAAGTCATTTAGTGTTTTGAGATCTTCCTGCTACTCTACATGGTCAACTCCAGTTTTGACTGTTTTCAACTTGAAAGGCAGAGGTCGCAATGCAGATTTCTGTGGACAATCCGATAGATTTCCACAATTTGTTTCTGTTCTTTTTTTGTTACTTTTTCATCAGTTATTAATTCACAAGGAAAACAGCTCTCTTACTCCATGGCAGCATAGCCTGTTTGCTCTTAAATTTTAAAAAATAACTCCTTGGAAGTCAAATATACTGTACCAAATTTTTTTGCAAATATTTTGATAAGTTATGGAACACAGGGTCACACAGTCGGACTGCTAACAAGGCTAAAATTGTGCATCAAAGCTTCTGGTGTCACCTACCAAAATCAGAAACACAGAGCAGACAACAGCTTTTTGGCAAACTGTTGCAAATGTGGCTTTCTAATAAGCTATTAATAAACAATCATTATTTAAGTGAAATATGGAAATAAGCAAAACAAGATGGAATTTGGTAAAAATCACTTCCAAATTGTGGACCAGTACAGTTTCTTATATTTCTGATGGCAGCCATACATACTCAGACATGAGATCCTCAAGCAGGCAAGAAAACAAGAGTCAGAATCTGTGTATGTTTGTATCTATAACCTATTAATTAGAGCTTTTGTATAGGAGTAGCAAATTCATCTAAGACAGAGAAGATCTAGGATTGAATCAGACAGGCTAAGGATCCATGTAAGTGTTCTGTCTACTTTGATATCAAGGAGGGATGTCTCAGTTTCCTTGGGGAAGGGCGGACTTTGGTTCTATATCGGCACCAAAAGAGGGCTAACTGAAAACTGGAGCAAAAGTAGGTGACTAACACTGAAGTACGTATCATTATGCCCATACAATGAGATATCTGTCTTCGAGCTGACTGAGCTAGGTCTGAAACTGGAAATAGTATAATCATGAATACGCTAATTAGCCTCACAGAAAGATTGGGGCCTGCCACCTTAGGTACAGTGTCAGGCTAATATAGGTTCATTGCTTTTGGATGGCAAGTATCTCCATTTGGACTCATGATACTAAGGAAATGTACAAGCTCAGAGATATCCCTTTAGAGGTCCCAGAACATGCTTTCTTAACATGCCCTAGGCATCCCCTAAACTACCTTTGTGGCCCACAATGCATGAAGACATTTTTCACCTGTATGTCTCTATACTGATTTGTATGAAACAAATTGCTTGAGATGTGAAACTTTGTCAGTTATTTTGGTTTAGCTATAGTCATGTAACAAATACTTCATGGATGCTGCTGTGTTCACCTTTCAAATTTGCTGCTGTGCTGCATTGGTCGTTCAATGCTGTATTTGCCTTAGTAGGACAACTTACTTAGTAAATGCTTTCCAGGAAAAGAGCCTTTCATCTAATGAGGTGTTTGACCTCAAACATACTAATAAAGCCAATTAATAACATGACTGTCTTTAAAATAAATATAGGAGAAGTAAGAGTCTTTTTAAAGGACAGAAAAGTACTATTTCAATCAAGTAGTAATAAACAGAGGAAATAATAAATAGGAAAATAATGTTAAGAGATTTTGAGAAGAGGAATTATATTTAGACTAATTTGTAAGGAAATACATTGTTCAGCAGTATTTCAGCGCTTGAGACTCATTTTCAACCATTCTATTTCTCAATGTTGTTGTTCTCTTTGTTTTACAACTCTTGTTTGGGCAGCATATTATATTAATAAACATGATCTTACCAGTGAGACTGATATTGATAAAGATTAACTTAGCTTATTTTATCTTAACAATACTATGTCATAATGAAATAGGATATCTGTCTTAGAACAAAAACCCCAAAGTGAATGATAGTCTGCCCTGTTAATGGTCCGTGAAGGACTATTTAGTGGTGCCAAGTTTAAGCAAAACTAGGGGAAAGGTAATTCCAGCAGGGGGAGATCACGACGACCCACTCAAAGACCACCCACTCAAGAAACCCACTGACCCAAAAGGTCAAGGAAGTAAAAGTCTCAAAATCCATAGTGGGCATGCGTAGTCATTTACATGGTAGGCGAAGAATTTTAACCAATCATTTAACAGAAGGACAATGAATATGTATTAGGTGATTAATATCTTGTGTATAAATAACTGTTAGCTTCTATCAATGGTGTGCAGGTTTGTACCTGGCACCCGTATCTGCGCATTTACGTAATAAAGGAAAATACCTTGACTCTGTGTGTAAATTGGGTGACACACATCGGGTAACGAATCCCAGCTTTTGGGACAAGAAGACTACAGAAAAGAGGTCAATTCCTACTTTTGTTCTCAGTTATACAAATTCAATGTCAATCGATTGAGCTCAATAGAGTTATTTCTGGAACACTCTGACATGTGAGAGATCTGAATGTGGTATCTGGAATTCTGGATATATATATATACACTTATTTTCCACTCCAATTGGAATACACTGAGTACTCTATATGGATGAATTAGTCTCAAAAAGTTATAAACAACAGACCACAAATCATAATGTGAAACATGATGTTACATGCAGGCAGACAGACATGCAAACCAAATACTGCCAGTAATTTCTGCTTATGTCCTCTAACACAGTATCTCAGCGAGAGGCAAAATTCAGTGTATCAGGGAGGCTTGCTAAAGTTTTTCATTTATAAAGATACTACTGGAAAATCCCACCGAAGTTTAGGTGACTAATAGCATGCATCTGTTTTCCCTTGCTAAACCTGAGGAAATTAGTTCACGGGAACTTTGCAGTGGTCCAGCTTTCAGAGGCCATTGTTCAACTCCATATTCCTCATGCACACCTGATCCCTTAGGCAACATGAGTAGAATTTAATATAATCTGAGGAAGCATTAATACCTGCAGTCTTCCCTCATCATCAGAGAAATTATTTGTAGGAGACATCTGTGATCAGCTATTTTCAGAATTTCCACTTGAAGAATCCCACAAGCGTTTGAAAATAACTTACATAATCACTGTTAGCAGACGCCAAAAGGAGACAGCGAGGTCAGGATCCACCTGATGACCCTTAATTACAACAGGTGTATGAATGAGGAAGATTGACTTCTTCCACAGCTGCAAGCCATGACAGAGGTCCAAGTAAAATTTCTATGGATTATAAACTTACCTGTTTAGCATAAAACACAGAGAAATTTGGGATAGGAAAAATAAGAATAGAAACAAGATAAGCAAAAAAAAAAATCAGTTGTCTAATATGGCCAGGATGATTGCTAATTAGAATGGTCTCTCCTAAATTATAAACTTACAAAATAAAGGTGTTCAGCACTACTTCAAGTATTTAACTTTGCAGAACCAGTAGCGTAAGCTTACTTTTTGAAAAACATTATTCCAGTGTTCCTTCGTATTTATAATGAAGATACCTGTAAAATTAACTATACAAACATATTATATACGCAGAAATACAAGGAAATCAGCAGTTCTAAAAGGGAAACAGGATAATCAAATGCGTGAGTAAGAAAATGAGGCACTTTAAATGTTTTGTTATGTTTTCCAATCTCTACAGTCAGTCATCTGCTCTCCCTTTTTTCCACTGCCTCATCAGGATGTTGCAAATACGCAGCTGCCTGCTCAATGGAGTCAATTAATTCCAGCACAGGTGCTCTTGATTGTATTGCATAATCAAAACCCTTTTTCTTTTTCCTATTGCAGTCTTTGCATCTTTACTGTGCTTTACATCTCCTTTTTTTTTTTGGTTTTGTTTTGTTTTGTTTTGACGGCTACAAGTTGGATGGCTGGAAGACCTGAGGATTGGTATTTATGTTGCCAAATGAAACCAGCTCTGTATAAAAGGATAATAGGGTTAATTTAACAGAGCTGAGTTTGATGCAGATTAAAGTTTCAGCAAAGAGATTCAGTGCAGAAACTGAGTTTTGCAGACATGTTATTGACATTGTCTGCAACTTGAGATTTTCTAGTGTGTCTGCCTTTTTTGACAAGACTTTTGTGGGATTTTGAAGCATTTTGAAAACATGACATGCTAAACACAGAAGGTAGAATAGCAAAGACTGAAGGTTGAAACACTGACACCTATCATTAAAAATTAAATCCTGGACCTATTGACATTGTGGCAAAATTCCCAGCAACTTCATTAGAGTCAGGAAATCAGAATTTTTTTTCAAGGTATGTAAAAATTAATTTTATGTTTAGCTTTGCATGTCTCAGGGTTGCTATTAAGTATATTCAGGATAAATGTCATCTGTTATTGTCCAAAAAAAGCAGATTCTGGTTCAGGTTTCTTTATCAGAGAAATAAAGCCTTGGATGATATCTTCAAGTTAGGCTGTGGTATTAGAAACCTTCTGAATTTCTAAGATATATGAACAGAATAAAGGAGAGCTAAACTGTACAGAAAGCCTGTACAAGGACAACTATGATGCTTGATTTGTGCAAGCAGTTCGTGGATGGCAAATGCCAGCTGACAAACACTTTGTGTTGGGTATGGAAAAATGCATTAGAACTGACTAAACCCTTTGCATTTAGTTGACAGCAGATTAATAGAAAAACCCAACAAATTAGAGATTATTTTGATTAACTGACAAGGAATGCCATTTATGTGAGTGAGGACTCATAGTGGAGAGAGTCATGCAGAAGCCCCCACTGTCAACACATTAACAAACAAAATGCAGCATGGAACAGAGATAAAGTCGTTTAGCACCTTCCAGTTAAAAAAAAGAAAAAAAAAAAAAAAAAAGAAAAACTCAATTTTCAAAACCAAACAAAAAAGCAGTAGTCAAGAAGACCCAAATGCAACTTGTCTTGTACTTTCCACAGTCACAAGCGGAAAACAAAAGGAAAATTACCTACGACTGAGACACGTGAATTTTCAGAAATGCTACATTATGAGTTGTTCTGAAATACTAAAATAATAAGAGATACCAAAAGGAGGGACTAGAACTGAGGATTGTTATCTAAGAGTTTGGTAAAACATGACAAAGCTATCGACTCATTCTAACATGTGATTCAAGAGATCAAAAATGTTTGTCCATTAAAAATATAAAAAGAAGAGATAAGACAGTTTAGCCAATATTTAGTAATTCAGAAAGAAGTTTTTATCTTCGAGTCAATTGGGCTAAAGATACCGCAGAACACACATTAATATGAAGAGTCTTATTTTTAGCATTAATGAGCAACTTAACTTATCTACAACAATTAGAACAGGATGGGAACTAGCCTTGCACAGCTGATAAACAGATACTGAATCGTGCTGTAAAGACGACAGTTATTGTATGAACTCCAAAACCGGTATATGATATGGCTGTAATATAAGGCACACTTCCAAAGGCTCCCAAAAACCAAAAGCTGAAGCCTTACGAGCGGTGAGCATCAGGGCCCTGTGGGCCAATGGCTCCACACAGCCTCCCTGGGCGGTGCAGTCGGGTCCTGGCTCCAGCCCCTGTGGGGCTCGCCCACAGTTGCCCTCAGTACTCCCAGACAATGAGGAGCTGTATGCCACTGCTGCAGTTGTCAGAAGTTTTTCTAAAATGAAGTTTATGATCCCATGTTCTAGTGACTGCTAATGGTATCTTCCCATAGCAGGAGTTCCGGACTGCAATTCTAACGAGATTAATATATACAGGAGAGACAAGGTGAATAAATCCTGTCCTCAGCTAATAACTGTACGAACAAAGCTCTCTCTTCAAGCTTTCATTTTCAGGTCATGCTATTAAATCACTCGTGCTATCTAACTAAGATGCCAGAAACTCAAGAGTCAATCAACCACAGGTGGGTAGCATGTTAAAAAACTTGCTTAGGCAATGGGGAAGATACGTGAGATGGGAACTGATTTGACTCTTGTAATGTATTTCCAGCTTATTATTGGCATAAGAAGAATCCAAGGGCTGAATTAGACAAAATATTTGATGCATTTAATATTCCAGAGGAAAGGCGTACTGAATAAAGAAAACTGAAAATTGAAGCAGTGACACTGATGCATCTTGCCTTGTCAGTTAGCCTTGTGCTATTTCAGATACATTATTCAAATTCATAATGTATAATTTCTTTTGTAGCTTCACAGCATGCCAACAAGTAAAACGTGTACTGTCTAACGAGTGTAATATGACAGTGCCTAACCTTTCAGATTTCTCTCTGGATATCAGCATGGTCTCCTACACGATTCAAGAAAGCAAAATCTGTAGAAAAGATTTGCTTTTGCTTAATCTGTTATTATCCATAAAATAAAGGTCCCAGTTTTCCCAAAGTCCAGGAGGAACCATATCTAGGGCACAGAGTTTACAGGCAAGTCCTGTGCTGAGCGTTCAGTTTATTTTTCTTATTTATTTAATGCTTTATTTCCCATGAATGGATTCAGAAGAAAATAATATGCTTTCCATTTGGTAAACAACGACAATCCCTCTCATGCCTGGTCCTTTCCACCCCTCCATTTTATCTTTTTGATAGAGACTGTATCACACAGCTTTTTGTTTGCTTATTTGTTATCATTTGTCTGCTGCTGTCCATTATGGTATCACCAGGCTTGCCAGGAGAGCCTGAGGTAATGTTATTCTGTGAGTAATTGCAATGTCCTCAAGGCTATGCAAAAGAAGGTGAAAATTATCTTTCTGCCCCATGACTCATCATCATAAAGACTGTTAAGCAGTTATTTTCTCACAAGAGCTCCTGATGCCTTCATGCTGCAACTTTTCCAGTAATTGAGACCTGTTCAAAAGCAGTGTTAAAATGCTTTATTGCACAGGAGGGGTAGAACAGCTATTATCTTCAGTCTTAAAATAAGAAGAGAACTGAAAACTAACTTAAACTCAGATTCCCTGAACTGATGCTGCTGCTATGTTTTCTGGATGCGAGTTAGTTTTACCTGAATTAATTAGATCAGCTGATCTCAGAGAGAATGAGGCCACAATTTCAGCGAGTGCTAGTTATCCAGTATATTTTCAAATTCTGACTAAGAGGAACTACCTGCTAAATTGCATGTTTATGTCCCTATCAAAAGGGATTTTAATGTTTCAAACCAAAGATAAGTACCCTAAGACTGAATAAAATGAGGACTCTGGATCCATAGTGTGGTTATTAAGCTTAGCCACCAGCTAATCAAAACTGTGAATTTCTGTAAATACACCGATGTACCCATTTTCATGAGCAGGAGCAGCTCAGCCACTAGTGCGCACCTGAGCTGACCAGGAACAAGAAAAATCTCAATATCTGGAGCGAGTTGTAATTTTAGAGCAAGCCTCATATGCACAAGTTCTTTTGACTCCCTGTGAAATGAAGTGACAGATTTCTGCTTTGTTTTAAAAATGTGACTGGAAGTGAAACTGTTGAGCAGTATGGATAAGTTACATACATGTTGCCAGGCAAATGCATATTTTGCACAAACTCTGAAGCAGGCTTACAGCGGAAGCATAGGGGAAAGTGAATATATTAAGATGAATGGAGCATAAAATTTCAGTAATCTTGAAACATGTAAAGATCTTGCAATTGTCTCCAGGCTAACGGTTGTACATTCAAGAAATTCAGAGTTAAATATATACATAAAAGAAGGAGGGAAAAAAAAAAAGCTAATATGCAATGAATGCTAATATACAAGCATATTCAGAGAATCAAAAGATTAAGCTAGAACTATTCACTTCCCACCATTGTCACCGCAATCGGGAATAAACCTCGTAACACCAATGTAGTGTTAAAAGGCAGGCATTCTTTATTCACGGCGCCGGGAACACAGGGGATAGCTCCTCCCAAGATCGTGTTCGTTTAATCAGTCTAAGAAACAATCTTTTATACATGCACGGACACATAGCCAATACATATTCATTATCCTTCTGTTAAATGATTGGTTAAAACCTCTTCGCCTACCATGTAAATGACTACGCATGCCCACTGTGATTTTTGAGACTTTTACTTCCTTGATCTTTTGGGTCGGTGGGTTTCTTGAGTGGGTGGTCTTTGAGTCAGTGGTCGTGATCTCCCCATGCCGGAATTACCTTTCCCCTAGTTTTGCTTAAACTTGGCACCACTAAGTGGTCCTTCCGTTAACACAACAGACAATTATTCATTCTAAAGTCTTTGTTCTAAGACAGAAAGATTACGTTTCATTATGCCACATTATTGTTTAAGTGAAACCAACCAAGTTGTTCCTTGTCCACCTGCTCATCATTAAAGAAGAAAACATACTACCTCTGATCCTAATATTATGTGGTACAATCACATTATTACATATTGATTAAACCCTTGATATTTAAATCAAGATGGGAAGGGTTATATGGATTTCTAAGCAGCGTTGCTGGTGCATGGTATGTTTCTATAGTTACAGTTTCTTAACTCATATTTTTCATTATTTACCTTTCCCACCACCTTGGTTACACCATTGCATTTTCTGATTTACAGTCCTGCTAGTGGAAATGGGGAAGATGATCCAGCTTAGAAGCAGAATTCCAAAATGGTAATGGGCAAACACTCTTCTGACTCCACTGATACACTTGTGTCTTCCTTTTAGAAACCATTTCCATGCACTCCTCTAATATTAGCTATTTTCTGGTAACCGTAATAATTTTCCTTTCCTCTCTATAAAAGGATTTGTGTAGATAAACACAATGAATCAACTCAGAGTATAAATTAACTCAGAAATTTGGAGGGATCACATAGCAGACTTTCAGAGAAGCATTTATATAATTACTTTGAGAACTAAAGCTGCATTCAAAAGCTGCTTTTTGCTTTATAGATATTTGTAAATATCATCACTACAACACCTTTGGAGATGAAAAGAACCCCAAAGCAGCCCAACAAAATGAATGACGAAGAAAGAGTGGCTACTAGTGTATGTCCATAACTGTAGCTGGTTTTTTTAACAGCTGTAAGTGAACTCGTTTTATTTAGTGCTTGCTTTTAAGTACTGTAATATTCTCATTAATAAAAATGTCCCATTGAAACATCCAACAATGAAAGGAACTGCTAAAAGGGTGTAAATTATAAAGATAATGATTAAGCCACTGTAATACAAATCATCGAATGAAAGATTGGTTTAAAATTTGACTTTTAAAATGTTTACATTTTAATAGCATTGAAGAACTTACATTTAAAAAAAAAAAAGAAAATCTGCTTTTTGTGCTAGTGTTTATGTGCAGCATTTCCTTTGTAGCAATATGCAAATGAATTTCCCAGTGAAGGTTTCTCTATGATGCCATAGCTTTTTATTTGATTCAGAGATTACTAGGCATTACTTGGCATTTCTCCAACAGGCATCTTCCATAAGTGAAACATGGTGGGGGCTAAATTACCTTCTGAATCCATTGTTATCTCCAGGCCATTTATTTACTCTACCTGTCAGACACAGAGCAGACCCAAGAACCTGGAGTTACTTCTTATTAACTGGAGCTAAGAAATTTGATGATTTCCTAAGTAGCCTTAATTTTATTTCCTAAAAATGTCATGACTGAGATTCTCTTCTTGAGCCTTTTCTTTTCAACACAATTTCATTTGTATGGTGTTTTGGGTGGAGACAGAAAAAAAGGTTGGGGAAGGAGGTTTTTTGTTTTTGAGGAGGTTTTCAGTGTTAGTTCTAATTGTTTGCTTATAGAGAGTCTGCATAGTTTATTTTCTTCTCCAGGTGAATGAATCCTAATCAATATATTAGCCTCCAACAAAATTAATATAGTTCAACAGACTGAATTTTCAGATGTTGACTAATCCCATATTTTCCTAGAGGTCATGTGGGAAGCTCTCTTGAAAAATAGAAGTCCCTATAACTTGATGGGGAGAAACAGGGAATTAGAAGACGTGGCAGACCTAGTTTTGCTCATTAATGAGATTTCACTGGTATGTATGAGAGAAAACCTTTGGCCTGAAGGGTTGCATTAGCTGTAGAAAAATATCTTTTGTTCCACACTTCAGTAAGATAGGTGAAGTGGCATCATTTGAAAATAGTCAATTATAATTGTATTCAGAATACATGACCAATATTTATTATTGCCATGAGAAGAAAGAGAAGTAATTGTAAAATTTAACGTCAAAAGACTGTAGTTATAGTAAGACAGCATCAGGGAGGAAATCAGGCAATTAGGGACACAAACCGATGGCTGTCAAGAATTTCTGGGGTTTGGACAACTGTTTCAATAAAATGCAAAGGTAGTAAGTGGTTGGGGGGGGGGGGGGGGGGGGAAGAGAGAGATTTATTTCAAAGCTACAATGAAAAAGTTCAGCCATGGTGTCCTCACTCCTTTCAGCCATAGGAAGAGGCTGAGCAGCCTGTAGATCAGACCGCTGCAAAGCAACAAACCATTTAACACTCTCATGTTTCTACGTCTCAGACATCTGTTTCGCTATTAAGAAAGCTGGACATGGTAGTCCTTGAAAGATGGAATAACTCCATCCCAAATGTGTTACAGACAGAGATAAAACAGGCTGCCAGCTGGCTAGAAAGGGGAGATACCTTTGCCAGGCTAATGTAAAAACCTCCGTGGTTTTGGGAGGCGTCCGAGGAATTGGCTGCAAGTGCTCCACAGGGAATGGGAGCGGTGCAGCTCGTCAACTTAGTTCGCCATTGGATTTGTTTATTTATTTATTTCCAGAGTAGGGACTTGTGTTAACTTCCCTCCTCCCCTTGCATTTCTTGGGATTCTCTGTGTTCCACTACCCCCATGCTGGGACAGAGCAGGAGAAGCTCCCGCCTCCCCCACGTGGGCATAGCAACCCCCAGATGCTATGCTCTGGGCCCCAGCTCAAGCGAGGTCAGCGGCAGAGAAGCCAAACCACCTCAGAATAAGGATTAGTGAGCCTGAATGAAAGTAATAATGATTAAAATATTACAATATTTGGAGCTTAAGTGGAAAACCACAAACCAGTAACTTATCACAAGATTTCAAGCTCTGGTATGTGGCTGCAGAATGTGTAGCAGCAATGCTGGTGAAGTCCAGAACCTGGAGACATGCTCCAACTTTCTGAGGTTGTTTTTTTCTGGCATGTTTTTAACAGATAAATGTTTGTTTTGCATATTTCTGCAAGAAAAGATTGATGCTTTACAAACAATATTCAGTTACAGTCAGGTCAACCTACTATTTTCTCCATTCCGATATGAACATGGCAACTGAAGTGCAACACTACATCTTTAGTCCATTGATATATCTGAATACAGACAACTTCTGGGAGAAATCCCATGGAGAATCCCTTACATTCAAGAAAAACTGTTAGTCATCATGTAGATGCTCACTGTTATATATCAAATGCAGTTACCAAGATCCTGTATAAAACAGGATGAAGCTTCTCATGTGTTTCTATGAGACCAGGTTGCTTTTCCCAAAGCTTGGCAACCCAGACTGCTGGCCTGTAGCAAAACTTTTACTGTGTGTATGCGGATAAATTGCATATGTGAAGTAGAGCCAACAGTGTTCCTCAGAAGTTAATCTGTATTTGAATATAATGGCTCACTGTTGCAGATATTATGAGTTTGATGTGTCATAGTTGCTTTCTGTGACTGTGTGTATGATTTATCTAGAACCGCCCTAGTGTTAAACATTTAAAAATTGCCAGCTGTAATGTCAGGATGAAAGAAAAATGGAAGAGGCTGCGCTGCTATCAATTTGCTGCTGGCACAGCATATGTGAGCATCATATATTAAAATTGCCTTTCTACACATGACTTTAAGGCATGTTCATGTCAGTGAGAGCAGAATCTGAAAGTTTCAAGCTGTTATTTTCCGCCCTTGCCTATTGACTGCAATGACTGCCAGTGCAGAAGAAGTAGGAGTGCTACCACCTTGTGCTCAGGAGTTGAAACTCCTCAATTCAGGTAAGAAGTCCCCCTTTAGAAAAGGGCCAACAACAACAAAAGTATTACAATAAGACATTTATTATCAGTCCTCCCCTATATGGCAGATGACTTCAAGAAAAATGGGTATGCTTTCAGATGACAGCCAATTCAGGTATTCAACAAACTACCATTTTGCCCAAACATATCAGTGGGAGAAAGAAAGTGAAGCACAAAAATCTTAATTTTGCCTTCCTATGTTTGTGTGGAGTCAGGGCTAGATTAAAAACATACTAAATTATTTACTTTAGTTACAGATGATAAATTCAGGAAGTGTGCACTGTAACCTGAAAGATGCCCAAAAGAACTCCTGTACAAACTTTTTTTTTTTTTTTTTTTTGAGGAAAACAGAAGGGGATTTTGTATCAGAGACCTGGTTTTTTATACTGTAAAGTAAGTTGGAAAAGTCAGGCACAAGAAAATATTTCACAGCTTGCAGTCACGTGTTAAGAATCACTGGGGAAGGATTAAGTTTCAAGCCTCAAATTGGATAAACCAGTGTTCCTTACCTGTGAAGACTTTCTAAGTTGTCATGGCATTTGGTTATTCTACCTAGTAACCTTCTACTTCTATGTAAATTTGCAGCAGTAAGGAAAAAAGCCATTTCTCCACTACCTGTTGCAAGTCTGGCATTCTTTTGCTTAGAATAGGAGGGTCTGCTTCTGCTTCACTGCAAAGGTTAAAGTTGGTCATTTAGCTACCCAAGGTAAAAAAAAATTAGGTCTACTAAGTAGTGATTCCACGGCAACTATATTTCTTTCTCTACCCTCCCCTTTGCAGTTAATCCAACCCCTCCTCTACTCTCTAATTGGTGTACAGTATGAGTATGCACATCTATTCCAGGATGATGGATCCATCTTTTAGAACAGAAAGATCATATCAGGGGCTGGGTTTGCTTAGGTCAGAAATACTCGATGAAGAAGAATAAACATGAGGACACCTAAACCATATAGTCAGTGTGACTGACTATAGCCGGGAGCCGGTTAGCAGCAGCCAAGATCAGGAAATAACCTAGAAGGCTTTAAGGTTTCTGTGAAAGGGGAAGGTTTCTGAACAGACATAGACTTAGAGCTCTGTCTTGCTTTCACAACATGGTGTCTAACTGGCAAGAGGAATTTTAGTATTCCTGGTATAGGTACTACTGGGGGGGAGGGGGGAAGTGTCCATGCACTGGTCAAATTAGACCTAAAAATATAAGATAAAGGAAAAGCTGTGTCTTGTCATTCAGCCATTTTTATGTGCATCTCACAGTTTCACTAGAGTCTTGGTGATGCAGATGAAAAGACCTACCAAGACTGTATAGCAAATTAATAGCAGTGCCAAAAATATTATTTTGCATTTATCACCAGCCCCTTCTTCTCCCTCTTGTTAGCAGAAATATTATCAAAATTCTGTTTATGTTCCCAAGAAAGAATAAAAGTGTTGTCATCCATGATACATGCATTTAAGCCTTGATTACTGCAATTCAGTAGAATCCATTTGATTCTTTCCCACATTTTATATAAAAATAAATTTATATATACAAGTGAGGTTTTACCTTAGTCAATGGTGATCTGTACAACTGTAGCTATTAGACTCAGCCTCCATACAACAGTAAATTGTTGCACTGATTTTTAAAAGGTCCCACTATAATTCTTCAGGCAGTCCATTCCAAGGTTCCTTTTGCATTCCTTTGTTTCATACTTCTTTATGCATCAACATGTTTAAATTCTGATAATTTTAGTTTTAGCTGAAGAAATGGACATTTGTTTTGATTAAATGCTTTGAGAAGGATTTTCTCGGTTTATTTATATGTTTTCAATTTCACCACAATTTATATGAGAAATGCCTCTTTTGCAGGGTCTTGCTTGAACCTCAGGTTTGAAGCAATATGTGAGTGAACACTTTAAAGTGATGTTTTTATTGCACTCTAATGTATATTTTTGAAGCATAAGCCTGGGGGTGTAGCGATTATTGCAGAACTAAATCTTTATAACTACTAACTATTAAAAACACAAAAAGCAAAATATAAAATGCCAGTTAATGGTACACTTCTTCATGGCTGCAAAGATATAAAATTAGAGAATATTCATTTTTTTTTACATTTGGACAGGGAAAAAATATGTTATCCAATATCTGAATTGTTTTAATATTGTTAAAGGAAGCTACTGCTATGGTTCTAGAACTTTCAGACAATAGTAGCATCAAAATGTTTTTCATTCATATTGCAACAAAACTGGCAATTTAGAAGCAGTTATACTATGTCACTTCGTTCTTTTAAGCCTTTATTTTATAAAAGTGTTTTGAACCAACCTCTTGTACCACCTACCTCCTTAGCCAGCTAAAAAATTTAAGCTCCCACCTTCTGAATCATAACAAAGCTAGGCTTTGTCTTCGTTAGCAAGCTCTATGGCTCAAAAGCAGTAAATTTGTAGGCAGAAAAAAATTGTGCTAGAAACTTGACAACTACTATATTCTCATTTCATTTCTATAGACTCAATGACCATTAGTAGTTGCAGTGCATTAGATTAGGTACCACCCTATTTTATTTTTTTAAAACAAGAATCCTGTTTTCCTGTTCCAGGGCTGCTCTGTGACATGAACCAAAGTGCACTAAATATGAATGAGAGATTTCCTTCAGAAGCGCACTCCTAATCTAAACTGAAAATGCTAATGTGTCCCAGGCAGCCAAATAGATGTTTCACCTCTCCCAGTGGCCTCATTGGTGTAGCTATTTAAAAACAGTGAGACAGCTCTAAAAGGCAAAACTGACAGAGGACTTGCACAGCACACCTAAAACAGTATTCCTGTGACATTCGCTCAAGTTTCCCTTTAAGGCTGTTTTCCACGTTCTGTGTATAATCTGTTAACACCAGGTCATATTCACAGTATTTATTTCTCCAAAAATGCCTAGCAAAGTATGTTTCTGGATAGGTTAAACTCCTTTGTGGATCAGATTAGATGCTTAAATTCAACCCTAGAAGTCTTCAGTCTTTCATTCCTAAATCTGTCTTCTTTTCTCTGCTTTTATTCTAAACCAATTTGGATAGCTATCTGCATGGCTGTCTGTCTTGTAAGGGTTACTTCCATAAGTTCTGAGCTCTCCTATGACTTGTGATAAGTCTCAAGACTCCATTACTCACACATTTGGATTTGATTAAGTATTTACTCATACTGTGTTTATGTTATGAGGTTTCAGTAGGCTATTTTATGCATTATTAATATGTCACAACATCCTTATAGAATATGGGGGAAAAAAGTAATGTTTATGCAATATTATTTTCTGAGCCTCCAAAGGAGAACATTTTATAGAATTTTCTAAATATTTCTTACACTTTTCAGTTCATACAAAAAAATATAGGTTTAATCAAATTAAAGTGATTCTGTCAATTAGGACCTTTGAAACATCCTTAAGTCTCTTTAGAAAGGGACAGAAAACCAAAAACAGTTTTTTGTTTATGAATGACATTAATTTCACCTTTCTCAGGACGTTTTAAGGGGAAAGAAAAAAAAATCAGATTTGCTGCACTGTTATTTCTAATGCCTGCTTTTAGTACATCATGTTTCTGCTGGAATGCTGATAGTATCTGAGTTTGGTAACCAGCTTCATACGACTCAATGCTGTAAGTATGTCCTTCTCATTATGTCTTTTTTTCAAATTGGTGTTCTCGTTATTTGGCAAAGACTATTATGGTATTATCATCATACTTTTGTATCCAACTCAATATCTGTGCTGGTTTTGGCTGGGATAGAGTTAATTTTCTTCATAGTAGCTAGTATGGGGCTATGTTTTGGATTTGTGCTGAAAACAGTGTTGATAATATAGAGATGTTTTCGTTACTGCCGAGCAGTGTTTACACAGTCAAGGCCTTTTCTGCCCCTCACACCATCCCACCAGTGAGTAGGCTGGGGGAACACAAGAAGTTGGGAGCGGACACAGCTGGGATAGCTGACCCCAACTGACCAAAGGGATATTCCATACCATATGACATCATCTGATATGACATAAGCTGGCGGAGGAGCTTGCCAAGACACTCTCCATCCTTTATCAATCAGCAGTCCTGATCAACAGGGGAGGTCCCAGATGACTGGAGGCTTGCCAATGTGACACCCATCTACAAGAAGGGCCGGAAGGAGGATCCGGGGAACTACAGGCCAGTCAGCCTGACCTCGGTGCCCGGGAAGATCATGATTGACCTCGGGTTTCTCCTGATGTTTTCTGGCAGAGGCTCCAGGTAAGACCATGCTCCCCAGCTGCAGTGTAGAGTACATTTTGCACAGCTGGTCCTGTCTGCACAGGCCCAAGAGCTACTGCATGAGCTATTTCCTGTTTGATATGCTCAAAGGCTTGTTGTTGCTCAATGCCTGACTCAAAATAGTTCTTCTTTTGGGTTACTCGATAGAGAGGGCTCCCAAGCTGACTATAGCCTGGAATATGCATTCTACAGAACCCCACAAGGCCTAGGAGAGTTCGTGTTTCCTTCTTGTTAGCTGGTGGAGACATAGTTGCTATCTTGTTGACCACATCCATAGGCACATGATGGCATCCACCCTGCCATTTTATTCCCAAGAACTGAATCTCCTGGGCAGGTCCCTT
>WAAD01021571.1:205104-237287 GCA_013389945.1 Fregata magnificens | reverse complement strand
TGAATGAGATCTGATACTCGGAAAATGGATGTTTCTGCTATAAGAATGCAAGTGTAGTAAGCACCAAGGTGGCCATCTCTGTCTGACAATCATAGAGACATGAGTTAGTATGCTGCTGATACTAAAAAGTAGCTGTCTCTGCACATGGTATTTAATGTTTCCTCTTTTGCTCTGTTTCACTTCTCAGCAAATGCTTACATAGTTTGATTAATCTTTCTTTGCCAACGGGATTAACAGACTTGGATACCTGTGTACTGCAGGAGGCGTGGGTCTACTTTGAAGATGCTCTGAGTGTAGTCAGCAGCACAGTAAGTTGAACAGGAAACCAAGAGATTGGAAGATCATCTTGAGCACATTTTAAAAAAATTCTCATCAGACTAAGAATAATTAGTAGACTCAACGTTATATAGTGTTATATGTGGAGCAGCTGAGACTTCTTCAATAAAAGATACACTGAAATTACCTCAAAAGAAATGCCTCTTGGATATTTATGACTGGACTATGAATTTCCCTGGATTTTGTAAGGGCTTTTTTAGAGACATTTAAGGCCAAATTTTCAGTGCCTATTTTAGAAACATCTTGTGCTAGAACATCCATCTTTCCTCCTCCTGCTTATTACATTCTTACGCTGAATATGTTTTTTTAAATGCAGATTACTTTTCCAGATCAGTTTAAAGCTGGCTAAAATTTGGATACCAGTCTTGCTTTTTTCTCAGCTCTGTTTTGTTAAATGTATTTGGGAACTTACTATGTTACTATTTTTTCCAAGTGACCTAGAACTAGATTCCTGTGCTGTCAGTACTTGTGGCACCATGTGCCTTGTTTCTGTGAGGACAGGTATATGGAGAGTAAAGTCTTTCTTTCACTAAGCATTTCTGCTGCTTCTTTCAGACCTGAAGCATAATGCTGTACAGTGAAGGGCAGTTGTACTGAGAAGTCAGACATTTCTACTTAGAATTTCATAGGTAAAAGTCAGTTAAGGAGTATTCTTGTTCAGGGCTACTGAAACCAATACTATGTTTCATAGCTTCAATCCATTGCATGGCTGTCTCTTTAGTCTGGTTTGAATGTCTCTTCTTATATAAAAGTGGCATAAAGATGCGCTGTTCCTGACTTCCCAAAACCAGAATGTGTCCACATTTGTGCCTGCCTTTCACCGAAGTTCTCATCTATAACTTTGATAATGTTCTTGTTGAGGGATACGAATTAAATGTTAATGTAGACTGATACTGATAACAGCAAAATTTCACAGTACTAGAAGGCCTCCTTTTGTAGTCTTGCTCATGGCAGCAGGTACTAATGGTACCATGCTAAGAGAAGGACAGTGGGGCAGCACATCAGTACATTATCAGTTAGAAAGCTGGTACACCACTCATGATTTATACCTCCTATTCAGAAACGGATGCTGCAGTTCAGAAATTCCCTCTGGGCCCTCTTACTTAGGATGAGAAGTATCTATCAAAGGGGGCAAAAGAAGTCCTTCCAGCCTCCCCTTAAGGATTTGCATGGCAAATAAGTAATTGCTTGTCCTTCCCTTCCCCAACTGAATCAGCTCCCCACCACATTCAAAGTATTGTTAGGTACTCTGACTTCTGCAGTTATAAGGGCAGCTTTCACTCTGGCAAGCCATTGCCACAGTGCATAGAGAAATTCTGAAGTCATAAGAACTGCTGCTTCTGATCTGTAGTGAGCAACTATGTCCCGCTATTCAGTACTGTTTGGATAGACTGGAAAGTACTGTGGCAGCAAGTTCAGCCTGTCTGCAGATAGGCTGTTGGAAAGCATACTTCCATTCTAGCATCATTCCCAGTTCCACAGAATTGTATTTTCTGACCTACTAATAGGTAATTGCAACATGACTTACCCATGTTGGAAACAAGCTGTTTGACAGTAGTACAGATGAATTGTGAGGTACAGGATGGCTCCCAAGGTATTGCCCTTTGCTTAGGAGCAAAAAAAACCCAACTGTTTTTCCACTCTAAACTCTAATGCACTCTTGACTTGTCAGGTTTAAAGTGAAGAGTCTGTTTTCTGATGAGCTGCTGCTTCTTATTTGCTACTCCAGGATGCTTACCCGGAGATGGAGATCCTTTGGTTGATGACAAGAGCCTGGAATACAGGAATATTTCAGTATACTGTTGGTAAATACAAGGAAGCTGAGCAGTGGTGTGGATTAGGAATGCGTTTCCTCAATCACTTAGGATCTCTGAAGAAAAGCTATGAAGGCCATGTAAGTGTAAGCAGATGGATTTGAGGATGTGGGATTGGATGTCTGGCCTGAATTTGAGATACGGATCTGGGTGAAACCACTACAGATGATCTTTAAAGAGTTTCAGGAGAAGCATGGTACCTAAATATTTTGGGAGAGCTTGATGCTAAAAGATTTTTTCAAAGCGAGGCCAGAAAAGTTTTGATAGACAATAGAAAGAATAATGTAGTGTCCTTTTACTGGAAGGATTGTGTAAATGGCTGACTGGAAATAAGCTTCTGACTATTTGTGGCCATGGGGCCATATGCAGTCATCATTCATTCTCTTATGCACGAGCTGGGCAATCAAGAGCTGGTTGCAACTTTTATACCATTTTAAGTACATCAGTTAAGACAAGAATTGAGATCACTCCCTTCCAACCTCAACCATTCTGTGATTCTGTGAATAGGTTGATTCACTGATATAAGACTCAGCTATAAACTATGCTTTATGTCAGTATAAATAAAACTACCTTTGTTAGGTTGCACTGATCTAACTATTTTTTTCTTAAACCACTGTATTTAGATCTGTGCCAAAATCTTTACATCAATCTGAAATTTTAGGTTTAGAAGCTGGTGACAGTCTCCCACCTATTCCCTTGCTTCTGTTCCCTGTCATTTTGTTGTATTATCTAGTTGAATGATATAACTTTATCCGTCTTTGTTGACAACTGTGGTGCTTATATTCTCCAGATGATTGGTCTTTATAGTGAGGTTCTGGACAAATTGGACAGAGCAAAAGGGTTTCTTCTAAATGAAGAAGAATAATGACAGCCACAACTGCAAAAAAGGAGGACAGCAGTCTCTCTTGGAAACGTTCTGCTGAATGAAAGAGGCCATTAGCTCTGCAAAGGCATGGGGTCATGGGAGCAGTGGAAAAGAAACCAGGATCTCCTTCTTGTTGGCAATTAAGTTAGGTACTTTTTAGGAAGTGTTTATTGAATAAATGTTTTCCTCTAGGGAATAATTTTCATTCTCTGGAGCTATATAACAGTTAGAAATAAATACTTAACTTTTTCATGAGATGTGTCTGCTGTTGTGTAACAGATTGGTTTAAATACCTGATTTTAGTACTAAGTGGCAATGAGAACAATAAAAGTATTCCAAGAGCCGGCATCTCCTCTGGATATCATAGCTGCCTTGCTACATAAATATTTATCAGATTGTTTAGTTTTCAGCCCATTTCAGTATGAACGAGAATTCAGAGCTGTTTGCCAGTTTCACAATTTAGTTGGAATAAAAGAGCAGGTACTATTTAGCTCACAGAACAAGCTAAAGCTTTGACTAGGTACTGCTGCTTATAGACTACCGTGATAGGTACTGCTGCTTATAGACTACAGACTCCTCCTGTTTGAACTAACTGAACTTTGGTCCAGGCAGATCTCAGCAAATAGGCCTAATCAAAGTTTATCCTATTGTGTGAGGCTATCAGTGAGAACTCCACACCAAACCCAAAAATACTGTTTTGGCTTGAGACTGGGCTGATAAGTGGCTGAAACTGCATTAACACAGCAGAAATTCTGACTACAAATCAACTACTTTACACTATAAATATCTGCAGCCATCAGGGTCCGTTGAGCTCTCCCTCCATAGCAGCTGGCTGCACGGTAGTCGTCTCCCCTTGAGCAGGGACACCTCTCAAGGTTACCCCTCAAGGCTGAGAGATCCCTTACCTGACACCAGACATTGATGGGGTGGTAAGTGACATTTTTTGCATGCATGTAACATTTAAGGTATATATAGTAAGCTTCAGCAATAATATTTGTATCCCACGCTAACTTTAAGTGTAGTAACTAGTGGAATCTTGACTGCCAGTCCATCTGTACTTACTAAATGTTTTACGTACCTAAATTTACTGATTAGAACTCAATAAACTAACTACTAGATCAGATCTGTCTGAGTGATCTCTGACTCTTCTCCTGCAACAACATGCCAGTCACAGTTCAGCATGAAATCCCCCCAAATCCACATAAAAACACAGGCTGGTAAATGGATGGATCTTACCGCAGCTGGATATCTCCCACTTGAAATCCAGCGTGGGTAGTGAGGAGTGTGGAGAGGTGGAGTGGGGTTAAGAAAAATAATTAGTTCTCTACAACAGTTGCTGTTTCACCAGCAGGTTGAGAAGTCAGAAAAAAACATGGCCTGAGTGTTGTCTTCTATACTGTAGCGCAGATGTGCTCCATGGTCCTAACTCTGGGGGACAAATTGTGGTTGCATTCTACCTGCGTATGAACACAAGGCCATGCATCTTCCAACGTGGCCAGCCCTTCTCTGGAAACAAATAAAAGTGACTGGGGTGGGAGGGAGGAACAGTGCACTCCAGTAACGCCCTTTGAGTGCTTGGGGATCAGTATTGTGGGTTCTAGCAGAGCCTAGATATACTTAGTATAGGAGTTTTTCTTTTTTTTTTTTTTTTTTAAAAAAGGCTGGTAGGGTGCTTGAGCAAAAAGCACAGATTCAGGCTATCAGTTGCCTGCTTAGAAGATGAGGATGATATCATAACTGGTAGATGCATACTGATTGCTTTTCAGTTAGGGCTGCTGCACTATAGTAAGCAGGTACAAGGCAGGTCAAAGCAAAGATGGTATATTGTCTTTTGTGTGATAGACCACATATATATTTTCATGATCTGTAACTGGGCATAAGTCCTATAAGTGGATTCTTTTGCTGTTTCTTTAAGAGGCTATTCAAGCACCCTGAGGAGGAACACTGTAACACTCATTTCAGGTCCTCTGGCTTGCTTACTAGAGAGCTAAAGTGCTTTACTGCTTATTCTTTACAGACATGACACGGAAGGCAGGGCTGATGGGCAGCAGTATCTTTCAGCTATAAGATCATCTGGTTTGAGATGAAGACTTATTTAATTGTGTTTTTAAAATTTAAAAATATATTTTACTTAGAACCAGATTATTAAAGCCTATTCAGACAGAGGACAGGGCCACTAACAGCAGGATGGTGGCATAGAAGGGAAGAAATTGCATTAGTAATAGTCCATTCTGAAAGCCTGACAAGCTCTGGAAGAAGAGCTTAGTAGTGTGATTAGTGCAGTGGTCAGGGGCAAGAAGTAATTAAAAAAAGTCAGCTGCATTGCAGTCTCTATCAATGCTCCACATCTGTCTTCTCATAGTCCGCAAAACCCAAATAATAGTGATTTCTGCTTTTTTTTGTGCACCAGGCACCACTTTGCATCCTACGGCTGAAGCTAGAAACCAGCCCTTAGCGTAGCTGCCACGTTCTCATGTCTGTTGTGCAACTGGATACAGGGTTATTTCCTGAAGGCAGGTACATGCAGACACACAAGTCTGTGTGGTATTTACAGCAACGTTAAGTAGGAACATATTGTACTAGTTGCTTTGCAGTACTGCACAGGTTAGTATCAGCTCATGGATAATAGTGCGAGAATGAGACTCCCTAAAGGAGTGAATTATATTGAAGGTGGCAACCAGGGAAGTATTGGGAAGTTTATAGGATCTGGTGCCTGTGATAGTAAGACGCTGGATGCTACAGCTGAGACTGGTGCTGCCTGAGCTATGCTCCTGTTAGAGAGTTTGTTGTGAAGTGTCTTGTTGCTCTTCAGGCTCAGCTAGATAGAACTATGTATTGGTAGGAACAGGAAGGTACCTTTGTGGAAATCGTCAAGCAGGATGCAAAGATGAAAGCAAAAATAATTATGTTCAAGTGGAGGTTATGAACGTATTCTTACTCCTGAGGTCTACCACAGGGCCTTTATTCTTCAGGTTGAGGTCGTATAAGCAGTGGAAGCCACTTCCACTGAACTTCAGTGGCATTCTGTTTATGGTACCCAGACAAATCACCCAGGCTGCCTGATGGAGATGGCTCCTGTGAGACACACATATGAGGATGGATCTATTTAAATTCTCCACTGAGTGTGCTCAGTTCACCAGGTCTAATCTGGATCTCTGTGAGCTGCTGCTTTCAGATCTTTAATGCACAATGTGCTGTTGCTGTCTGTTCAACTAAGAAACACCTTTGAACCCATAAAAAGCCAGGCCTCAAATGCCACAGAACTGTCTTCTGGAGTCACAGTTTTGGAGGTGTACGCTGCATCACATTAATGCAGGGACTGTAAATGATGCCATAGAGGCAAAGGTATCCATTGCTGCCTGGACTATCTCCTTGGTGCCTGCCAGGATGGTTTTAATTATTGTTCTCAGTTCTGACTTGCACAAACACATAAACAGGTAAAGGTGTCACACTGTACCAGATGAGAAGGTCATATTTGCCCAGTAAGTGTAGCAGGTAATTACATACAGCCATAGAAGGCAGCAAGTATTAAATGTGGTTTTGCCTACAGCCAGAATTGTTTGAACTTTTTCCTTGGAGATGCTCGGTTTGACTTTGTTTATGCTACAGACTTAGTTACTAAGGAGTCCAGATCAGATCACTTACATGCTCTGCTGATAGTACTTCTCACCTCTCCTCTGCACATTTTTGTATTGTACACTTTATTCCAGGCTTAGTATTTACCATAGGTTTTAAGTAGGGCAAGAATTCCTCTCCTAGTTGAATCAGACCTTAATTAGCTGCATTTCCAGTCACCATTCCCAATAGGTAGTTTGCATGCAATCACTCTGCTTTGCAGGTGTTTGTGCACTGAGTTTGCTAGTGTAGATGCAGGCTGGTCCAGTGTTTATTTTACTAGGCTAAATGTTACTTTATAGTTCAGTAGCCCATCTAGGATGACTGTGGGATATAAATCTTTTTAAGCCAGCAACAGCTGACCTGGGGAAAAAAAAATCAATGCTGCTCATTCCTCCCCCAGTCTTCTCTTTTTATTGATCACTGATTTGTTTCAGCTTAGAGAGTCTGGGTACTCATCCCTGAGATGTTAACAGATTGCTCCAGAGGGTGGCATTGCAGCAGTAGTTTCTGATTTACACATCATTGTGGAAGCTACAGTGTGCTGGACACCTGCTCTGTAACTGCAGAGTTCTTCCTTGCTTCTGAGAACACAAGTGTATCCTCTAGGGCAGTAGTTCACAAATTTCCCCCCCTTTTTATGCCCTAATTTTATGCCCTGTCTAATCTGCTAACTTCTTAACTATTTGGGGAGCAGCAACAGTCTAGAGGCACAAGGGAAATGCAATGATGTGACTTGGAGAATGGGTCCAGGGAGAGGGTATTTTTACCACTGAGCCACGAGGAATGTGGCTGCAGGGAACCTGCCCATGAAAAAAAAGTCCTTGCTGAGAAGAGTCTGGGAGTGGGGCAGAGCAGAGAAGATAGAGCCATAAGCTGCTGACCCCTGGAGCCCCTTCGGCCACCTCCCACCCAGAGGCACCTGCGGTAGGAGCACTGGCTCTCCAGTAGCTTTCCACTTGGGGTGCACCTCAGGCTACCTCCCACCATACAGTTTGATAAGAGCTTCGCTGTTGTTAATGTCATGGCTGCATTGAGCATTCTGGAAAGGCAGGAAGGAACAGCAGCACGTAGAATTGAAGTGACCACAGTAATCAGAAATCAAGGTAATTTGAAGAGGGCTGAAGCTCATTAGAGGATTGGGCAGAAGCTTTTGTCAAGTCGCACACTGGAACTAAGGGAAGAAATACTGCCGTCACCTCTGTGGTGAGCCAAGTGTGGCCCCAGCAAGGTATTGCCAGTCCCACAGTGCTCCTGGGTGCTTGCACCATGAACAGATGCTGCACTGACTGACCCAAACAACTTAATGTTTTTCCTTAGGGTTAAAAAAACTAAAGTCAAACAACATGACCCTCATTTTGGAAGCAAGGGATATAAATAAGCACTAAAGGTCAGGGGGTACCTAAGGATTCTTCAAGGAAAGAGACACCTTTAGCATGATGATAACTTTACCTGCTTCACAGCAGCTGCTTTAGTGCCATGAATCCTGCTGTGACAGCTTGAGGAAAGCAGAGAATAGCAGTCCTTGAAGGTTATGCTGCCAAGCATCATTAGCAAGAAAAGACTTATCTATCTGAGACAGCTGTCCAGGTGCGTGCATCTCAGGCACCAATGGGGAGAAAATTTTTGAGAAGACTTATTATTAAATTCCTTTAAAACCCCTCATCCAGTAGCCTCACAGATCCTGTGCTCCTCTGCTTAACAAGGGCCAAGACAGGTAATTAGCCAGAGCTGCAGACAGAAGCATAGACGTGTTTCTCTATAGCACAAGCAGCTTATGGTCTAGTTTTCTAGAAGTGTCTTAGGGCAGATTAATTTCATGCCTGTTGCAGGCATCTGTAGCAGGACATCTTGGGAGAGAAAAGAACCACCCACCCCACATTTCAAGAGACAAGACCATTAACAGGGCAATGCTCTGCTATTGTATGGTCCAGAAGGACTTTGCTAAGACCTGGTAGGCAGAGCAATTTGTCCTTAGCCAGAAAAATAGCTTGTTCAAAAGCTTCAAAAGAGCAAGTTCTTCTTTCCCTTCATGCCACCCTCATTCTCTTAGCATATGGGTTACTTGTCCAGTGGTTGTCTCCACCTTACAGGAGTGGCATGATTTATTTGAGAACATAACCCCGCGTTCCTCTCCCCACTGGAACCTTAACATTTCACTGTCGGAACAGATCAAGATGACACGTCAGCTCAGGACACATCATGGATTGTCTAGGGAGAAGTGTCTGCAGATCCACATACTGCAACTCAGAGTTACTGGAACTCTGTGGACTGAACACAGGAGTCTGGCAGCTACCGTGGCAGCCATTAATGGACAATGTTCCTGTGATGCTTTACATCAACAACTTCATCATTCCAAATTCATCACTATGTAAGGAAACTTTGATTTTTGGGAGTGATAATGCCAGCATCAGATCTGCTTAGCAACTGTTTAGTCTTCCAGTGTTTTATGGACAACCACCACCACAAGACTGTTGATCTGATCAGTTAAAGGAGTTTCTAAACTGTGTTTTATTTGTCCAATGAGCTTCATAAACTCTGAACTGCCTGCAAACACTATGCCCATGCTTGGTACAACACCCCTGTTCCCCTGAAATCTCACTTTATTTCTCTTGTGTGCAGTTTGTATTCAAGATTTAAAAACCAAAACCATCTCACCTTTCAATTAGCTCAGCTAAGTGACAAAGCAGATTCAGGCAGGAATGTATAATGGTACCCCATTAACCACATCTGTCTTCCGGTGAACACTCCTGTTCTCTGCACTTAAAGGTACTAGAAAAAGATACTAGTTGTCTTTACAACTTCTTTCTTCTTCTCTCTGATGTCTAAACAGCATGTTAAACTGTAAAAAGATGGTCTATATTAGCTGGACTATATATTTACTTTGCTGTCTTTATATCCAATACAGGAACGATTATGTAGCAGCATATAAACTCTACTATTTGATCTGCATTTGTAAAGCAAACTCCCCACAATTCAAGCCATGACCCAAAATACATTTATGGTGTCAAGTCATCAGACCAGAGACAACCTGTGTTACAACAACCCAACCAAAAGAGCTTTTCAGTGGCCTGGTTACGGCTGTAAATAAGCCCACTTCCTTTCTTTTCTTTTCTTTTTTTTTTTTTTTTTTTTTTAAATTTTTTTTATTTCCTTTTGCTTTTAGGCAAGTTCTTAATGACCACCTTATACTAAAAAAAAGCATTTTTTTTTTTTAAAACCACTGTCAACACTTAAGTTTACCGTGGAGAGACCATATCAACAGTTGCTAAGATCAGCGCCAAAAAAACAGCTCTGGCACACAATGAAGGACTCTACAAGAAGGTCTCAAAGGCAGAGTTCTTTGCAACTCTCTGTTTATTAAAAATATATGTCTCCTTGGAAGAAACACTGGTAACCAACTAGTGTTGTCATGATTGATTCGATACTGTCAGCTATGCCATGGAGTACATCATCTTTTTCTCCATATGACTTGATGAGAGGGAGACAGGCTCTTAGGAGAAAGAAAAAAAAAAAGAAAAAAGAAAAGAAAGGAAAAAAAAAGAAAGAAAGAACAAAAAAAAGGGCAGGACAGCGTGACCAGCATCTTCAGGACTTTTGTTTCACTTACTCCACTTCTCCAGGGACCAACGTTTATAGCACCTGGAACAGGGCCAGCGGGGCAGGGGGCTAGATGCCAAACAGGAATCCATTGCCAAAGTTCGCTCCTCTAGGGTTGGTCCCACTGACAGCAGAATCCTTCTTGCCCTCCACCGCGCTAGCGGCCACATCTCTTCTGCAGCACTGCTTTCTGTCCCAGGAAGCTGCTCTGTCCCTGCAAGGCTCCTTGTGATGCAAGACGAGTATAGACAGCTTCTCACCAGCCAGTACACATACAGTCTTACAGCAGTTCTCGTTCACACTGAAAACTGTGGCCTGTCCGTGCCATGCACCGACTGACACACTGGTAACAGTTACCTTCAGGAAAGGGGACTAGCGCCCTGCACGTTCACTTATCCCTATAAAATGGGGAGAGGGAGAATGGGCCAAGACTTACCTGCTCGTGCTCATATGGTGACCTCCTTTGTTCTGGTGCTTGGCACTGTGTCTGAGAAACAGCATTCACCAGTTCTTTGTAAAGTGGGAGTGCTCTTCTACCTGTACTATGAGTACCCAGCAACATAGCTCCTTCTCAAAGACTGTGCAAGGTTCCCCCCCAGCTTCACACAAGGCTCTGTTCCCATGATGGAGCCCCATTCAAGTGTGGAAGCCAAAGTGTCCTCAAAGAAGACAGACATTTCTCAGCTTAGGGCCAACTGTCTCAGCACCAATGGTCGCCTCACTTGAAAAATCCCAGTGCACAGCGGATGGGTGCAGCTCTGCATCCCCCTGCCCCACAGACCTGCGAGCAGAGCCCCAAATGCAGTTTTTCTAAGGTGACCTTGAGAGAGGGAGCAGAGCCCAATTTCAGAAAGAGGATTTATGCAGAGGTGTCAGAGACAGAACCAGGTGAGGCGGCTGCGCGTTCACCTGCCAAGCCCCAGTTCCCAGAGAGCTGTGCTGGAAGGACGGCCCTTCCACTGGGAAGGCCATCACCACCACCTGCACACAGCAGAGCTGGGAATTTGGCATGGAACAGGGAAGAGAGAGAGGAAGTTTTTTAATTCTGTTACTGATTTGGAAAAGTGTGAGCGTCCATCCAAGGCACAGCTGGGGGCTTTTCCTACCAGCAGCTAATGCAGAAGGGAATGCCAGCGTGCTGCCGCAAGCTAGAATGGGTCATTTCACCTGCGCCCACAGGTACAGGGCAAGCAAAACGTCCCAGGTTTTCCACAGCAACACAGGACAGCGAGTACATTTGTTCCATGTGGCTGGTAGAGTATTTCCTAACTAAACACTGCAGATCTAGATTCTATTTACAATAGAGCCAGCTTAAAAAATAAGTTAAAAAACTGGATTTTATACCCATTCAGTTCATTATTAACAAGGGAAAAATGGAATAATGAAAAAAAAAGCCAACACAGCAACACAATATGGTTTTGGTTTAAAATCAGCTTAAAAAAATAGAACCAAAAGGAAACCTCTCATGCAAACACATAAGGTGGTGTGTAAAACAATGTGCAATTTAATATGTAGTATCATCCATTCTCTTGCTCTGCAGCCTCCTGCTCAGTCTCTGTCTCCCAGCCTCACTCAGATCAGCTGCTGTTCCTTGCTGTGTTACTCTGGACCTTTGATCCCTTCTGCACAGGCAGCATACCAGTCTCTGCTCTGCCTCATAGACCCGGGGCGGCTGGCAGGAGGCTGGCCCCGACGGGAGACGCTTCCGAAGCACCTGGTACCGTTTTGAGCTCTTCCTGCCCAAGTGGACTCCCTATGCCCAGTGGTTGGGACAGAGAAACTGAAAGATCCTTGCAATAATACAATACCTTTTAAGAGAGGTCCCTCAGGTTTCCTAGTCCACATACATATATATATATAATATATATATAATATCTCTCTCTATATTATATATAAATTACATATACAGATAAATAAAATGCTTTCTGCTGCCTTTCTGTCGCACTGTTCAGAGCTGCTAGACAGTCACACTTGGAAAAATGCCCCTGGGGCTCTGATACTAGCTCATGTGCTCAGAGTCCATTGTTTCACTTGTTTCTTCAGTTAGTCCTTAGCCGCCTCCTCCCATCTTGATTCTTGGTTTTGTTAATAATAATAATAATAATAATAATAGTAATAATAACAATAATAAAAAATGACCTTGAATGGGTTCTCATCTGTCTCTAATGGAGCAGTGGGAAGGTCCATGCAGGAACGGTGGGAACAGTCACGTGATGAATGAGATGAGTTCATCCCAACAAAAGAAACAGGACTAGAAAACTCAATTTTGCGACGATCTAAAAAAAGGGGGCAGGAATAGTTTTCATATCCCCCCTCCTTGGGGCAGAGGGCTTGGGTGGGGTGGGACTTCGGAGATCTTCTGCTCACAGGGAAGCAGGTGGGGGACATCTTCAGAGTTTCTCTGGGGACGGGACCCAGATGTAGTGCCCGGACTGGTCCTCAATGATCTGTTTGATTTTGCTGTAAATCTCTTCAAGAGAGTCTCCTTGTACGATGGCTGGAAGAGGAGAGAACAAGCAAGACCTTGAGCATCAGCAGCGCTGCGCCTTCCCCACCACAAGCTATGGGAAAGGCCTTCCCTCTGCACCAAAGGGGCCAGTGTGGCGCAGCCAACAATTAACGAACGAGACAACCCGTGTCAAAGGAGCTGTAACAGGCGCACGATGACACAGAGGGTTAACCCAGCGTGTCCAAGGGGATTAGCGAGAGCTGATCCCGTGCTGGCAGAGCTCCTCGCGTGTGTGAAGTGCTGGCCGGGTTCTCCACAATGGGCTGCTAATCAGCTTTGCAAACCGTGTCACGCCACCGCGCCGAGGCTGCGGGCAGCTGGCCCTGGCACTGCAGCTACTCCATCGCGGTGAATGGGTGGGCCTCGTGCGGATTAGCCGGTGTGCACCAGGGTGCCAGATTTGTCCATCCCCTCTGGTCAGCTGCTGAGGGCTCCTCATGTTTGTTGCTTCCTCTGCTGCGGGGTGGGAATCGCAGCACTGTCAGGCTGGAAAAGGCCAGCTTATGGCTGTTGCTCCCAGCAGTAACTCTCACCCAAAGGCCAGCGACAGTCTCGCTGCTTAGTACAGACACAACATGAAGCACTTCACTGTGCTTCCTACATCAGAGGAGGAAGATGCACATGGAGGGCCAAAGCTTTCTGGTAATTCAGCCTGCCTCTGTAGCCCAACCAGGACCATCCTCCAGCGTCTCTGTTCCCTCATTGTAAGTTCCTGGCACAGAACTTGCTACAGTGACCATCTCTTTGCCCATTACGCCCATTCTTTCAACAACAGGTTTCAGCCAAGAGCATTCCTTCCCCAGGTCAACTTCAAACTCGCCATCCAAGCACATGATGGCATGCCAAGGGTCTGGCAAAACTGCGGCGTGCGCTTCCTTTGCGCTCTTCCTGGAAGAGCAGCCGGCAGCTTTGGAACTGCTGCCTAGGACAGGACATCTGGGGAAAGCTTTTACTCTGTTTATGCCCATACATTTGCTCAGCTGAGATCCATTTTTGGAAAATGTTCTGCTTGGGATTTTTCCCAGTAGCTGTTAGCTGGGTAATACAAGGTTTGGCAGGATTATCACCCCTCAACTTTAGAGGAAACAGTTACTGCACTGGAGGAAAGATGGAAGACCAGTTTCTCTGCCTCTTCGCCTGCCCATGATTTTCCAGAATTAACCATGTTACAAACATTAGTTCCTCAATGCACAAGGATGCCTGTGTCATGAGCAGCTCATCTCTGCAGGCACAAAGTGCCAGGCAGCCCCTGACTGGCTCTTCAGCAAAGACTACTTAGGAAGACAGCCAAACTTCCAGTCTTTTTTTGGGAGATGTTTTGCAATAACTCAGGACAGTCTTCACCATTTAGGTCACTAATTTTTTATCTTTCCTCTTTAAAATGACTCTTCTCTGTTTTTGAAAATGCTCCCCTTTCCCCCGTGCAGGGAGTTTTATTTTCTGTAGCCTTGTAGCACCCTGAATCTATGCTGTGCTTCCCCTGACTGGGGATTTTTTCTTTTTTTATTATTATTAAAGTTGGCAATAAACTTTCACAAACTCAGAAAATCCTGCCTGACAACTTGTCTCCTTCTCTAGAACTGGTTTACTCTTATCCACTGACCTTGGAGCAGTCCCTTTGCAGAGCCCTGCTGGCAAAGTGCCATGTCTTTTTTGCTTTGATGAAGCTGGACATTTTCCCATGACCCTGCAGTAAGACAGTGCTGGTAGAGAGGTCACAGCTGCCAGCCGGAAAAATAAAATAAATCAGATAAAAGCCTGCTCAGGACACTCACCTGTAAAATACTCTCCAAACTCTTGCTCGAGTTTCATGGCTTTGTCAAAGACCTTGTTGGCCTGTTCGTATGTCTGTCTCCGGTTCATCTCCCTGCCACGTACAAAAAATAGAAACTTAGCTCTTTTTGTTAGCAATGAACAGAAGCAAAAATAGCCGGGGTGCCTGGGAAGCCTCTGCACACCAGGAATGGAAGCTGTGCAGGACCAGGCTCTCAAAGGCAGGACCCTTCCCCACACACTCTTTGCTGCCTTGGCACTTCATCTCAACTTCCAACAGTTCTTCCCATTGCCATGAGCCCCCCTTTTCACCATCACACAAAAGTGGACTCAAATCCAGACAATCCTCCGAATTTGCAAGACCACTGAAGAAGTCTCCCTGCTTTTCCAGAGCCTGTCACCATCCTCCTCGCCTAGGTTCCCTCATCTTCATACAACACCCAAATAAGCAATTTGACCCCTCCTGGCTTGAGAAGGGCTTTTCCCAGTCCCCTTGGTGCCAGCAGAGTCTCTTCTGATCTCAGAGTCCATCTCTAGCTAGTGCATCTCTTCACAGATAATATTCTCTGCTGCTGCTCAGAAGAGCTGCAAGCTCAGCTCTTATATCTTTTCCAGCCTGTGCTCCCCAGGGCCAGGAGCAGCAGGAAAAGCAGAAGGTCCCCCTTAGGCACACAGGAAATGTCTCCTCTCTGCTCCCCAGCGCTGTCCTGGCTCAGCCACCATCCAGCTGTGATCCACCACTACGGGCTGGCAACAGCTCTGCTGGCTGGACTCTGGGCCCAGGTAAGCAGGTTACATCAGGTACATTTGGGAGCATTTTTAGATTTCCCAAGGATAATCCTCTTTGGGGCAAACAAAGGGCTTTAAGCCAGAGCAATCCACGGAGCCTAGGTGCACCATGGTAGTAGATGTGGAGGGACACCACAGAGACAGCAATGGGCCCAGCTCCTCTTAACAAGGGACAAGTTCAGCACCAGCAGCAACCTCAGCTGCTTTCTAAAAAGCACAGGCAGCAGACATACAAAGCCTCGACATGCTAGAGCTGCTTGCCCCGGAGAGGCACAGAACATGGCATTGCACTTACATGAGAGCTTCAATAGATTTTGGTTTGATGAAAATGGCAATGGGATAAAGTTGTGCTTGCTGCAACCTCTTGATAGCATTGCCAGACACATCCAGGATGCAGTGTTTCCCCTGGAAAGGAGATGATCAGGATCAGACCTACCCACACAGTCTACCCCATGCAGAAAACAGCTTGCTCCTACAGATGTGCTTACAAAAGAGAGGAGCCACAGAGCTGAAACACCAGTCCTGAGACACAAACCAACTCCCAGTGGCCTTACGTTCCCACCTGCTTAGCGCAGGACAGCACCACTGCAAAGGGACTAAATCTTTCTCTGAGCACATGAAACAATTTACAAGCCATCGGTACCATCCAGTACTCCTGTGGAGGAAATGCCGCTGCTTCGAGGAGGGCAGCTGGGCACCTTTGCCCTGGGAGATCCGGAGCACAAGGCTGGTGCCACCAGTGCTGCGCTTTCGGGTGGAGTTTGGATGACAGAGGTACGACATCGAAGTGGAGCAATACGGCTGAGAAAAGCAGCCACATGGCTTGGCAGGACTCCGGAGGGAGGAGAGGCTCGTGCCACGCTTGCTTAATGTGGTTACAGCCCTTCATTAACAACGTGGGGAGAGGAGGAGAACTGCCAAATGCATCCAGGCTCGGCCTAGATGTGTCCCAGTCCCAGGAATGCCAACCGACACTCACCCTCTCTGCCACTGCCCGCACTGACTGAATGCTGGTCCCGTAGAGATTGTCATTGAACTGCCCCGCCTCTATGAACTTGTTGTCCTGGATGTCTTTCTCCATCTGTTCGCGAGATACGACAAAGTGGTAGTCTTGTCCATCCACCTCGTTCTCGCGCCGAGGCCTGGTAGTGTCTGGAGGAGAGTGGGCATCATGAGCGAACCCGGAGTGATGCACACCAAACCTCATGGGAGGGAGAAAACCCACCCGTGCTCCCGACCCCCTCCCCATGCCACAGGCTAGAGCCTGCAAGTAGCAGAGCCACCCCTCTCCCCTCCCTCCAGCAAGGGCACCAAGTGCCAGCTGGGACTTACGTGGCACACAGGAACCAAACTTGTGCGGGAATTCAGAGATGAGGTCATCATTAATTCGGTCCTTTGTCGGCCCCAGGATTATCACCGGCCTCGCATAGTGAACTGCAAACAAGAGCCACAACCTGAGGCCCCGTCTGCGCTGCGTGCAGCTGACCCTACTGCCACTTTTGGCATGAACCTGCCCTCTCCCTGCTGGCAGTGGGTGCTCCTGCTCACATGGGCACCAAAGGTGCCTCCTCTGTGTGAGTTTATCTCCTCCTAGTCACAGCCAACATCTCCTTCCCATCTGACCCAAACCATCTGTGTGGCCCCGGAGAAGGTGCTGTGGGTCTCCGGGGTCACAGATCAGCAAAGCTGCTCCCTCGCTTGGGGCAGGAGCCAGACAACCAGGACAGCTGGGCGAGGATGCCACAGAGCTGGGGCAGTGACAGGAGCCTAACAGTCTGATCCAGCTTCTGGCAAGGAGAGACCACTGAGGCTGGGACTATTCAGCCTGTGAAAGGGTCTGCAGGGATTGAGCATCGAGCAGGGTTAAACGCTGAGGGCTGGGGTGGGGTGGGGTGTTGCTCTGCAGCAGGGACGTGGTCCGATGCAGGGAGGGATAATCCCGTCCTCAGCTGGGGACTAAAGCCCAGCTCAGTTTTAGCTCTGGATCTCTCCCTTGGTCTTGCAGACCAGGTCACAAGTCTTTTCTGCTGATTAAAAAGGGGCAATCAAGGCCAGGGAAAGCCCCGCAAGGCGGTGCGCACACCTGGCTCCCCTGCTGCATGCAACAGACAAGAAACTCCGCTTGTGTTCAGCCGGTGTTGTGCTGTATGGCAGAGGAAGGGAGGAGGTTACACTGGTTGCCCTGGCTGTGCCAGGGACACAGGTGCCCATGCTGGAGCAGGCACAGGGCAGCTCAGCACCAGAACTTACTTTCTTGCCGCGTCACTGGCTCGTATGACAGGATGGTGTCCTCTTGTCCTTCTGCAATAGAGCCAGGGAGAAGCAGGTGAGTGCTCACAGGAGCTTTCCAGCCCCTCCGCACCCACGAGGAGCTGGTTCCTGCCCCTGCCACCCTCCCGCAGCCCTGGGGACACCTCCAGGCTGCCCCCGTCACGCCACCAGCTGACGTGGAGCGTGACAGGCATGCAGTTACCAGTCCTTGATCCACGTTAATTATTCACATCCCAGCTCTGGGTCAAGCCTCCTCTTTCCCTCCCCACCCCTGTGCGCTCGGGCGCCATTGGGACACACTGTCCTCCCTGTGGGGTGGACGATGGATGTGCTGCAGATATTTAGAGGACCTGCCAGGAACAAAGGGAGCATTTGCTGCAGCTGGACCCCCATGCTCTTGTTCAGGCTTGGGCTCCAGGAGCCACCTATGCTACAGACCCGGCCTCTGGCCATTGCTTCCCACAGGATGGGAGACCCCATGGACTGGGAACCCACCACCCAGCCTTGGAGCAGAGCCCTGCAGCCAGGAGAGAGCACGGAAGCAGGCAGGCTCGCTCCTGCCCCTCAGCCCCGAGGAGGGAGCTGTCTGCACCATCTTGGTGTCACCAGCAGGAAGGACCAGCCTCTGAACAGAGACACCATCGGGACAAGACAAGATGGAAGTGCCAAAACGTGCACACACATACACACACACGCACGTGCACAGGGGCGGGAGAGCAGGCGAGATGCACACTTACTGGAACTGCTCTCGCTGTCACTGGTGTTTGATGTCACGCCTTCTGCAAAGCAACCAGAGAGACTCCCTTCAGAAGCAGCACGGGCAGAAGGCACAGGGGCACCCCTGCTGTCACCCAGCACTACTGACCCGGGGCAGGGCAGCACCGGCCTCCTGAAAAACCTGCGCCCCAGCACCCGCTGGGACGAGCTTGCACCACATGTGCAGGGCAGCATCTCTCACCCTTTGCTGGGAAACCAGGGATGTGCAGGGGGACGCTCGGCTACCCTGGTAGAAGGCAGGGATGCTGGGAGGGGGCTGCTTGGCAGGCGTGGGCAGGCATGTGCAGGCGCTGGGCTTCCCAGGCTGAGGGAGGGAAGGTGGAGTGCATGGGGAGGAGGGTGCTGGCGGGGGGAGCGGGTGCAGCATGCATATGGAGGGCAGGGGAGGGCACGGCTCCACGCCGGCACAGGGATGGGACTGGGACTCACAGAGACAAGACAGCGACAGGAAGGGACAGAGTTTGGGGCTTTGCTTGCTCAGGCTGATCCCAGTGCTGCAACTGCCCCACAGAGGCTTGCTGGTTGCTGCCTGCCCCCAGTCAGGGGGGTGCAGTGCTCAGCAGGGGACTCATGCCCAGCTAGGAGGGCTGAGGGACTCCTGTCATTGTTGTTTTGCACCTCTGGATACGTGGTGCCCCAGAGGAAGGTGGCAACACTTCAGAATACTGTCACCTGCCCCACTCAGAGGGGACCTGTTGTGGTCACGGCCACCTCCCACCCACACTGGCAGTGGCTCCGAGTGCTAAACCAGCAGCCAGCCCAGCTAGGAGCAGGAGGAAGAGGAGGATGAGGAGGTACAGCTCACCCTGGGTGCAGTGGGCAGCCCTCAGCTGGGCGTGCTTAGGGCACGGCCAACACCCCCAAGCAAACTCCCCTGTCCCTGCCCGCGCAGCAGCAGCAGCAGCACCTCCTTAAGCCCAGCAGCCTCTGCCAGCAGAGCGGCACCTGCGGGGCTGCTCCTTCCCCGCACCCAGAGAAGCGCAGCTGCCCCAGCCAGAGCCCGGCCGTTCCCCAGGTACCACCAGGCATGCCAGCGACGGAAAGTGAACGATGCGCATCGAGATTCAACTTACTCAGGTTCTTTGCTCCATAATAATCGTCACTTAACCCAGGGAAGTCCTGATTTCACAGACAGCGAGAAGGAGGAGAGGGGGAGAGAAGAGAGTGCGGGAGAGGGCAGTCAGAGGGATGGGGGAGACAGAGCCAGACCAGCATTAGTGACAGGAGTGCAGAACGGCCCAGAGCTGCAACTGCAAGTGAGGTTAAATGTTTTCAGAGCTGACGCCATCAGCCTGCTGCCAACATCTCGCCTTGTGTGGCTGGACCCCCCCACCGAGCTCATCCTCCCTGCCAAAGAGCCCCCAAGGGCCATCCTGGGTGTGCGGAGGGCAGGGCAGCCATGGCAGCATCTGCTGGCACCGAGCAGTTGCAGCCTGAAGCTGCTGGCAGGCAGCGCCAAGGTGTTTCTCCATGACGCCTCATGGGGTATACTGGCAGGGCGCAGCGGCTCTGCGCTCCCACAGAACAGCCCGGCTGCTCTCGGGGCAGACACAGCACAGCCAGTCCTCTAACACGTGGCAGGGGGGCATGTTTTTCCCCACTTGCATGTGTTAGCCACCCACACCCCAGTGCTCGCACGGGCCAAACATGAGTGAAGGACACCCCCACTGCAAGCTGGGATGGACAGTGGCAGAGCACGGGGAGGGAGCTGGCTGTGGGTCTGTGACATGGGCTGGTGAAGAGCGTTGCCTGCCCCATCCCCATGCCATACATCACTGCACCGCAGGGCTTGCCGAGAGCAGCGCCCCAGCGAGCCCCCAGCTCCAGCACGGAGCTGACTGGAGCCCAGCCACATCCAGGCACTACGAGAGATACCCAGACACACAGACTTAACCTTCACTGCAGGCCAGAGGCTCACGCTGGCTGCTAAGCTCATTGAAAGCTGGTGCCAACCTGGCATGGGCAGCAGAGGGATGCAGGCAGCTCCCGGAGCAGTGCAGCATCAACCGCCTGCCTCTGCGTCACACCCAGGAGAGCCACCGGAGGGGAGAGGATGTGCTCTCTGTGCTGGCACTGGGGCAGAGATACTGCTCTGCCTTGCCCACCTCCTCTTCCCTGAGGTGTGAGGACCGGGGCTCTCTGTCTGGACACTTGCTGAAGGAGTGGATGCATCTGGAAGGAGGGGCTGGGTTTGGTGAGCAGCTCCAATGCTGCCCATATCAGGATTTGGGGCAAAAAGCTGAATGTCCTGCCTTTGCTGGGAGCCCCAGGGTGCTGCCAGGTGAGAGCTGGGGACCCCCCCAATGTCTGCAGCCAGCTACCAAAGATGTGCTTCAGTCATGGGTGGGCAGCTCCTCCACCAGCAAGGGCACGGCTCGCCCATGCCCACAGGGTTTTACCCGTGGGAAGGGCTCTCAGACAGGAATATGTAGCTGCAAGTCACTTCTAGGGGAGGTGGGGAACGCAGCCAGGAGCTCCCCAACCCCTCAGCCCTGACAGGGACAGGAGAAGCTCTGCAGGAGGTGGCCAGCCCCTCACTTGGAGGGGAGCAGCCCTTGGCAGGCAGAGGGAGGGAGCAGAGCCTGCAGCAGAGAGGGGAGAGCAGGGGGAGGCAGAGCAGGGGGTCAGGCAGGTGTAAAGTTGGATGAAAGGATGAAGACATTGAACATGAGAGAGAGAGAGAGAGAGGAAAAAAAAAAAAAAAAAAGAGTGCCAGCCCACAGCCGTTGCTTTTGTTTCAAGCTCTGGCTTCTCCCTAGCTGCTGGCACGACCGTGGAGCACAGACCCGAACACGGGCAGATGTCAGGACCCCTGGCTATGGAAACGTGCTGAACCTCTTCCCCCATGGCAGGGGACCTGAGAGTCACACACTTGCCCTCTCTGGCCAGCTGCTACTTACGTTCCTGTCCGCTGCTCTCCTGGGCCAGGTTTTCTTTGCTCTTGTAAAATGGAAACTTTCGAGAGAGGCGGAAACTCTTTTTACGTTTCGTTTTGATCGACTGAAGAACATGGAGATGGAAGGGAGGACAGAAAAAACAATGGTGTTTAACGCATGTGGGAAAAATTAAAATGAAGAGACAATGAGGAGCTATGTCAGGGCAGTTACCCTCAAATGAAATAATGGAGATTACATGAAAACTGTAACACAGGAAAAAAATTAAGCATGGAGAAAAACATGTGGTAGGGATGCGGGGAAGCTGACGGGGCAATCAGCAGCTCTGCAGGGGTAGCCAGGCTGTTCTCCCTTCCTTGTCTGCTTGCTAAGCGCTCCGTGCAAGGGGTGAGGCAGCTACCTTCACCTGCATGAGCTGCCTACAGTCAGCTCCCAGCCACGGGCCGTGGTGGGATGGCCTCTGCTCCCCCACCACTCCAACCAGTGATCCTTCCCCAGCGCTTTCGCACCATCCCTTGCTCCTCTGCTCACCCCCTGCAGAGTCACAGAGGATTCGTGCCGAGCAGATGTGAGCCTGAGGCAGGTCCAGTCACGCTGCTCTTTGCTTTGGGATTGCTCCAGCTGCCCCACTGGGAGCTCTGGCTGCTAGGACTCATCCTGCCCCCGCTAGCTACCGGCTCCAGGCGCCCCGCTGAGCCCCAGCTCTGCACTTACCCTGTTGGACTCAATCATGCCAGTCCTGGCGTGGAACTTCACTGTTTTCAACCGTGCTCTCTCCTTCTTTTCCACCCTGATCGGAAGTTAAAAGGGAGAAAGAGCCACTAGTCCCGTGCATGCGCCCTCCATGCCACCCGCTTGGCTCCCCAGGTGGCTCTGTGCACCCTCGGGTGGTGGCCCCATTGGCAAAGGGCAGCTCCTTCCCAGAGAGGGATGGAGATGGAGCCATCTGCCCAGGGGCTGGCCAAGGTCTGCAGGAGTAGGAGAGGGGACAAGCCAGCCTTCCTGGGAGGGGAGGGATGGAGGACAGAGATGAGGCTGGCTCTGCAGACCTGAAGGCAGTGGCAGCTAGGTCTTCCGCTCCCTGCAACTTCCCATCTCATGGGACCTGGCTCGCAGAGCTGGGCAGGTTGTCAGAGGACACAAGGAGCAGCCTGCAGTCACTGCTGTGACTCTGCTCTCACTTGGAGCCCCAGACTGGCTAACACCAGCTCCCCATCCCCACAGGGACCACAGAGGGAGCTGAGCACTCCCCTCCTCACCCGGAGTCTCACCCAGCTTTAGAGAACATCTCCCCACAGAGACCTGCATGCAGCCCCAGCTTGCAACTGGGGTGCCCTTCACGCTGCAGGGCCACGGAGGGGCAGGTGGGCTGAGACCACAAGGAGATCCTACCCCGAGCAGAGCCAGAGGGCTGCAGGGCTCGCGGAGGCTGGGGACCTCCACAGGGCACCATGCGTGACAGCTCCTGCTGACAGACACTCACCTTTTCTTGCTGGGGATGACCCCGATCTGCTCACTCTCGCCGTGGGGCGTGACAAGCCTGGCTTGCCACCACTCATCGTCAGAGGCGTTGATGACATGCAGGATGTCCCCATAGGAGAAGCTGAGCCCCTGGCTGGGCAAGCAACTGTCCCGGGTCCGGTCGTAGTCAAACAGGGCTCTGTGGAGGAGCAGAGAAAGGAGCGATGCCTCCCCCGAGCACAGCCATGCAGTGAGGGCAGCAGCACTGCAGACCTCCCAGGGCACTGCCACCTTCATACCTTAAAGGATTTAAACCCAAACTTTGGGAAAGCCTCCTGCCAAGGAGAGCAGCACAGCACAGCCACCAGCACACCCCTCCCACTGGCAGCCTCAGCACAAGCCCCAAAGCGTGCAATGCAGGAATAACAGTGCTGGACCAAAACAACTTGCTCTTGACCTTAGCGTGTTTAGAGGCACGCGAACCACAGATGCACCGAAAGCAGCTGTGGTTAGCGAGCAGGCGAAGCTCACGCAGCCTCAAGAAAGCAGCAGCGTGCAGGCAGGCAGCAGGGAGCCAGGGTGCGGGGCTGCTCCCCACCATCCCTCCCCAGTGGCTGTGGGGCCAAGGAGCAGTACGGGGAATATCAGACCCCACTGCTGGTGGGCAGTCGCACAGGCAGAGTCCACGGGGCACTCTGAGCACGCACTTTATATATGTACAGGGGTATGCTAGTCCAGAGCCTGTGAATTAGGAATGCATCTGAGGGTATATATATCTGCTTCCACAACTGATCCTTTGAAGACTCCTAAATACTTCCCCTGAGAATAGTTTATTTAGTTTAAAATTATCTTCAATATTAAACTAACCAGCTACAGAAAAGATTTTTTTTTTTTTTTAAACTACAGGAGTACTAACACCCTTCTGTGTGCACTTTATCGCACACAGCACTGCAGCCCATACCCCCAAGCTGCTCTCAGTGGCTTCATGTGCAACTCATTCTACTAGCGTCAGATCTCAAACCGCGTCTGCTTTGATATATCCACTTTGCAACAAACCAAACCAAGGGAACAGTCACTAAAAGCACCACTGCTGACAGCACAACCCCTGCATTCGGTCCTGGGACATTGGCCCTGCTTGCGCCCAGCCCAACATGAGTCCAGGCACTGCAAACACTGGCTGGTTGCTAGTTTAATCCTGGCACTAATGAGCCTTCCTCAACCAGGAGGGACACCTTCTGCCCCGCTCATTACCCCCTTCCACTGTGGGGACTCCTAAGGGGGTCTCAAAGCACATGGTGCAAATGAGAGCGACGAGGGACCACGTGGCAGGTCCCAGTGGAGCAGCAGAGCTGGGAGGGCACATCTTCAGCCAGATCCCTGCTCCAGTGCTGCCAGGGGAACGCTGGGCAATGAAACCTTTGTCCTTTGGGACCGGGTCAAGGCGGCCAGTCTTGAATGGGGAGGAGGAGAAGAGGGGCTGCCCTGTGGCTGAGGAGGGCTCTTTGGGATGAGACCTGATGCAGCCCTATGTGTCCAGGTACATCCAACCACCAGGTCGCTCCCCCTTTCCCACCTTGCTCAGGGCTGGCGCAGCTCTCGTGCCTGGTCCCTCTGCACCCAAGCGCAGCCCTCGGCACGCTGGCGCCGGCAGCAAAGCACCACAGGGCACTTTGGCTGGAGGCAAGCAACCCTTGCAGGCAGCTCCTGGCCAAAAGATAAGGCTGCGCGTGGCCAGCAGGCCCCTGCAAGGCCAGCACCCTCAGGAGCAAAGCACGAGCCAAGGCCCTGGGGAACTGGTCAGGCCGGTTCCCAAAACGAGGCGGGCTGCAGGACGCCCTGCCCACACCCCACACCCTGCCCTGCAGAGCAGCGCTGGCCCTGCAGCTCCCTGCTTCCTCCTGCAGCAGCCACTGGCATCCCAGGGCAGGCACAGCAAGATTTGTGCAAGGGCCAGGCACCTGCGAATCAGAGGCACAAGGCATTTGCTTCCCCAAGGTGCGATGCTCTGGGAGACCGGCCCCTGGCCACATCAGCACCCAGGACCCACCGTGGCTGGGTGCTCCCTGGGGCGCACAGGGTGCAGGGGCCAGATGGCAGCGTGGTCACTCTGCTCTGCCCCTGGGCCATCTCACCGCACAAGCGGCCAGGAGAGCAGATGGTTTGGCTGGAGGGCAGGGGAGCAGCGCCAGGGACTTGGCACAGCCTCCTCCCCATGCCCAGGAACAATGCCCACCTGACCCCCATCCCTGCCTGGCAGGGCCCCAGTGCTGGTGGATTTTGCCCTGCGGCAGCACAGGCAAGCGGCAGGCAGCACGTGAACCTGCCTCGCCCCTGCCCATGCTGCTGCAGCTGCAGCTCTGAAACACATGGTGAGTGCCGGCACCCCCAAATCGGCTGACAGGCACTTGGGTACCCAGCTCCGGCCCCGTTGACAGCGCATGGGGTGCAATGCAGCCTCACGGGGCTGACTCAAGCAGTTGGGTAGCAAGTCCTGTAATTGATGTCCTGTCTGCAGCGCAGCAGCTCAGCTGGTTTCAGGTAAACTATGCTCGAAACTACCCCGCCCAGAAGGGTTGGGGCAGCCCGGGCGCCCGGTGGCTCTGGCAAGCACATTTGCGGGGTGCACAGCTGTCAGAGCCGGAGAGGGTCGGGAAGGGCCATGCTGGGGAAAAGCTCTCCCCTGGGATCACCCTCTCAGCAAGGCGCTGCCCAGCTCCCATCTGAAGCCACCTGGGTGTACGTGAGAGGACACAGCGCTGCAGAGGCTACCAAAGCTACATGGAGGGATGCATCAAGAGATGCAAGATGCTACAAGCAGGCCGGAGGCAGCAGGGAGCTCTCTGGCTCACAGGCATGCCCCGATATGTGCAGCACCTATCCAGACAGGGAACAGGAGACTCACAGGCTCAACTCAAGCTGGACCCAGCCTAAACCCTGCTCCACCCACGAGGGTGTCCATGGGACAGCAGCGGAGCGAGGGCAGGACTAGCAAGAAGATGTTTATTCAACACAGCACCCAGTTCATTGCACTCCCCCAGCACAGAGCCCCAAGATGCTAAATCAAGCAAGATGCCTGCAGAGCCTCGTGGGAAGGTGTGAATTGCAGGAACCCAGAGCTGCAGCTCTCCCCTCCTGCCAGACTGGGCTTGCACCGGGTCCAGCAACAGCCTGAAGCCCCTCTGCATGGAGCAGCCATGCAGTGGGAGATGCAGGCTAAGGCTGATGCAGCCTCAGCCCTTGTCATCTTTCCCATGGGGAAGGAGAAGCATCCCTGGCTCTTGCCAGCCCCCACCCGCAACAGGCTGTGCAGGATGAGGATTTACAGGATTATTTTAATTACCAAGTTAAAATTACTCATTAGTTGTCACCCCACTGGCACTGTGGCAGGCAGGAGGTGGCAGAAGGCAGGAAGCGAGCAGGGGCTGCCCTGGCGGTGCAGGACTTGCAGCAGTTAGAGCTGCATGGCTGCTTAACCCCTGCCTGCCCCACACCTGGCTCCGGACCAAAAGCGCATCAAGGGCTCAGAGCAATAATCCTCCTAAGAGCTCATCTCCCCTCCAGCCAGATCCTGCTGCAGGAATGGCAGGAGGAGACTGGAAGAAGCCTGTTAGCAGGGAGTGGTTTGAGGATAGCACCCCGAACACTGCCCAGAGATGCCTGGGGCAGAAGCGGCGCTGGATGCCCAGCATTTCCCTGTTTCCCAGTGGTCCCCAGTGGGTTGGCCTGGCCAGCAGCCACCCAGGGCTCTGTAGAGACAGCAGCACTTTCCAAAGTGGAGCAGCCCTCAGAAGAGGCACTCGAGTGCAGAGCACCCAGTCCCGGCAAACCAGTGCAAAAGCACCGCTTTCCCTGCTGCAGCCTCTGGACTTCACGATGCATCTATCACACTTGCTTCCCTGGCCTCCAAAACAGCCGTCCACAGAGATGCTGCATGGTCCAGGCTGACCTGTCCCACCGTGCATCCCACACTGGGGATATACCCATCCCACTCACCTCCGGCTGCCCGGAGCAAGAGGGCAGGCAGGGGGCCGGCAAGGGGGGGTGTTGAGCCTTACCGGACATAGAGAGATCTCTTCTCACTTGTCCGGAGTGAGCCAGAGCCGGAGCTCATGCTGCTGTTCATCATCTGTTCTCTCAGGTCGTGGATCTTTGACTCGAAGCGGCTGTACTCTGTGGGGAGAGAGGTGGTCAGTGCAGGCAGGAGCTGCCCCCAAGCCAGCCCCCACACACACCCAGCAGGGCACAACTGGTAAGCAGAGAGAGGCAACGACAGCCTGTCCGTGGGGCATCTTGCCCATGAGCCCGTCCGTCCCTGCACACGAGGGAGGATGAAGCCGAAGAGGCTGCAGCACTCTGCGGGAGTCCAGGCAGGGCACCAGCTGCTCCCAAACCCACCCCAAACCCCCACGCAGGCAGCGCGGGCAGGATTGCCAAGACCTCCACCACTACTGAGCTGCAGCTCAGCGAGGGAGCGGCTGGGCCAGGCTCAGCAAGCTGTGGACCTTCAGAGCAGTTCAAAATATGCAGAGAAAGAGGGCCCCTCCAGGAGACCGTCACCCACCAGCTGAAGCAGCCATTGGGGGGTCCCCACCCACCGCTCTGCCGGCAGCAGAGCCTCTCTCCCCAGCGTGCATGGGGAATGGGGAGGCAAAGCACGGCCCCTGCCCATGGAAGCGGAGTGGAGAGGAGGAATTCACCTTTCCCTCATTCATCCTGGCAGCAGAGACCTGCAGGAGGAGCCGGGGGGCTCTCCAGAAGCCGCTGCCACCACCTCCCTGCCGGGCGGCTGGACGGGAGCAGCCACCACCCCGGCGCCTGCCGCTGCGCCAGCCCGACCTTCAGCCCGGTGTAAAGGTCAGGCCGGCAAGCAGAGGGTGGAGGCACCAGCCCTGCTTATCCAGGGCCGACTGGGGAAGGTTTGCCAGGCGGTGAGCAACTGCGGCGCCATGGCACAAGGGAAGCTGCCGGCACTGCCACAGCCCACCCTGGCAGTTCTCACCTGGTACCCTTGATTTTGTCCCCTGGGCACACCCTGCAGTTACATCCCCATGTCCCGAAGAGAGGGGACCAGTCTCATCTCGCTGTAAGACTTGCCTAGACAGCCTTCTCCACAACCCAGCAGTTTAGATGTGGTTTGGGTTTTTTTTTTTTGTGAACTGGAGCACAGCAGCTCTGCAGTGGAGGCAAGCACTAGCTGCAGAGCAGAGCCCCAACAGTGCAGGGGATTGTGCAGGCTGCTGCCTGGCCTGCAGAGCTGCATCGCACAGGGGTAGCGGGAACAACACACTGCTAAGAAATGCACTGCAGGCTGTGTTTGAGAGCCAGCCCCTCACCATGCAAGGGGAGAGGTGACTCTCTGTGCAGACGCACGCGGGGCTGGGATTATGGGGTTATGCAGCTGCAGCTCAGCATTTCCTGACTCTCCAGCCCTTCACTCTGCAGCCGGACCTGCCTGGGCATCCGCCTCCCGCACCCAGCTGCCAAAGATGCGTTTTTACTTAAAGACTGAAAAAAAAGGTGATACACACAAAACCCACCAAGCAGCACACAGAAACTCCTCATGAAGCCCCTTCCTCTGCCACAGGACATCAAGAGGTGCCACACACCGGGCAGGATGAGCTGCTTAATGCAGAGGTCACCAGACCCCTGCCAACCCCGACTGCCCCACACCGAGGGGCACCCACTGACCCCACCTGCCTTCCTGCTAGCAGAGGGAAACGCAGAAGTGGCCAGGCACGGGCAAGGCTTATTTTATAAGAAAACTGTATTCTGACACCAAAGCAGCACTTCTGCACTCGCCGACCTGCACTGGGGTTTTACGGAGCTCCCACCAGAGGGAGATGAGGTTCATCCCGCTCCGCACCTCTCACCCCACGCCGGGGTGAACCACAGCATCTGTGGCACAGCTCATTCTGCCCCAGGATGCCCATGAGCTCCCAGAGGAGCATCGGTCAGAAGTGGGTACAGCTGCTCCATAAACCCTCTTTGGTACTGAAGGGCTGCTTCCCCTGGAAAGCTGCTGAGCTGGGCGCTACAACCCCCGTCCCCAGCCAAGTCATCCCAAACCCTGCTAGGGGCACAGACTCTCTGCACACCTTGTACCGAGAGGGCTGCTGCTCCCTGCCATGCAGGCTTGCATCCCTCCCATGACACCCTTTGCCACGAGGAGCCCAGTGTGGAGGACGCACCGCCCGGGATTGGGCAGGCAGCAAAGGGCCAAAGCAGATTTAGCCACCACTGGCATCAGAGTGGGGATGTCAGGAGGGCAACCTTTGGGTGCCACCACCCTGCCAGCAACTGTGTCCCCTGCATGCAACCCAAGGGCAGAGCTCTCAAACGCCCCCACCTCGGCTGGGCCACTCCACCAAAAAGGGACTTTACAAATTTTGCTGGAGCGGCCACACTGCTTGGAGGGGCTGGGAAAAGCCCGCTGGCATGACAAGAAGCACAAGCCAGGCTGGATGCAGCAAACCTGAATAAGGACATAGGCTGCTCTGGCTTTATGCCCCAGAGGGCAAACGCAATCCCATCCCAGGAAGGGTCTCCCAAGGAGCCACCAACCTGTGCTCACTCTGACCATGGGAGGGCACAGGAGCAGCCAGCCCCGAAAGCAAACCTTCCACCTCCCTCCCAGCACATGGGTGGCAAGGTTACCCCAGGAGCAAGCACGGGATGCTCCCAGCTGCCACCAGCCCCTCCTTATCTGCACACTGGAGCAGTCTCCAAGACAATTACCGGCAGATAACCCCCACCAAGCAGCCCTCCTGCCTTTGCTCCCTGGCTCATGGCCACCTTGCCTCCACATCCTGGAAGGAGATCTCCCGCGCAGCCGAAACTCACTCAGGAAGCTTGCCCACCCCCTGGCATTCCCACAGGACCCAGGTGCCAGACATGTTCAGGACACACTTATCAAGACTGAAAAATATGCAACAGGTGACCCGGTGCCTCTTGCCACAAGTGCCACCACGGCGCTGTGCCACACGCCAGGAGGGGCAGGACATTTGCTCTTCCCACTCCGCAACTCGATAAAAACGCTGCTCTATCCTCCCACCGCTCTTCCCTTCCAAGGGTGCAGGTGCCCCTGGAGCTGGGCCTGATCCTGCACTGTGGGGTGAGCTCAGCGCCGGGAGCAGGATACAGCCCTGCACGCCTGAGCACATGCAGGTCACAGACCATTATGATCAGGCCGGGATCGCCTGCCTGCACTGAGGATCCCCAGCATCGGCACATGCTTATGTGGTGCAGCTGCAAATATACCCAGCGGAGCCAACCAGATGGTAGGTCTACAGTCGATTTCTGGGCACCAGGAGACAGTGCAAGGGGAGAAGGCACTGGTAGAGAGGGAAGCTGTATCAGAAAGCAACCCCCAAGCACGCATAAAGCCTCATGTGCATGCCCTGCTTTCTGCGGCACACAAACGCGCCTGCCCAGGGCTAGGCCAGCTCCGCTGGGCCATCAGTAGAGCCTGCGGATGCTCGGCCACAGGCTCCAGCCCAGCCACCTGCAAAAACTACCCCCAGCTCCATCCTTCCCCTCCATCCTGGCATTTTATTGCCCTGACCCGGCACACCTTCCAGCTGCGGGGTTAAAGTACAGACACCTCCCTGCACAGGGCACACGTGCTGCAGGCCCTGGCAAGCAGAGGGGAGCACAGCCACAGGGGAAGCTTGGAGGCTTCTGAAAGTCACCGCATGGCCCTGGCACTTCCCTCTGAGTGGTAAGCTCAGAGAAGTGCTGTCACGCAAATTTTTGTATTTTCAGGTGAGGAATATCAAGGCTTCGTTGCATGGGGCATGAGGAGGGGGAATTGCCAAACCCAAGTGCTGGTGATAGTGGCAGGCTAATGTCAGGGGGAGAAGTGCTCAGAGGGAAGGGACCTCACAAACAGCTCAGAGGCACCATCACAGGGAGCAGCCTCCTCCTTCTCCTTGACGGCATTCAGCAGTGGTCAGAGGCACTGCGCCAGGCGCAGGTATTCAGAAGAAAGGCAGGATGGCAGCTCCTCTTTCTATCTTTCCCTGGTTTTGTCTTTGTTTCTTTCTACTCCTACTGCCTGGCAGGACCCCACAGGGAGGGCAGCTCATCCCCTGAAACCTGTGCAGGCAGTCTCTCTGCTCCCTTGGAGCCTCAGCAAGGTCAGATGCAGAGCATGTGTGCACTCATCCAGCACCCCACGGGCAAGCCCTACCTGCACTCACATATGAGACACAGGTGCCATCCTCCATCTCTGCTAGCAGGGAGGAACTTCTCAGAGCCCCTTTCCACCAGCATCCTTTGGGCATCCTACAATCCAGCTCTTTTTGCTCTTTCCACAGCCATGATGCACATAGAAAAGGCAAATATTTGGGAGCACACGTCCCCTCGAGGGGACCCAGCCTCACTCACAGCTGCGGCTCACGCCAGGGAGACCTTTCTCCTTGGCTCCCAGGCCTTCAAGCCTCCAAGGCGCTGAAGTTAACTCCTGAGATACAACAGTCTGTTTCACAGCAACAATGCTGCCTCCCAGGACGGCTGCAGCTGGGTGCTGCTGCCCACACGTGCCAGGAGCCATTGCGGACCCGGACAGCCACCAGCTACAAAGCACTGACATTTCAGCCTCGGTCTAAAGGGGTTTCAAAACATTTTGTCCTGTTTGACATTTAGGAACCACTCTTGGCTGGCGTCTTTGCCAAATCTCAAGTGGCAAAGGGAGCCAGGAATACAAGAACATTAAGTGCTTCCTGGAAAGAAAGAAAGAAAAAAAAAAAAAAGAGCCAAAACAAACAAACCCCACACCCACAGCACACCCCTGAGCGGCACTAACGGCTCCACACCCCAATGGCCTCTGCCATGGGACGGAAGAGGAACAGCAGGGACACGGACCCACAGGGCACTGCCCAGCGATGCCACCGAGGAGGCACAAGGCAAAGGGCAGGTGAGGGGCAGCACGCTGGCCTCGGCGGAGAGGACCAGAGCTGCTGGGGGAGAAAACCAGAGCCCAGGAGAGACACCTTCATCAGGGGACGTGAATCGCTGCATACCGGCACGGTGCCGCTCGGGACACGGTAACAGAGCGGCAGCAGCCCGGGGAGCAGCTCCCAGCCCCGTGCCCGCCGGCGGGACGCCCTCCCCAGCGCTCGCCCTTCCAGCCCACAGGTGATGCCTCAGCCGTGCCAGCCTGGGGACGGGGAGGGTTTCGGTAGGCAGCTGCCAGCTCCCTTCCTGCAGCGGCCAGCCACTGGCTGCCCCACGCAGGACCCAGCCACCCCACGCGGGACCACCGATCCCCGACACCTTTGCCGAGGGAATTAAAGGCCAGTGCCTATGAGAGGCAGCCATCGGGGAAGCGCGGCAGGCAGGATGCCCAGAGTCCCGGACGAGCCCCCACCCAGCACCAAGGCGCCGGTTCCAGCCCCGCCGGCCCGGTGGTCGCAGGGGGGTCCCCAGAGCCCACCGCGCTGGGGGGGGGGAAGGGAGCCGGCCCCCAGGACGAGGGGCGG
>WAAD01021571.1:173027-204222 GCA_013389945.1 Fregata magnificens | reverse complement strand
GGATCCGGTCTCCCCTCCGCAGCTCCCCGCTGAGGTCGGCAGGGCCTCCGGCCAGGATGAAGGACACAAAGATCCCCTCGCCATCTTCCCCCCCGACGATGTTGAAGCCCAGGCCGGTGGAGCCTTTGTGCAGGATGATTTTCCGGGGCTCCCTGGAAGGACGGACACGGGACAGGAAGACATCAGGATGAGGAGCAGCAAAGCTGCTGACAGGGTTGGCCATGCCCGGGCTTCCCGGCACACACAGGGGCTGGAGTCACCGAGTGCAACCTGGCGTGACTCAGCCCTCAGCACCGAGGACGCTGATAAACAAGGAGAGGTGCGGGCAGTTGCACAAGTGACATGAGACAGAGCACGGACAGAGACAGAGCATCCACTGTGAAATCACGCACAGAAACATCGGACTGCGAGGCGGCATCGGATGCCGTGAGCCTGGGCATTGAGGATGGCACGGCTGTGCCAGGAGAGGGGGATCAAGCCCCTCCGTACCTGTACAGCACGGCAAGCGTGCCTGCAACCCCACGCACCCCCATGCCACAGGCCTTGCACGGCCCAACAGAAGTCCTACATTTTTCGATGATGACTTAATTCTTTTGCAGCTCAAACAATAGGCAGGCAAAGGCAGAAAGACTGCCTGGCATCACAAAAATCCTGCGTCAGTTTTTGTTTGGGAAAAAACCCCAAGTCTGATGGGAACAACAGCAGCTCCCAGCTCAAGCACTGGATTAAAATAAGAAGGAATAAATGACGCCAGACAATTAGCACAGGCTGGTGGTGATTGTCAGCCAACGCGACACTGAGGACTATCAGCGCATCCACTGTGGTGACCGGCTGGATCCCGGGTGCTCCGGCGGGTACCGCAAGGACCGAGGACCTGCCAGCGAGCTCAGCAGCCTGATCAACCCCGCACCTGCCGGGGAGCAGAGGGAGATCTCTGGGACATGGTAGGAGAGATGCTGGAGCCCCAGACATGGCACTGGGTGAGGACACCCACGGGGGACCCTAAAATGCCAGCAGACTTGTGCTAAGGGGACCTTGGGGCACCAGGGGGGCTAGCCCAGCCAGCCCCCCCAGCTGCCGCCGACAGCCAGGGAAGGAGTGGGGCTCAGGCGGCACGAGCGGAGTGGGGACCCAGGGGAATAAAGTTTGGCTGAGCAGACAGCACGAAGCCCTGCAGCCTGGCAGCATGCTCCCAGGCCACTCTTGCAAGAAAACATCTTTTTCAGCCCCCTGGGCCAGGCTGGAGCATCACTGCCATCACCTGGGCGGATGGGGGAAGGTTTTGGTGCTTTCAGGGATGCAGGTGGCAGGATTTACCTCCAGAGACATGTGCCAGCACCCCAGAAAAAGTCTCCCACCATCCTCCCCCATGGGGGAGTCCTGATGGGCTGAATGTCACTTAGGTCCAGGCAACCACCTTATAAGGAGCAATAGGAGCAGGACATGGACAGACAGAAGCGCAGGATGCCTTGCGAGAAGGTTTTGGTGGGCTCCTGCCCTGCCCAGACCCCGGGCTCAGCACAGCTCGACCCTCCCAGCTCTCCCAGCTGCTCCTCTCCCGGTCCCCGCACCTCCCACCAGGCACAGCAGCATCCCGGTCCCCTACCTCTGGTCACACTTGCTCCCGCGGCCTCGCCGCTGCCTGGAAGGGGACAGGGACGGCTGTCCCCTGTAGGACATGGACGACGAGACATTGACGGTGAACATTGTGGCATGGCAGGCTCTGCTGGCGGCGCCGGCCAGGAGGCGCAAGGGGCAGGAATGTTCTGAATGCTCTGTGCCACGGCTGCCCCGCGCTGCCTGTCTCTGCCTCTCGCTGGCTGCAGGGCCTGCGGCTTCCCTGAGCCACACACAGGGTTTTTTATGGAAGTGCTGAAAGGACGCAGCCTTCGCTCTGCTAGACCCTACAGACTTAACTCCTTCCTGCCCCTGCAGGCACAGATAGCACAGCCCCGATGGGGGGGAGCACCCAAGCAAGGGCAAATTCGCAGCCCGGCTCCCCATGCCTGCAGCTCCACACACACCATGCATTGCCGCAGCCCCTTGCTCTCAAACACAGAGGTGCGGCAGAGTCGTAACTCCAGCTACGCATTTCTGATGGGGCAGAGGCTGAATCTACCTTGTGACCTCCAGAAAATACCTGCTTTATCCTTATGGCCTTTGGATGCGTTTGAGCTCTGAGCTAAGCAGGACTCAGGACTCGGCTGGACTGTAGCATGGGGCTGGGATGCACCGGGACTAGGAGACCAGGGAAACACCATGGAAACACCATTGGCGTCAAAAGAGGTTCAACCCCAAGTCCTCAGGATGCCACCAGCACTTGGCTCAGGGGCGGTTGTGAGGGGGCAGGGAGGGCTGCAGCTATCAGCCCCTCTGCAGCAAAGCTATACCTGGGGCTAGAGCTCTCCCAGGGGAAGAAGTAGGTCAGATTTCTGGGTCTGCAAACCCTTCCTCCAACCAGCTGATGAACTTGCCCTGCCCCTTGGGTTTTGCTGCTGCCCAAGCAGAAGGACGCAGGAACCACCAGCCCTACTTGGCCTGGTGGGAAGCATCCCCAGCACCCATTTGGTTTGGTGGAAGGCAGAGAGACACTACAGGAACCAAGGAGAGGAAATGAAGCCCCAGACAGGTACATCTCAGGTCTCAGTCATGACATGCATTCTCTGCTTCTGTCCTCATCCCGGGAGGCAGGACATGGATCCTGCAGACAGATCCCACACTGGACATTGCAGTGTTAAACCTGTTGCACAGAGCGGCTGCAGGGACCCTGTGGGGCTGTGCCGGGTCTAGGTTGCAGTGGTGGAGCTCATGGGAAAACAGATGCTCTGGTCCCTGGCCCTGGGTGCTGCAGGACACGAGGGTCACTGGAGCCATGTCCACGTCTGCAGCAGCACTTGTGCCCGCAGGAGGGGAAGAGGCTTGATACTGGATCCAGGCCAGGACCTCTGCTTCTCCTGGGGAATGGCTGTCAGGAGCCTCCTGGGAGACAGCTGCTTTTTCAGGGGAGTCGCTGCCTTTCCCCACACTAGTAAGATGCATTTGGACTGCACTGGTCCCAGTGCGCAATCTTGGTGATGCACGAGCCACCAGACCGGTGGCGATGAAGCTGTCCTGGGGGGGTCAGTGATGCACACGAGGTTTTCAGCGCTGCTCTGGGATGGATGAGGAAGGTGCTGAGCCCACCGCAGGCTGCAAATCTGGCGGGGAGCAGGGGGCTGTGGCTGGGGACAGTGGCTGAGCGGTGCCAGCCTGTCTGCAGCAGGGACCCTCTGCAAGGCAGCATCATCCTCTAGCGGCCATCAGCATGTGCTGCACCAGGGCCACTGCCAAGACCCTGCTGAGCCACTGCCGAGCCATCGCTGTGCCATTGCCACTGGGCAGCGTCCAGCCTGGGCCAGACTGCTCTCTCCGCTCTCTGGCCTGCAAATAAGGACGTCAGCACATGTAGGAAGGGACACCCTGGTGGGACCGGGGTCCCTGGTGAGAGACAGATGGTGCGTTTTCCAAGCACTGGGACTCAGTCCCTTCTGTGGTGCAATGTAATGGCAGAAAGTACCGCTCCTGTGTGTGGCATCATCCCCCAGTGCCCTGACAGCACAGGACTTGCTACACCCGGCGAGGATGCAGCGCCGGGAACAGGCTGTAGAACCGGTATCGTTGGTGCCGAGACCAGGCGGGAGAGATGGGGCGCGGGCGGAGGGCAGTGCTGCACAGGTCAGGGAGCACAGAGGCACCCGGCCGCGGGCAAGCACCAAGAAGCGAGAAATCCCCGTGACGAAGGTGAGTGCAGCCGCCCTTCGGAAGGACAGCAGACCTGACGCCGGATGGCAAGTCAGGGTCTCCCACCCCGGCATCCACCAGTGCCCCGCAGAATAGGACAATCCCAGCTGAGGCTATGGCACCTTCCACTGCAAACACAACCCCAAAACCAGCCTGCAACCTCACTCCTAACCGCAGAGCTGGCCCTAAGCCTAACCTGAGTGTCAGTCCTAAGAATATAGCCTGAGCCCTACAGCCCTGGCCCTGGGGATACCAAACCCAGAGCAGGCTCAGCACTGGCCCCAAGGCTGTTGCAAGCAGAGGGAAAGCTGTGAGCCTGGACAAGCAGAGCAGGACCAGCCAGGTCTCGCTCTCCCATCCTCAGCATGAGGCTTTGGAGAAGTTTTACACCGCGTTTAGGCTCAGAGCAACGTCTCCTTTGTGCTTCTCTTTATTTCCTGGGTTCAGGAAACAAACCTGCTCGTGCAGCGTAAATGACGCTAGTGGGGAAAAGGGGGCCGTGCCAGGGCTGTGCAGGAGGCTGTCAAGCCTGGGGCTGGCAGCCGGTGAAATGGCACCTGGGTGCAGGTGGTTTGGGATGCTGGGCTCGGGGAGCATGGGAGGAGGACCCCTACTTGTACCCAGAGCCGTGCCCCTGCTGGCCCTCACCCCCAGCACAGCTCCGCTTGGGGACAGCCTGCTCGCAGCCCGGAAGCCTGCGGTGCTGCCAGCACCGGATGGCACCATAAGGGCACAGAACATATTGTATTCCAGGTATTGTAAAACAAGTAAGAGAACGAAGCTGCAATGCAGACATGTAAGGCTCGGGGAGGAGCAGAAGGGCGAATGGGGAAGGGGGGGATGCAGCGAGGCAGGGAGAGATACAGCAGGGCTGGTCTCAGGGGCGGTGAGCATGGAGCTCACTGCAGGGGCCCCAAACTTTGCACCATGCATGCACAAATGGGCTGTCAGCCGAGGCTCTGCACTGGCAGTGGGGATGAGGTCAAGCAGCCAGGGAGAGAAAGAGAGTGAAGGAGAATGAGCCGGGATTAGTGATGCTCCTGCCTGGTACTCACCTGGTGAAGTCTTCGTCCCCGATCATGTGCCGAGGGATGGGTGAGTACCGGGACGGAGTCACCTGGGGAGGGACGGGGTAAGGAGGCTTGCTCTCAACGCTGCCCAGGTAGCCCAGACTGGAGTTATGGCTTATGTGGTTGTCAGCCAAGGCTGAGAAGGCTGCAGGGGAGGAGAAGGGCATCAGGAGCAGAAATCTATCTATCTGCAACACGGATGTGGAGACCAGCCCAGTGTTGCCCACCGCCCCAGCACATGCTGTCCCCCCTAGCCCTGCGGTGCCCAGGCTGCCGCGCCAGGGGCCGGCGGCGTACGTACTGCTGGCGTAGTCAGGGGGCGCGTACATGTCGTTGAGGTGGATGTTGCCAGGCTTGGCCACTTTCAGGTACACCATGTCAGAGGTGTTCTTCAGGGCGGCCACCGCCTCCTCGTGCCGCACGTCCTGCAGGTTCGTGTTATTCACCTGCCAGAGGGAAGGGGCTGAGTGACACGGCTGCAGGCAGGAGGGCAGGGGCCGATGCAGCCCTGCAGGAGTGGAGCAGTTTCCCACAGGGTAGGTGCCACAGTAGCTCCGGAGACAGGGTCCCATCTCCATAGGTTTGGCCCTCCCGCCTGCAGCCAGTGCTGCACCTGCTCCTCCGACAGCACCGTCCCAGTGGGGACCCCAGGGAAGGGTTGTGGGGCTGCCGGCGGGAGGGGTGCTGGGGTTCAGGATCGGCACTGTGGAGACTGCCCGGCTTTGCCTTGCAGCCAGCTGCGGGCATGGGCCTTACCGCGAGCAGCCGGTCCCCGATCTGCAGGCGCCCATCCTTCTGGGCAGCGCCTCCCTCAATGATCTTGGTGATGTAGATGCTGTTGTCCCCGGGGATGTGCTGGTTCCCGATGCCCCCTGCGATGCTGAACCCCAGGCCTGAAGGAGAGTGAGAGGGCAGGTGAGGGGTGAGGGACAGATGGATGGACGGAGCCCTGGGCTGCCACCACGGCCCCTCTCCCTCACTGGGCTTCCCACCCTGCCCCAAACCCAGCAGGCAATGGGCCACCCCGCTGCTGCGTGGGGACAGCCCAGCCACCGCGCACTGCACCATGGGGCTGTCCCACAGCCTGTGCCTCATAGGATCCCATGCTGCTGGGCCACCCTGTGGCATCCTGCACTGTGGCGGTGCCACCTCGCATCCCACATCCCCCGTGATGCTGCCTTGCGCCCGATGGCATCCCACACCGAGGAATCAGCCCACACCGTCCCGTAGGGCAGTGGGGCACACTGGTCCTGCGACCAGAGAGGTTCACCTTTGGGGCCCTTCATCAGGTTGACCTCCATGATGGTCTCTGGTGGGGGCTGCCGGCGGCGCACCACGAGCCGCACCACGGGGCCCGCTTCCTTCAGGGCCTCCACAGCTTTGCTGTGCACCACCTCGGAGACGTCCACGTCGTTCACCCGCAGCACGCAGTCATTCACCCTGCGGGCACAGGGTGGCCCTGAGCTCCCCTAGGGAACTGCCAGCCCATGCCACCCTCCTCTGGACACCTCTGCCACCCTCCTCCAGCTGCGCAGACCCTTGTGCGAAGGAGAGCTGCTCAAGCTGGCCAGATCCTGCCCTGCCAGGGTGAGAGTGGGGTCCATCCCGAACAGGGAGGCAGTGGGGCTGGCCCCCACGGTGTGACCCTGGTGGAGGTGGGAGATGAGGGGAAAGGCTGGATCCTGCCCCAGGCTGCAAGGGGAAGGATGGGAGCTGGAGCTGGTGCAGGGAGGGGAGGACAGGAGGCAGGTGGCAGGGGACCATGGGCATCCCTGCACTGAGGGGACCTGGCTGTGGAGAAGGGACTGGGGGGGGGGCAGGGACCATGGCAGGGGAAGGGGGCAGGAGCTGCCTAGAGGGTCCCTGGGGAGATCCCGGGTGACACCCTGATGGGGCTGCTCCCCTGGCCCTGAACACTCACCCCAGACGGCCATCCATGGCTGCCGCTCCCCCGGGGATGATTTTGGTGATGAAGATACCTGGGTCATCTGGAACGTGGGGGTTGTCGATTCCTCCCGCTATGCTGAAGCCGAGGCCGGAGTTACCCTGGGGGAAGTCAAACACCGCGTCTTTCCCCCATGGGCAACCGCTTGCTGCCGGCCCTCCCGAAGCAGTTCCCCCGAAAGCCGCAGCTGCCCAGGGCGCGGGAGCCCTTACAGCAACTGTTGCGCCCCAGGGTGCCTGGCTCAGGGGGCAGAGGGCTGCGCGGCTGGAGGGGAGGCCGGCGCTCATCAGCCGAGGCGCTCGGTGCAGCAGCACGGAGCACTGAACAGATGGAGCGGGAGAGTGGGAGCCGCTGAGGACCTCCCTCGCTGCCGCGTCTCCGCCGAGAGACTCTGAGGCAGGCGGCGAGCTGGGGGAAGAGGGGGTGGTCCTTGGCGAAGAAAACCTCCCCTTGCTGGCTGCTCCCCAGGAGGAGATACCGATGCTGCAGCCTGCATGGAGCAGTGGGGCTTGTGCCAGTCACCAGCATCCCACCCCTGCCCTCCTGCACCCTGGGATGCAGCCCCAGCGTGGATCCAACCCGGGGACCAGCAGTGCTGATGCCAAAATTTGCAGGATTGGGTGGAGGGGGCTGCCAGGATGGAGAAGGGTCTCCAGTTCTGACTCCTCTTCCTCCCAGACATGCTTGGAGCATCACTTGAGCTTTGTCCTGCTGAAGTCTGCCCGCAGGGAATGCAGGGGCCATGCCGCGTCTCCAGCCCCATCCCAGCAGCGACCCAGGACGAGCGGCCATGGCCCTGAGCCGCCTCTCCCGCTTACAGGATCCCTATCAATGACACACTCACAGGCGCTGCTTCCAGCTCCGTGCTTGATGCAAGTGGACAATTCCTGCGTTTTCTGCTCTGCCCTGAAAATCAGATGGCTCCTCGCCTTGTTTTCTCATGCGGAAGAGCTGACACTTAGTCACATCCTATCGTGCCCGCCTCTCTTGTACACAAACGGGCTCAGGCTCGAGAGAGACAAGCACCCTCCCGGCTGTCCACAATGCCAGTGCTCACTGTTAGGTGATGGGGAGCTCTGCCCTTCTGGGGGACCTGTGCCCAGGAGGGCCACACTGGAGCTCAGGCTCCCCAGGATCATCTAGCACCAGCAGCCGGCTGGGGCTCGTGCTTCTCCCCAGCAATTTGGGCTCAACATCAGCTCTTGCGGCAATGCAGAGGTCTCCACTCTGACTTTGTGCCACTCATGATACAGCACGTGGCATCTCCGGGAGCCACCAATGCCTCGCACTGTGCAACGCTCCTGGATGCTCTCCTGCCAGCTGGGATTTGGCCAGCACGTGACAAGGAGGCACTCAACTGTGAAAGGTCTGAGGCCGCTCTCCTTCCTCTAAGCTGGATTCTGGTTACCCCGTGCCCAGCTCAAAAAAGCTGCCTGTGGTCACCGGAGACCCAGCCTGGCCCCAGCAAGGCAGGTGAGACCGTGCAAAATGGTCTCCAGCCATTCACTGTGCCTGTCTACGGAAGGGTACGCTCCGATGCTAGCTACAAAACCTGGAAATGATCCCGGAGGTGTTGAAATGGAGTTCAAGGGATTTCTTAGCTGGTGTCAGGGTTGTTGTAGACATGGGAGCAACTCCTGCTGTGGACACATGTATGGTGGGTAAACCCAAAGCCACATCCTTCTGCAGACAGCGTTTCCTCCGTTATTGCCCCCAAAACACTGCTGCATTTGCCCTTCTCTTTACAACGAGGACAAGGATTAATAACAGTGACAGACCAGCAATTTTGGGGTACACTGGGGTACATCTGGTGCACATCTCTGGGAGACAAACACCCCAGCAAGGGGACAGCCTCACTCACAGGCACCAGGGTGCTTCTCCTGCAGTAAGATGAGGTTGTTGGATCCCACTGGGGTCCAGGTGAAGGGGAAGGACCTGGGTATGGTCCATGCTGGCCCTGGCTGCTAAGCACTGAAATTCCCTCATGGTTTTTCGCTGCTGGAGAGGGAATCGCTGCCTGGAGCTTTGAAATGAGGGCAGCAACAAGCGCTCCTTCTCTGTGCGACCCTGCCAGCTCCCTGCCTGCTCCTGCTGTGGGCTGAGGGCAGAGGATGCTCTGAAGAATCCCTGAAAACAAGGCTTTTGCCTCTAAATTGGGCCCAGAATGAGAAGCGCTCAGCCCAAAAAGGAAGCATCCCCTGGGCTGGTTTCGTCAGGCACGCCGGGGAAGCGGTGGGTGAGGCGGCAGCCCCAGATAACCTTCCGTCCACCCACCTCTGTGATGCAGAGCCAAGGGGAGGAGGGAGATGACTAAAGGCAGACAGGAACAGAATAACGAGTGATGCGTCTTCCCCTGCGACGCTCGGCAGCAAGGCCGAGCCACCCGGCACGGCAGCGAGGAGGAGGCAAGGTGTGCCATGGGGTGCTGTGGGCAGCGTCCCATCCCAGCCATCCCCACTCAGCAGGGCTGTGCCCACCTCTTGGAGCAAACCTTGGGCCAGCTTTTCCCGCTCCCTCTCCATCCCTCCATCCCTGCTGCTCCCTGGGTGCCGGGGGAAAGCCCTCCCTGCCCTGTGTGGTGCTGTCTCACCCCTGGATAAGCCCCATCTGCAGGGGCAGCTAATTTTAGCCACGGTCGGTGTGGTGCATGTCATCAGCTCTGCATTGCCAACAGACAAGAGAAGGCTGAGCAGAAACTCCCCCTGTTGCGGTTTGGTTTACTAGAAAACCCATCCTTGCCGCTTAGCATCCCTGGGCTCTGTACCCTGGACCGATGGGGAGTCCAGTGGTGGGGAGGCATCAGTCCCCCGTGCCTGGCTGTGGGGTGTGCCTGCCCGCATGCCTGCATGAGCAGAGCTCCCTGTACCTCCATTTTCCGGCAAAGGCGGTGACAAAAAGCCTCCCCCTCTAGCTCCGCGCTGGCGGGTTTGTGGGGGCGAGGGTGTGAATGAGGGAGGCGAGGGAGAAGCCCTCCTCCCTCCCTTCTGGAGGGGTCTGGGGGCGGGGACCAGCAAGCCCACCTCTCCCCGCACTGCGGGGGCCGTGTGGGGAAGGCAAGCATGACACCGTCTAAAGCCTCCAGAGAGAGCGGGGAGCAGAGACCGACCTCTCCCCACCAGCTGGCACAGGGGTGCAGGGGGTGCCGGCTGCTCTGGTGGGAAGGCGAGTGGGAAGAGGCAGCAAAGGCTGCCGGCAGGCGAGTAAAGAGCACTTACCCTTTCCAAGACGATCTCCTCGTATTTGAACATCCCATCGCTGCCGTTCACCTGGGGAAAGGGAGACAGTGCGTTACAGCCCTGTGCCAGTCCCAGGGGTATTTGCTTTTCTTGTCTGATAGCTGAATATCGAGAATCCAACTTAAAAGCTGTGCCATCACCGCTGAAAAAACCTTAAACGCAGTCGCTCGAGCCTGCCCTGGAATTAAATCGTGCACTGCTTTTCTTTCTGGGCATGAGCCAAAGCCCACTGACTCTAATGCACTTCAGTGCAAAGCCTTTATTCTCCTGGCTCATTTCTCCAGCTGTGAAAAGGAACACAACTGAAGGCACAAAAAGAAATAACGCCTTTGTTACGCAGCATGTAATTAACCTTGGGAATTCACTGCTGCAGGAAGGAAAGAAAGGGGGTCAGTCCATTTAAAGGAAAAAAAAATAGTGTCTGTACATAATAACATAATAAACACCTTCAGCAGCTTATATCTTTTAAACCTTTTAGTAGCATGGCTGTGTTAAGGGGGAATTCAGAATAATTTATTCTACCGAATTAGCTGGGTGCAAAGGAAACAAGGTGCGAGTGTGGGGCACAGTAAGAGGAGAAAACATTGTGATGCCCTTATATAAAAAAATGGTGTAGCCTGTCTCAATGCTGTACACCATACTGATCCCCACGCTTAAAAATCTCCCATACCCAGAGTGTCAAAGCAGGGCTCTGGGAAACGTAATGGCTTGAAACAAAAGGGATGCAACTGTAGGCTCTGAAATAAGAAATGGTAAACGTACAGGTCAAAACCTCCCATTTTCCCCATAAGCAACAATGCACAGGAAAATAAGGCGGCAGTTTCACTCCAGGTCATCAGGATAAGGCCATAAACAGCTGCTGAGGTCTAAAATTTTGCAAGATTTGCAAAGCAATTGGCTATTGGAACATCCAGAGCTGTTACACTCAACAGCAACAGTTTTGGAGGGGACTGGACTCAACCTCACAATTTGAGTCACTCTGGGAAACAAAGGACGGGATGCAGGCGGGTCTGCACAGCAGAGGTGGGGGACCCAGGGCTCAGCAGGCAAACGCCTCTACCATCATGCAGCCCTGCCTCTGCCTGCGGCCCCTGGGCAACGTGCAGGGTTCCTCATGTGAATTTTACATCCAGCATTAATTGATGGCTTGCAGATCGTATGGAGCCACTTTCTGTATGCAGTCTGTATCCCAAACCGGAGCTGTCGTGCCTTTGTTTGGACACAGGTCCCCTTATCCGGCGCCAGCACGCCGGTTGTGTCCTGCTTGCCCAGCTCCCTGCTGTCCGCCCCTGTGGAGGTACAGCCCAGCCATCCTCCAAAACCCTACAGTGCTGGGTCATTAGATGGAGAGGACAGCAAACATCATTTATGCTAAAGCCATCTGACACCATGGAAGAAAACTCAGTGAGGCGGCTGTGAGGCCCTATTTATAGGTAGAAAGAGGAAACAGGAGTTTTTCTAGGTGGGAATAATCAGGTGCCCAGGTGGAAGAGCAGTTCTGCATGCCAGGATCTGGAATGGGGCTGTGCCACCTGCGACACACACACCCTCATCCCCTGCCTCGTTCAGCCCTGGTGAGGCCAAAGCAATCCCACACCCTGTTGTGGGTACCGCGCTTCAAGAAGGATGAGGTTGGGGAGAGTCTGGAGCAGAGAGACGGGATGGGGGCTCCAGGGAACACGGGCTGAGAGGGTTGTCCCTCCTTGGATGTGCTCCATGCCTGGTGCCTCTCAGCCACAGGAAGATTTCAGGGCACAGTTCAGGGTCAGGACATCCAGATGCTCCAATATTAGGATGCTCTGATCCTCCCAGCACATTGGGAAAGGCTTTAGTCAGCTCTTGAACAGACCCTTCTGCAGAAAAGCACCGGGAGCGGTGGGATTAACCCACAGCAGGATCCCTGACAGCCTCGGAGGGACAGGGATACTTGGCTGGTGCCATCTCCTGCCACGGCACCGCGCTGGGCTGTGCTCCCGCAGGCAGGGGGGCATCGCTTCCCTCGCCACAGGCTCCCCCCCCACCATGGGTTGCCTTTCCCTCCTTGCATCCCACCGTACTGACTAATCCTGAGTGGAGCCGGCTCGCTGGCCCGCGCCGCCCTCACAGCCTCCCTCACCGCAGCCTCCGGGCTCATCTCGTCTCCGCAGTTGGCAGCCTGGCGCGTGGGGCGCGGCGTCGCCTCTCCCCGGCTTTCCAGCAACTCAGATTCCTGGCACCCTTCACTACTACACACATTGTCCTCTCTGCTTTGGCATTCAATACAGTTGCCACACAGCCAGCCATACGCACGCCCACGGCCGCAGAGGAACAGCACATACATACCTACAGGATGGGGATGTGCAGAAAACTTTGACAATCTGTGAGCCGCAGAGAGAGCCAGCAGTGTGCGAGCCCCGCCAAGGGAGCGGCTGCTGCTGGCAAGCGCCAGAGACGCCCCGGCATGCAACCCCATCAGGCACCCCGCTGCCAGGCAGGTGAGTTTGGGATATCCCCGCTCCCCAAGTCTCAGGGCTGCCAATGCTTAGTGGTGTTTTGCCTTGCTCCCTGAAAGCAAGCGGTGCTGGCGCTCACCCGGCGTGGCATGTGCTGGGAGCAGCCTGCTCTGGCTGGGCACGCCAGGGTCAGCCAGGCCTGACCATGAAGTTTTAGCTCTGATTATGTTTCCAAAATCCATGCAACAGAACGCCAGTTAATTGCATAAGGAAATCAAATGGAGAACTTACTTAATATATACCACGTAACCAAGGGAACGAGCCAACAAAGCAAACGTTCCGGTGTTGGAAAATTGAATACCAGTCACTCACTGATGGTAAAACCTCCCCACGGCACCCACTGGAGCCGCCACGACTTGGCTCTGCCGCAGGCTGTTTCCCCTCTCCTTCGTCAGTGCCCTGCGCTCTGCCCCAGCTCCCGTTTGGAGCCGTCTCAGCGCTGCAGGCTTGGTGGGGAGATGGCCGGCTCCATTGCCCCTGGGGGCAGGGAGAGCACACCCCACGCTTCTCCCATCTCCTCATGTAACACCTGCAGACCTGATGGGGGTGTCGGGGGCTAATTAGCTGTTCCCAGCGTCTCCTGATCCTAAGCACCATCTGATTTGTCATGGAAAAGAGTAAGGGTAATTTTTTCCAAGCCCTTCCCATGCAGCAAGCCCACCTGAGGGCTCAGGAAGAGGCCCCCTTCGCTGGCCTTCGCTTCCCTTTCATGTTTTGAGCAGCAGGGAAATAGTTAGTGATGATGACATTTAAATCATCAACAGAAGGCTGCAGAGTTATCATTCATTTGATAAATAGAAGAGCACACACCTTCCAGAGCTACTGCAAGCTGTCTGCAGGCTCCACCGGCCAACAGCACACCAGCGCATGTGGAACACGCTTTGCAATTTGCTAGAGAGTTAGTTAGAATTTGTTTTGTTGGGGTTTTTTTTAAATAAAAAAAGGAGGCCAAATTTAGAAGGCTAAGATGGGGTTCCTCAAACCCAACCCAAATAGCCCACCAGGCTGCAAGAAGAAATAACCTGCAGCAAGGATAATGCTGCCCGCAGCCACTTTCAGAGCAGGATCTAGCCCATATCTTGTGGTTAGGATGCGATGGGGACAGGCAGCAGGACCTGGTGGTGGAGCAGCTGTGTACCAACGTAATGAAGAGAGTTTAAAGGCTGGAGGGTCAGCCCTCGGCGGTGAGAGCCAGACCCGGGGGGGGAAGGCACCTGGTGATGCCCCATGCCTGCCCCAGCGAGGGGAAAGGAGAGCAGCCCCGTGCCGGCGCAGCGGGTGCGATGGGCACCTTGCCGCTGGCGCGGGCACCGGCAGTGCTGGCGAGGGAGAGCTCTCCCTGCCTGCACATGGCAGGGGGCCCAGAGAAAATAGGTCAAGAGCTCCCTCCTTTCACCTCCCTGCATCCACACATCCTGCCGCAGCACCGAGACCTACTGACTCGCTTCCAGCTAACCCCTGGCCTCAACCCCCTTGCGTGTCTTGCCCATGGTCTTGGCCTTTGCGCACAGAGCAAATAAATCCCGTATTTCTGGTCAGCCTTTTGCCAGAGGGCCATGGGGACAAGCCTGCTGAGCTTGGGCAGAGGGAAGGGGTTTGAAGCCTGACAGCCCCAGCACACAGCTGGGAGGGCTCTGCAGCCACGCTGCCTGTGGGAACTGGCAGTGGGATGTGCCACCGCCAGTGCTTGGGACCAAAGCACGAGGGTGGCAGTTTAGTTTTGACTTTTTCTGGTTTTTCAGGCTTACAAGCAAGTTTTGCCCTGCTCAAAGGCACTGGACCGTGGTGGCCATCTCTGCTGCCCCCCACCCTGCAGCAACCATGGCTGGGGACTCTGGCAGCAGAGTCAGCGCTGCACAAGGCGGCTGCCTCTGCACTCACCGGTGGCAGAGCCCGGGGCTCCCGTGGCACTCACTGGCTGGGATCAGGCCCAGGAAGCACTTGGCTTCCTCAGACCTGGCTTTTAGAGATTGAGGAGGTGGTGGCACCTTGCTGCTGGGCAGTGGGGCACCAAAGGAGGGCTGCAAGGACCCAGGCTATGAAAAGTTCAACTCCTCAAGGGCTTTGGAGTGACCTTCCCTGCTCACTTTGGGACTGCCTGGCAGCAGTTGGCATGCACCCTGTGCAGCAAGAAGTTGTTTCAGCTTCAGAGAGGCAGCTCTGAAACGCGGAGACCCCATCCGCCATGGGAACTGAGCTTCCGATGCTCTTGTCTCCCCACTATGGACCTGCTGGGCAAAATACACCAAGGGGTGAAACTGCGAGCAATGACCTGGAGCTGGCATGGGTGATCCCCCCCCGGCTCCCATCCTTACCCTTCGAGGGATGCTTTTAATACAGCAGGAATTTTATAAGGATTCATTTGGGTTTTTACACCCAGGGGGTGCTGGGCTCCGCAGAAGCCACAGGCAGTAGAGCTTAGCCCTGACCCTGGTGGTGAGTGGGACCCAGTGCTGCAGCTCGTACCTTACAGTGCTGCTGGTGCCACATGCTCTTGGGGATGGAGGTGGGTGGACAGAGAGACTGAAATGTGGAGCAGACTTCTTGATAAACAGCCGGGGCCAAATTCAGCCCAGCAGCTAGTCCAATGCAATCAATGGAGCTAGAACAGGAAGGAACTAGACTACATCCATCTGTTTATCATTAAGGAAAGCATTGAATAGTTAAGTAATTAAAGACTGGAAGATGTGACTTTAACCCTTCTAAATACATGCTGTACCAACAGGCTTCAGCTTTTGGGTTTGTAAAAAACCATGCTTCCAGATTTGCCATTTTGGTGTGCTCTTCTGCAGCAAGCCCCTGGCGTGGCTCCTTTGCTGACCTGGGAAACTGCCAAACGGGAGGTTTTGGGGTGTGTTTTCCCTGGAGCCTGAGGAGCCCCACACCCTGGAGATGGAAAGGATGGAGCAGGGCTCATTTCTGTGCTGGTATGACATGAAGTGGAAGGCAAGAGGGTTTCCAGGCTGGACGTTGAGAGGAATCAAAGCAAGGTGTCTCTCCTGCCCTGGGCACAGGCTCCTACATGCACCCTGCAGGTGGCACCTGCCTGGGCATGGGGCTGGTGGTCCCCGCTCTGCCCAGCAGACGACAGCCACAACCTGACCCTTCCTTTTGACCACTGCAGGGCAGTTCCCCTCCCGGCATGTGCTGCTGGGGCTAGATGGATGGGGTAGGTGACTGCTATCCCCAGGGTGATGCTGGTGCCTGCCAGGGGTGTAGAGCAGCCCCTGAAACCTGGCCAAACCCACCCCAGGGGCTGTAGGAAGGGAGCTCCCATCCAGCACGGCAACAAGGAGCTGCAGCCAAGGCGCAAGGAGAAGGGGCAGATGGGGATGTGGAGCTAAGGAAGTGGAGGGAGAGCGGGAGGGATATGAAGTTAATGAGACGGGGTGGGGAGAGGCAGCCAGGAGGGCAGGAAAGTGGAGTGCACTGCGGTGGGAGGAGGCGGCTGCTGGCCCCACGGGTGGGCTCCCTGCAGCTGGCTTCTACAAGGGCTCGGGAGCCTGCCTGGGTGACAGAGCCTGTCCTTGGCGCTCAGGCTCACCTCTTGCTGCCCTTGGGCACACAGGCAGGGAGGAGGAATGGGCACGGCCGGAGCCTGGCGAAGGATGTGGCAGTGGTGGCTGCAATGGCAAGCAGGCAATGTTCCTCCAAGGGAGGGAGGGTACAAAACAGACATGAAAGCAGACTTTCCATCCAGGAATACCTCCCTGCCCTGTCCACAGCACACCCCTCACTTGCCCCAGTCCAACCGTGCGGTGTGTCCTTCCCCTCCAGGAGACATCACACTTTTTCCAGTTGCCTGTGGAACGGCACCAGCCAGGTGAGCGCAGAGAGCAGGCTGCAACATGGCACTGCCCTGCAGCTGGGGTGCCCAGCATGCTGTGAGAAGCCTCTAACCCCACAAACACCCTGCCATGCCACGTGTTTGGAGAAGGAAACCTTTGGGGACAGCAACTCTCTTCTGCCACGTTCATACAAGGCTGTTGCACCCAGGACCACCATGCTGAGAGAGGCACCATTGCCTTCCTTCCCAGTGCCAGGTGGCTTTGGTTCAGCACCCGAGGCATAATTAAACCATACAGCCAGTGTTGCAGAGGTCTCAGCTGGGCTTCCTTTCCTTTTCGTAGCCCTGCCCAACCAGCCCAGCACAACTCTGATGCACACTGACCCCACCACAGGCGCTGTGGGCTGAGATCTGCAGTTCTTTACAAGGAAGGTTCAACCACCAGAAGTGACTTGCAGCCCTCCGCCGTGACTCCAATGACAAACCAACCCCAGCCCTGAGTCCTAGTGCCGCTTCATTAATGTGGAGGGCAGCTGAAATTCACTGCATCAGAAGAAAACCAGATGCAAAGCACCCAGCCCTGGCAAGCTGTCAGCTGAGCTCCCTTTGAGGAAAAAAGGGGGAGCACCCCACGAGCATGGAGCCAGTGCTGTACAAATCCACTCTGGACTCCCTGCTCCCTCCATCCCCTCCAGTAGGAATAATTTGCAAATGTTCTGGGAAAGGATGCAGCAGCATGCAAACCCTCTCTGCAACAAACCTAGGAGGATTATCTTTATACTATGCCAAGAGTGCCAAATGCACTGTGGCTGCAAACACTCACAGTCACCAAGCACTGCTCAGCTGCTGGCAGCCTTCACTGGGAGAGGAGCAGCAACTGATGGGTCCTGCTGCCCTGAGGACCAGCGAGTGTGATGCCAGCAAGCGCCTAGAGAGCCCTGCCTCCCTCCTGAGGGGCCAGGGCTGCCGAAGGGGGTTGAGGCAGTGCAGGAAGGTAAGGGATGCCCCAGCAGAGCCTCGCAGCCACCCTGCATGGAAGGCTCAGGAAATGGCTGTGTGGGTAACCCTGAATGCAGCCAGCCCAGCTCCCCCTGCTCCTCTGATGCCTACTTACCCCACACTGTGCCTGTCTGAGTGCCTCCTGCCTTGTACCCTCCCTGTGCTGGAGTCCCCAGCATTGCTTGCTGCTAGCCTTGGCTCTGCTCAGCGTCACCCAGACCCAGCAAGGTTTGGGGTTGGGATGTGCTGTGGGGACGTGGTGCAGGTACCAGGCTCCTCTGCCACCTCGGCGGGGCCTCCTAGGGCTGGAGGAGCCTTTCCTGCGCCACCAAGCAGGGAAAACGCACCACTTGTTCAAAGGAAGCGAAACAAAACCAGGAGACTTACAGAGAGACCTTGTTCCAGCGAGTCTGTGTTCACCATAATGGGAGCAGGGTTGGCCTGTGAGGAGACAAAAGCGGGATGTCACCGAGCTGAGCGATGAACTCAGCCCTTCATGGTGCACTGCCTCTCCCCTGGCTGTGCCACCACAGGCAGAAGAGAGCAATTCAGGAAGGGCTCTGCTCTTGTCCCTCCTCCAGGTGCCCAACAGCCCTGGGACAGGAGCAGGGCCCGAGCATGGCTCTGGGCACCAGTACCCTCCTCAGGCCTGGTGTGTCCCCAACACCCCATGGCCTCAGCTGCTAGGAAGGAGACAGGAAAGACTGGAAACTTTCCCAGCTTCAGGCCAGAATCCCACCAGCACCAAAATTTACTTGAAATCCACATTACTGAGGGATTAGGAAATAGGAGGAGTAGGGAAGGAAGTCCTTCTGAAGGAGGGATATATTGCCAGCAGACCAGCCCTGAGGCCTTTGCGCACCTTCCAACAGCTGCTACTAGCCCTCCTAAGCACGGGACCACCATGCCCTTGGAGAGGTGGCAGCATTTGGTCCCTCATCCTCCTTACCCCTGGGGTAAACGCTCTACTCGGAAGCCTCGGCTCATCCCCCCCCCACTTGTGGGGCTCCCCATAAACCTCCCTCTGGGCCCCCCTTCTCCCGGGCTGCCCTCTGCCCATTAGCTCGCTGCACATCGTAGGAGGGACACACGCACAGAGGGCAAGCGCAGGCAGGAGAAGGCAGGGACGAGGCCCTAAAGGGAGGGGGGCTCGCCCGGGAGAAGGGCAGAGAAGGGCACGGGGGAAGCGGCAGCGCNCGCCGCAACCTCCTGAAGGCGCGGTGCCCCGCGGAGCCCGCAGCGCAGCCCCCTCCCGCGGGAGCAAACCCTGCCGGCGCGGCTGCTGGGGCAAGGGAGCTGGGGAAGGCGTCTGTCTCTGAGCGGGAGCGTGAGGGAGAAGCGGCAAAAAGTGAGAAATTTAAGATTAATTTCAAGGCCGACATTCCTCGCCAGCACGCAACAGCAGGTGGTGCAAAATCTGGAAGGTCAGGGTGAGTCAGGATTCACATCATCATTCCAAGGGTCGTGTGGAGAACAACAGCCAGAGCGAGATGGGGAAATGCTGAGAGACATGAGCTACAAGGGGAGGTGAACCCTCTGCCTTAGGGCATCAGAAATATCAGAGTCAGGAGGAAGCAAGTCAAGGTGTGGTCTAGTGCAGCAATTAACAGGAACCACTGTCTGTCCAGTAATGTGGGTGGTTGGATTGCACAGCCCAATGGCTTCTCTAAGTCTGTGATATTTTCGCAGGAGCAGGCTACCTCCTCATTGTCCTCCTCTGGGTTTATATGCCCCCGACAGAGAGCAACCTCTTCACATAACCCAGCATGGCAGTCCCCACCGTCTCCTGTTTTAGTCAATTGTATTTCTGGACTTTTTACTCTCCTCATTTCGTAGGTGGGAGAGTTAGGGGTCAACCGGATTGTGGTTTAAATCTTGCCCTGAAAGGTTCTGCTCTCATATGGATGGAGCAGGAGGTAGTTAATTTGATTTATTCAGATGCTTTCTGATCTTTCCTGAAGCTGTAACTATTGGTTACAAAACCATAGTTTTTATGGCAATTAATTATCTAGCTCAGGCAAATATGACCACTTCCAAGCACTCCTGCCAAACCCCTCCCACACACATAAGAGAATCGCAATTTTCAGGTCCAATGTCTTGGGATCTCCATGGCCCAGAAGCAATGTTAAGCTGGGAATATCCCCTCTCTGGCAGTACACAGTCATTGTATTTAATCCAGATAATTTGTGAGATAGCATATATTAAACCTGGCACCGGCTTTCATTAGTCCCCAGTGCAATTCTAGGAAGGGATTCCACATTTCAAGGCAAAAAAGAAGCACTCCTACTGCCAGCAATTAACAAACGATGGATGTTTGAGCCTTGATGTGCCAGAGGCCAGCTCTTATTAGATGAGTTTCCAGGAAGGATGCAGAAGAGGCAACCTAAGTGAATGTAGCCCGTCACGTGCCCCATGATTTATGACATGAATTCAACTCCACAAATGATGCTTTGGATCCCTCCCAGGGAGAAGTGCTCTGTATGATAATGTTATAGAGGCTTTTGCAGGTCCAGCCCAAGTCCTCCACTGAGCCCCACTGCAGTCTCTTTGTTGAATTACTAATAGCCCACAAATCACACATCACATTGCCTCGCTCACACAGTGGTGAGCCCTAAGGACATATTTTGTCTAGCCTGCTCGCTGCACACTGAGCATCCTTCGCAGCCATTCCACACTAGTGATTTTTACATTTCAAAATACTGCTAGGAGCACAATTTCCCACTCAGGCTCCAGATGGGACCCAGGAGATGCTGAATGTGAGTGGCTGCTTAAAACAAAGTCACACATGGTCAGGAGGAATTCAGACCAGGAAATCCCCACTTGCCTCCTGTGGCCAGCTATTCCAGCTCCTACAAGAAAGGTGTTTGGACATTAGGTCTGACTTCCACTTGCAAGTATTCCAACATTTGCACCTTGCCTGTTCTACTGCTGAGTCAGACAAGACCTAAGACTCAGAAATAAGCAGAGGGCCTGAAAATGAAAAGCCTCTGCCTCCCTCCGTCAGGCAGGCACCTGTACTGAGCCCTCTGCTAGCCAGGGGAGGAGAGAGAATGTCATCATTTTTTGCTGGGCAGCAGAAACCTGCTGGTGAATTAACCACGCCCTCAATTCTATAGGGAACAGTAAGTAATTTATGCCCTAAGGAGCAGGGGGTTGCTGCATGCAGGGAGGAGAGGGAGCAGGGCTGTGCATTCAGGTCACATTCAATGGGGGCTGTCAGATCTCTTCCATCTAAACTGCTTCATCACACTATTATTATTTACCAAGCCCTGTTTGTGCTTGGGGGGTTTACAAATGGAAAGAAAAGAGGTCCAAGCCCTACAGTGCTCACCCCACGGCAGCAGGGCCACCAAAGCCCAGCAGAGCTGGAGGTGCCCCAAACTCCCTCCATCAGGCAGAGGCGCAGAGGGCTGCACAGATGCTTGGGCTCAGAGGCCGGAGGCTGCGGGGAAGGTGGAACTCAAGGAGGACCTTGGGGAGCGAGGGGGGTCACTGCACAGATGCAGAGAGATTGATCTAGGCACAAAGCCAGTGAGGCAGAGGACAGCTGTTGGGAAAATCTGGGCAGCAACAGGAGTCAAAGGGAATAGCGGTGAAGGGGGATGAGGTTTGAAGGTCAGGATTCAAGAGCTCTCTGGTCTCACGGGGGCCGAGAGAAGCAGAGCCTCATATTCACCTGTGTCGAGGCACCAGTGCTCGAGCACTACATGACAGTCCCAGTGGCAGCCACAGCCCAGGTGCTACCGGAGGGAGCAGCAGCCTGCCCCGTGCAGCCCCCAGTGAGGGGCTGGCTCCCTGCAGAGGCCCCGGGAGAGCCCAGAGCCTGTCTGGGGGCGGCTGCCTCTGTGGCTAAACCCAGGAGGAGGCTGTGGGTCTGCATGCAGGGCAGGAAGGACATCTCCTCCCTGACAGCCCACAGCACCCCCGGGCTGGAGCGATTCCACTGCAGCACATGCAGGGAGCAGCAAGACAGCTGGCAGCGCTCGGACACACCTCAGGCGCAGGATGTGGCCTTTCAGAAACACCTTTAGATATCACCTCTGGGCAGTCATCTGAGAGGGACCGCTGCCATTTGGGCCATCTTTCTGATGGATGACTGGCCTCGACAGCCCAGGGGCACTAACACAGTCACCTGGGGGCAGTCTATCGGTATCACGCTTCACCTCCATTTCTGTTGCTGTCATCTGCTGGGACAAAGGTAGGAATTGCAAAACATGATGATTTTCCAAAACTTCCAACCGAAAGAAAAGCTGCAATTAAATGCAGATGGAGGAGGTTCATTAGCTTGCTTCTGAGGTCTGAGCCTTACCCTGTGGCATTTCCCCAAGGACTGCTCCCAGGGCTGGCACACGGGAGCCGAGTGGGGAGACTCTGAACTGAAAGTTCAAGATATTCACTCTAGAGCCGAAATCCCGAAGCTTTGCAACAGCTTCACATCCTCCACACAGCCAGCACGGGGGCCAGCTCACAGAGGTCAGGAATTACGTACATCCTCCAGGCAAAATAAATGCGCTGCAGACGTCCCAGGCCAACAGCAACAGTGCACATATCAACCCATTTCCATCTTAACCAGCAACAGGACTTAAACAGGAGCCTCCAGAGCTGACAAATGCCAAGCCTAACGCACAGAGCTGGTCTCCGCAGGAGGCCAGTGTGCCCCATGTGTCACGGACCAGAGGGATGCGCAGGACAGGGTGACTATTTGTGACACTGGGCTAGTGCATGAGAAGCAATGTACTAACTTCTTTATTTCTGCAACTTTCCTGGATTGGATCAGAGTGAAAAGTCAATCTGCCTTTTAATATCCTTTGCTTCATACCATCTGAGGTATAATAGTAACACTCAAAAGGAAATGGCTCTGGAGATAAGTGAAATTCAGTCTTCACATCCTTTTTAAAAGCTCTCAGGGGCAGAGGCCAAGTGGGGAGATGCCCAACAGAAGCATCTAAAAAGGGTGGACACACTGGGCTGCTGTAGCCCGGCTCCATCTGCTTTAATTTTTTTTTTAAAGGGTGTTAAACCATGGAGAAAACTGCATTTAGAACTATGAAAGCAGCTGCTCTGTGGCAGGATCCCACAGTGCCGGGTGCTAGCTGTGAACACACGGGTACCGGCTTGGGGATGCCAAGGAGTGGCACGATGCTGCTGTGGCAGTGGGGTCAGCTGCAGGATGGCTGGGCACCAACAGGCTCCTGCTGCTAGGGGGGAACGGGCTCACACCAAGCTAATGCATTAATTTCACAGGAGCGAGCCCAGGTCCTGCCGGCACAGCACACACGGCGAGCTCATGCTCACCACCACTCACCCTGATAAGCACCGACACGCTCATCTGCTTCACGCCAGACTTCCCTGCCCTTCGCACAGATGTGGGTTTTCCCAACACCGGGGCTGCCTCCTGCACCACCCCAGAGCCCAACACGTAGCTGCCAAAAACATCACCTCCCAAAGCACTTGAGATGACACAGCTCCTCCACAGCAACCTGTGGGCACTTCTGAGGTCGAGGCAGGACTGAAACCTGCTCCTGAGGCTCCCCGTGCCCGAGGCGAGGGAGGGGACGAACCCTGGCTCTGCCCCTGCCGGAGGGCAGGTGCGTGGAGCAGAGAGGTGCTGGCACCATCCCTCCAGGCTGCTCCGAGCCCCCTGATGCCTGCACACCTACAGACCCCCTTGGCTTTCACCTGGCCATGCCCAGGGAAGCCACCTCACAGACCTCACATTAAGAAACGATGCACAGCATATCCCTCCCCAGACCAAAGCCTGGCTCCCAGCTGGCCCATGAGATATAGGGCTTTTCCTACGTCTCAATACCAAATCCATGCTTTGGCCTTCCTGTCCCTTCCCTTCTGAAGGGAAGAGGTACCACACTGCTGCCCGAGGCTGGTCCCCTTCTTACAGCTCCCTGTGCTCACCTCTTTTTGCCTTCGCAGCCTCTTTACATGGTGGCCAGAGCCGAGGGTCCCTGGGAGCATCAGAGGGCTGCAGAGCCCTGAGGGAGAGCTGCATCTCTCAGGGGTCCCACAGGCTGGAATGGGGAAAGGGAGCAAAAGAAAATGAAGGCTGGAAGCTTCTGGAGGCTGAAGAATTTCTTGACCAGAGATGAGTCTCCCTTCCCTTCAACTGGGCTGGACAAAATAACTCTCTTTTCAAATTTTTTCTCCGCACTGCAAGAGCGACCTGTTGGCTAAGACCGTTTGGGCAGGGAGAGGTACACACCACCCAACAGTGTGCCTGCACGAAAGGGAGCGACAGGCTGAGCCCAGCCCCACGCCCTCCTTCTGCACAGCTTGAAATGTGGCATAAACAAGGTAGGAAATGATGCAGGGGGTGACTATGGAGCTTGCAGGTGCCCAGACCCTCTGTGTCGGTCCCAGCTAGCCAGGCACCCACTGGCTGCTGCCCGTGCCCCTGTGCTCGGCTCCCATCCGGTGCGGTGGCCCATGGGTGATAGCAGCACTCCTCTACAGGCTGCCTCGGGGAGACATCAGAGCTGGGCTGTTTTGGCGGCATGAGCAGGCTCTGGGGCTGCGGCGGCAGAGCCCCTGCCCCGCGGCTGCGCCTCGGCACCAGCTCAAAGCACCGCAGCCATCCGGAAACAGGGAAGGCGGGACTTGAAAGGTCCCTGGTCACAAGGATCTTTGGCAAAGCCACTGAAGTGCCCAAAGTGTAATGTGAACACAAGCAGCTACTGAGGGTTTAATCTTTGTTTTGGTGCCTTTTTTTTTTTCCAAGAGTAAGCTTAAATAGGGACTGGAAAAAGCCTTCACTCAGGGGGGAAGGAAGAAAGCTTCCCCAAACAGAAGCTCTGTGGAGTCTAAGTTTCCATTTAGAAACCATTAAGGCCAGCGTGTTCATACTTGAAAGTTAGACATCCTGTTCCAGGCTCAGCCCGTTAAAATAAGTGACCCAATTTGCAGAGGTGCTGGGCTCTGGTAGCTTTCCTCTGACTTGGCGGTACCAAATAAAATTGACTCAATTCCTTTTTTCACAGGAAGAGTTATTATCATCTGAAAGACTCACGTGCTTTTTTTCCCCCCTCTCAGACAAATACATATGTACAGGGGAAAAAAAAAAAAAAAAGAGTGAATAATGGATGGTGTTAAATAAAGATTTCTTTGGTCCCTAGAATTCAAATATCCTGTTTTCTTCTCCTCAGTAAGTTCCAGTGCACACCTAGTTACAGAATGTTAAGAAACATGTTTCTGTGGGACAAAAGCAAAGAAAGATCCATCAACAGAGCTTCAAACTAAATTCCAGTTAATACGAAGGTGACAAGAGGGTATTTAGGGCTTGGTCCAGGATGCTCTGAAGCACCACATGTCCCCACAAATAATTACACCCTCTGAGCAGTCCTTCAGCGAGCCCCATCCAAGTGAGCTTCTGCAGACTAAACTGTGAACATTTCAAATTCAGGTATTCTGAACTTGTTAAATGCTGTATTAAAAGTTTTCATCTCCGCGTTCATAGCATATTGTTGGATTTGCAACAAGGGCCCTTGAGGGATCCCTGTATCATCCCATCTTTGCATGTGTTAAAACCAGCTGCGAGCATTAGCACAGCCCATTGCACCCGCAGCTCTGGCACGACCTTACAGCGAGGGTTACGCCCATTCCTGAATCGCAGCTGTGATGCTGAGCCACAGACGCACCTTCCCTCCCACCAGCATGTGGGGTTTGGGATGGCAGGCAGAGCCCCCACGCCCCAACCACACCAAGCTCCTTGTGCCCCAGCGCGGACCAGTGCTGGACCTGCTCTCCCCCAGGACCCAGAGGCCCCAGTCCCCTCGGCGAGCATCCTGCACGGGGCTGTGCGCCACGGGCACCCGGCACACAGCCACGGACGTGGCTGATTATGGCCTGATTAGCCTTAATGACTTCCTCTCTCTAAATGAGCATCCGCAGCTAAGGAAGGAGCGGAAGCTCCTCTCCTCCCATCACGGCATACAACACGTCCAGGGGCTTACCCAAATGAGGCAACTCTCCAGGGACAGTGACGGCTTCTGCTTCGCTTCCACCTCCCACCCACCTCCACACCCAGGGTACCCGGACAGGACCTCTGGTACGGCCGTCCCCTGGGCTTCCCTCTCGTGCAACCCTCTGTGGGACCCTCCTCCCTTGAGCACACCCTGAGGACAGCTGGCAGATCCCCACCGAATCCCCGGCACTGGTCAGGACCAGGCTCAGGTAGGTCCCAGCCATGCAACATCCAAAACCATGGGGGAAGAGCCAGGTGGAAGGCGCAGCCACAGGGGCGCGGGGAGCATCCCTCCAGCAGGGGTGAGGGCAGGTGCTGCCACAGCGGAGGCTGAAGGTCTTCCTGCCACCCCCAGGTTCTTCACGAGGAGCCACATCCTCCACGTTGGCTACATCCCTGCTGAAACCTGCCTGTGCTTGGCCCTGGCTGCCTCACCAATGCGCTCTCCTCCTCCTCTGGCAAAACGGCAGGGCCACATCCTCCCGTTTTCGGCAGGTACTTTCCTCTTCTTCTACATGGTGCACTGGTGGGGTGTCTCCCACCTATGTGGCTTCAGAAACTGCCTTTACAGAAGCAGCTACATGTCTACTATGGCCAGTTTGGACACCAGCTCCAGCGCCTCTCCCTGTGCCGGTCCCGGGGTCCCTCCGGCAGCTTGACACCCCAAAACCAGCAGCGGAGTGCAGCTCCAGGGCTGCGGTCTGTGCATCTGGGCTGGCTGGCAGGCAACGGTTGGTAATCCAGCCAGAGAGGAGCTAAGATCAGTCCTTCAACTCCCCTCTCTAATGCCAATGTTAACCCTTACCATATTAATTGGACATGTCAGAAGGGTCAGCAAGTGCACAGCCCGTCTGAGGGATTCACGTGCTCAAGGGAAGGGGGAAAAGTCGTACAGGTGAATAACGAAACCAAGGAGACAAATGTCCTCAGCTGTCCACTCCTAAATGAACTTGATATGTTTTGGGAAGGAGCACTGAGAACATCTGATCCTCCTCAGCCTGGTCCAGGCGACGGGTGACAGCAGGACATGGGATGCTCCAGGGTGGGTGAGGGGAACCGGCTCACCCGGCATCTGGGTGTTACGGCGTAAGTTTCCCCAGGAGATGCACAGGGAGGGGGAATGACTTTATAAAGCATTAACTAGGCCTTGGTTCCAGCTGGGCGGCAGGAAAGGAAGGTAAAGACCATCAGAAATATCAGCTGCCTCCCAGGTCTGCGGGGCAAGGGGCCGAGGGCGGGTGCGAGGCTGGGTTTGGGGGAAGGAGAGCAGCTCAGCGCCTGGTTATAGCAACTCAACTGGGTGATGACAGCAGGATCACCAGACGGAGATGCCCAAGAAACAAGCTGAGAGGTGAAATCAGATGGAGGGAGATATATTAGGAACAGACACGCAGATTTACACATCGTGAGTGAGGAGGTGACAAACAGGTCTGTGGGATGGGAATCAAACTCTCACAATGAGGGAGTGGAGTGCGATGAGGAGTGGTGGAGAGGGAAGATCCTCCTGGGACTCCGGCTGGTGGGAGGACACACTGGAAGGGATGCTGGAGGTGGAGGGAGGGCAGGGGGACTACCAGCAACTGCAGAGCAGGGGCCGAGCAGGACAGGGTCAGGAACAGACAAGCACCGTGTTCAACGACAGAGCCAGACGTGAAGGGCAAGTTTCACTACAGTTGTATCTACATTTAGGTTGCCAAAAATACCTTTCACAGATTGGCTGTCTTTAATTAAAAGGATATCTCCTGTGCTCCTGGCACGATGCAGAGCTCGTCCTGCCACGCAGGGTTCTGCGTGGACGCTCTGCTTTCCCACAGGGTGTCTCCTCTCTGCCCGCGTCCTCCCGTGCCCTGTCAGCGCTGGGCAGGTCAGGCAGCTGCACTTCCCCCAAATGCCCCTCCACAGCGCAGGCACAGAGCAAAGGAGGAAAACTTCACCCCCTTCCTGTTTTGGCTTCTGTCCTTCCCTCCAAATGTGGAGAATGCCTTCCTCCTCTCTCCTCCTCCACCTTCCAGTGCAAAGATTTAGCTAATTTCTTCTATGAATAGCACAGGAGTAGCCATAGCAACATCACCCTGCCAACCTCACCACCTCCACTGCCTCCGTGTCCCCAGCACCCCGTTCCTCTCACCCTCCCTCGCACCTCCCCAGGGAACATCTGGGGCTTCAGCCATTTCTCACAAAGCAACCCGCGTTTGGCTTCCTGCCTGCCCCCTCGGCATTCTCCCTCCTTCCTTCCACCCATGCCTGCCCATCACTCAGAAACCCAGCTGGGACCCCCACAGCCTCCCCAAGGCTCTTTCCTCCCCCCACCACCCATGCCCCAAGAGCCAGGAGCCCCAAATCCAGCAGCATCTGAAGGCTCGGCAAAGGCTGGTGCTTCCGCCAAGATGTGCCACCCTGTGCTCACCTACTCCAGGTAATCCCCCAGTGCATGGGAGGAACTATGATAAGCAATGTTTGTGCGTGTAAAAACACAGCCTTTGGTGAAACACTCACTGCCGAAGACAGGCAGGGAGAACCCATCCCCCAACCTCCACCTGCCTGGCCATGAAACGCCTCTGCTGGGCAGGGGGACCACGCAAGCCCTGTGTGCTCCGGGCCCTTGCAGGTGGTCAGGGACTGATTGCGATGCTGCTCTAACCCCCCTCTGCATCCTCCTGACTCCACAAGAGGGAGAAAGGGGCCGCAGGAAAGGGGGACAGCAGGACATTGCATTTCTAGCCAAGCAGGGCCAGCAAACCTGGGGCAGCCCCGGCGGCGGAGGGCACTTCCCAACCACATGCCGGGGAACTGCACTGCCCCAGGCCCCTTCCCCAGCCATGAGAGGAGGTGCCCACGCCCCAGCCACCCCAAATGCACACGAAAACGCTGGTGAGACCCTTGGGAGTCTCATGGGGGGCCCCGCTCTAGCCACCGTGCCCGGCACCAGGGACCTCAGGGTGAACTAAGCCACAGGGCTGGACCTTCCCTGCGGGAGGGAAAGGTGCTGGCTGCTGCTGGACCCTCAGCACAGGGAGCAGCACTAGAGAAGGGGCTCGGGCATGGCCGGGCAGCTCAGCGCTCCTCTCCTGAGAGCCCGTGGGCGTCACTGTGCAGGGGAGAGGAGGGGTTTGAGCGCTCTGCTCCTCTAGCGCTGCGCATCGGGGATGCTTCCCTGGATCGCGCTGCCATTCCTCCCCCAAAGCCGGGAGTCCTCCTCTCACCCCAGTCTGGCAGGGGAGGACTTGAGTCCCCCACCAGCAAGTGAGGGGGGATGAGGAGGGCACAGGGCCAGCTGGAGGGACAGCGATGGGAACAATGGAGGACAGGAATGACAGCAAGCGCCGGGAGCAGGGACTAATGAACACGGAACATGGGTAGATAAGGGAGAAGAAATGGAAGATATCTCAGAGGGGAGAGGAAAAGCAAAGCAAAAAGAAATGAGAAACCCAGAGCTCAGAGGTTTCCTCTCTCCCTACAGTCAGTATCAGGGGTTCACAGTTACTGGCATTGCCTGAGCAAGCTAATTTGAGTCCTAGAGAAGGGAAGAGGCAGGAGGAGAGAACCGATGGGGCACCAGAGGTGGGAGGAGGTGTGGGTTGACGTTGGGACCGTGCCGTGTATTGGGCAGCACGTGTGGGCACATCTCACATGCCGTGGAGCTGCGCACAGGATCTGCGAGTATGCATGATGTCAGAGAACATACATCACCACATGCAACCGTGAGCACATTTCTGATGTCAGAGCACCCGCACACGCGGCCGCACCAGTGCGTGCGGGCGGCGCGCACTCTCCTCTGCTTGCGTGAAGAAACAAGGGGAGAAAAAAGACTTAAATGAGAGGTGGTGAAGCTCCTCGGGAAGTGAATGGATCCCTGCTTTCCCGGGGAAGCCTCCTGGCACGCACACCCCTTCCCACCTCTGCTGCTGGAAGTGCTTCCAGGGACAGGGAGCTCATTTAAAGGGGCAGCCCTGAAAAATGGCAGCCCTGCCTCTAGCCGAGGATCTTGAGGACGCAGAGGCTGCCTCCTCAGCTCCTGCAAAGGAGACCAGATTCTCATCTGCAGCATCCGGCCAAATCTCCCCACAGCCCAACATCTCCCAGCCTCCCAGAGCCAAACCTGTCTACCTGGGCACAAGCCATGCCCAGCTGTTTCCATTTTACCACTTTTTGTCCCTCTGCCCACCACTGGACTGGGAATAACATGGATTCCTGACGGCTCAGGCACTTTGCACCCTCGGATCAGAAGGGGAGCGTTGCTGAGGTATTTGCTGCAAAGCTTTACTCATTGCATACATTTGCTACACACCAGGGAGCAATCCTGCCTGCTCTGATACAGGCAGCGCACATACCACACACGTCATATTCTACATACAGACCCTGCTATGCTCACGTAGCCTCACACACTGGCATCCTCTGTCGCTCGCAATGCCTTGAGGAGCTTTTGATCCCCCACCCCCCCCACCCCCCCCATCTTCAGAAAGGCTAAGGCCAAGCAGAGATTCCCAACATGGACTTTCAGAGCAGCCCAAGCCCCGGGGCTCCATGGCAGCACCACAAAGAGACAATGACTTCTCTTCCACCATTGCAAAAACATGAAAGGCTCCCCTGCCCAGCCTGCCACGGCAGCAATGCAGCTGGCATCGCTTCCTTCCCAGCCTGCTTGCAATCATCTTACCAGGAACCCTGGGCCGGACCTTTCATGCAAGCAGGAGCGGAAAGCAGGGAGCAGACATGCTTCAATTCCCTGCTTCTACCCAGCTCCCCGAGCTTGCTGCTCTGGATGGAGGGAAGGAAAGAGATAGCGAAGGAAAGATGGAAGAATGCTTGCCAGGAATCAGCAGGCGAGAGAGAGCCAAGGCTGATTTTGATGCAAAGAGTGGCAGAGAAAGAGACAGAAAGCAGGACCAGGCTGATAGGAAGGTGGCTGGGTTTTTGGGTGCTTTCTGCGAACATGATCTGAGCGTATCAGCTTTGAATCTAATTATTTCAACCAGAGCTACAGATGAGACAGGAATGAAGAAAAAACAGGGGAAGGGAAGAAGAGGGTTGTGTTTTCCAAGAGGAAAGGAGGAGAGAATTCCCATTGATTCCCATGTGTCTGCCTGCTACAGTGTCTTGAAATAATAATTAGAAGGATCAATAAGAAATCAGGTGAAGTTTGAAGATAACGAATGAAAGAGGTAGAAGAAGCAAATTGAAATGCCTTTCTCTAAAGCAGGGTAAATTGTTTTTCAGGCAGGGTCTAGCCTCCATTTTAATGCTTTCCAAACAGCTCCAACCATTTTCTAAGCTGGCTTGTGGGTTCAAAACAAGACTGGTCTCTCCATTTAGGGAAGAAAGAGAGACACAGCCTGAGAATGGGTCCTGGAGGAGAACACTAATAAAACGAATGTGTGTGGGAAGAAATGGAGGCAGTGAAATGGGGCAGAATGCACACAGCACGCCAGCGACCAGAGCAAGGTTACGTAATAATCTCGGGGAGCAGGGACGTAGCAGCAGAGTGAGGAAGCCACAACTCAATGGAGAGCGGGTGCCAGTTTGGGAGTGCTGGCAAGCGGCGCCGCGAGCCCACGAGGCTGTCCGGTGGGCAGCATGCCCCACGCCTGCTAAACACAGTATGATGGGATGCCCTCGGCACTGCCAGGGCTTCAGGCAATGGCATCGTAAGCGGCGAGGACCTCGGGTAGGGTGTCCAAAAAACATCGCGCCCGACACCCGCCTCGTGCCAAGCGAGACCCAGCTGGCCCAGCTCGGCACTGGGGAAGCAGAGCTCCTACGCCGGGCAGGACCACCGAGCAACGGCAACGCCAACCCGAGCGACGATGACGGCCAACCGCGACAACACCGGCGTCCAGCCCCAGCAACGCCAGCATCCACCCCGGCCGCCCGCGACGCCCCAGGGGTGATGCTGCACCCTGCCACGACCCCGCCA
>WAAD01021571.1:147437-172232 GCA_013389945.1 Fregata magnificens | reverse complement strand
CGGCTCCCCGGCAGCCGGCGCTGGCGGCATCCGGCAGGAACAGAAATGCTCCGCTCAACGGCCTCATGCATCACCTGCGGCTGCCCTCGCCCCGTCCCCAGGCGCACCGGGCAGCTCTTGTGCAGCTCCGTTCCTCCAGCCCTAGGTGGGCAGCCCTGCCGGCTTTGTGGTTGACGCCAAGAGGGGTTCGCTTTGCATCAGCTGTGATCTGCACTGGAGTATGAAATCATTTTTCCGGACCTGAACCACGGTCGCTAGCCCGGCGGCGGCATCTCTGTTGCATCCCCACGTCAGCCCTCACCCTCCTTTGCTGGAAATGTTACTGCGTGCTCCAGCGCAGCACCCTGGCGATGCTGCCGTTGCCCGGTGAGCCACGGGTGCATTGGGGGTGTAGAAACACCAAGGGCCTTTGCTGCGCCTTCCACCTACTGCTATCAGAGGAGAGCAGAAATGCCCGCTGGTGCAGCAGGGCAAGGGCACTGCTCCCAGTGCAGCTCGGGCAGCCCCTCACCTCTTGCACAGAAGTGCCAGACTGGAAGAAGTTCAGAAGAGAGTCACCCAGACAAATTGAAGGGTAGAAAGAAAAACCATTGCAAAAAAACACATCTGACCACTTAGAACCTGAACCTGGCCTCCTAATGCTTAAGGGTTGTAATAAACAGTAGGGTGGGTGAAGAATTATTTGAAGAAATGGTACATAAATACGTAGAAGAGCAATGAAAGGTGCGCAATAGGGCTCCTGCAGGATACAGGTAGAGGAATGAGAGAGAAGCGGGAGGGGACTGCAAGTCGAGCCACAAGATGTGGTGGTTCAACACCCCAGTTCAGGCTGCAAGATCTGCAGGCTCCTACTGGCCTCACGCAGATGGTGCAATATGGCCCTGCTCACAAGCAGGGCTGTGGGAGGAGGAAGCGCGTGATGGCCAGTCAGACAAATGCCCCTGCCCACCCCTTGTTTCTTTAGCTCTTTAAACTGCATTACAAAATTACTTCTGCACTTGACCACTGCACACAGAGCTGCTTCTGCAGTGTTTGCTCCCAAGTGGTCAAGTGAAATGGTTGCTTCTGGGCAAAGGGGAGAGGGCAGCAGACACCCTGTAATCAGGATCCGCATTGTCCCCGAGCCCCACAGTCCCCACCACGCGGTGCAGAGCCTGTCCTTTCCAGCACTGCCTGCGCTTCATTGCCTCTGGGCTGCTCAGGTTACCACCGTCCCAGGATGGATGCTACGATCAAGTGCTGCTCCACGCTTAATGCCATGGAGCAGTGTTGTGGCTCAAGATACGTTACACTGAAATTTCCCCAGCTGCAAGCTTAGCACAGTCATAATGTTCCTGGACATGCAAGTCTAGAGAGCCTGTCCCCACCATGCTGGCCTCGAGCAGCCGAGCACAGCACTGCTGCTGAGCCCTCGGAAACAGCGCCACAGGTGAGCCTCACCCTGCTGCTCCCAGGGGCTCTCGCTGACAGTCAGTCAGTTATGGGAGTCGGGTGCACTGTGGCACTGACCCAAAGACCCAGAGATGCAGCAAGATGAAGCCAATGGCTGCAAGTAAGAAAGTACTTCTACCCTGCAGAGCTCAGTGCCACGGAACACTGCAGACCCCAGGAGCTCACTAAGGCAAGGAAGGACTGGATGCCTGCATGCAAAGCAAGCTTGTTCAGAGTTATTTTAATCAATGAAAAACTGTGTTTGTGTGCATGGAAGGAAAGCATGCAGTGTTGGCATTAACAGAGAACTTTACACTTCAGGCTTTAAGAAATTAGGATCATCTCCACATCTTCTACTGCTCCTTGTGCCATCTCCCAGAGCACACGGTGCTGGCCCTGCAGGAGAATGCTGGGCTGATGAGCCCTGTGCTCCAGGGAGATGCTGTACCTCCTCAACAGCCAGAGTGGCCCAGGGGACTGGGGGATGTCATCCGTGGGGAGAGGGCACCTTGCAGCAGTGAGGGCAGAGGTGGGAACGAGGGGAGGGACTGGGGCAGGAACGAAGCTGAGGTAGGGGATTGCTGCGCCAAAGCAGAGCAATAAGCCTTGTAGAAACAGGCAAGTGGCCAGTGCCTCCTGCATGAGAGTAAAAGGACATGAAGTCCATCTTGGCTACCCACCGTCTCCCACCCTGTGGCACCTCTGAGATCTGAGTCACTTCATCAATGAGATCTGCCCAGAACCTGTAACACAACCATAACTAATTACTGCTCCAGCCCAGCTGCAAACCTCCCTCCCATCGCAGTTCCCACCCTAGGATGGCACAGTTCAGCTGCAGGGACCATGCAGTGTGCAGAGCCCCACTGGCCACCCAGTGAGGCCACCTCCACTACCATGAGCCTCTACCAAAGCCATCTTCAGGCCAAGGTCAGGCAGAAGACCCATGTCTGGAAGAGGCTGACTTGGGTGGGAGGAGAGCACCGGGGAAGGGCACATGCGGAGTTTGTAACCCCTCCTTTCACTCAGTCCTGTGGTGGGGGCAGGCAGGGACAGGGGCATTCACTTAGGGGGGAAGTGCAAAAGCAAAGGACAAGACCTGTTAGGGAAAAATGCTTTAATAAGGAGCTGAGTGAACAATTAAGAGAAGCATTTGATTCCCCCCCACCCCCCCCACCCACCATGGCAGACTGGAGTGCTTCCTCCACAAGGAAGGTCTCTGGTCCTCTCCCTGCTCGGTCTCAAGCAGCCCCGCAACATGGAGCAGCCGTGCATGCAATGGACATCCCCACATGGGAAACACCTTCACCACCAGCCCTGGAGTACCAGCATCGCTGTCTCCACCCGACTCCACTTGCCAGCTCGCAAACTCAGGGATGGCTCCACAATCTAAAACCTTCTGCTGCTTCCCCCAGCTCTCTTATCTGTGAGTGCCCCATCACCACCTGCAAATGGAGGGGCCTTGAGCCTCAGCTGCTGCAGCTCTGATGGAGCCCTTCCCCACCCGCTTGCAGCTCCCCCCTGAAAATTCACGTCCCATTTTACCTGCCACAAGAGTTGTTTAATTCCTACTAATTTGTAGTGAACTGCATGGGCCGCCTGCTAGCCCCAATTACAAGGAAAAAAAAAAATCCCTGGTTGCTGCCACCTGCTTGCAACACACCCTAATGCTGTGTGGGGCTTGGGACACGTTATCAAGCTCAAGAGGAGGCCAAGGCTGGCTGGCCAGGGGCATCCGCATCCTGCACTTCTCCAGCTTGCTTCAGTGAGTAGCGGCGTTTTAGCTACTGGGAGTGGCACTGCTGGAGCCCAAACGGTGCAGGCACCTGCACTGGGGTGCCCAGACCTGGGTCTGGCAGGACAGGCGCAGTGCCCAGTGCCTTCAGGCAGCTGTGGGCATCTTACCCCAGTGATGTGGGCATTGAGCAGGGCTAAAGGAGCTGGGAGCTGATTTCCAGGCAGGTGCCTTCATGGAGGGAAGCGATGCAAGGAAACCAAGAGCTCTCTGATTCTCTACCCTCTTCCTACCAGAAGCCTGCCGGTCTTATTTAAATTCAGCTTTGGCAGCTGCTCTTTTTACAGGTGCTAATTTCAGCAAAGTGTCAAGAAACCCCTGGAGATGGTGCTATTTACATGGCACGAAGGCAGCACGGAGCTAGGTTTTATCTGGCGTTGCCGGCATTTCAGCCCCTGTTGTTGCTTCCTTCCTCTCACATGAAGTCCTGCAGGAAGAGGAAGGCAAGTGTAAGGTACCAGGAGCTGGGGGTTTGTTGCACCTACAGCCTTTCTAGGAGCAGAAGACAGGGCAGGCTGAAGGCAGCCAGCTACTTGCAGAGGCGACGGTCACACGAGCGCTGTCACGCTGCTCCTCGCCTTTAGCCCAAGCGGGATCTGGGTCCTGCCAGGGGAACCAAACGTTAGCTCTGAGCCTGAGTGCAGACGGGGAAGGTGTCACCTTGGTAATGTTGGAGGAGGAGGCGGGGGACAGTTTTGTATGGGGGAGGTACCTTTCTCCACCACAATCACCTGCAAAAAGCTACCTAACGTCCAAAGCGCAGGGGAGGCAGCGGGGTCTGCAGCCGGGGGCGGGGGGGGGAGGGGGGCGAGGAGCACCGGGGGGTAAATGCACGGCGGGGAGCAGGCCACAGGGAGATGAGCCACAAAGGGATGAACCAAGCGAACTCGCCTCAGTCCGTCAGTTGGTTCCCTAGCACTACCATAGACCCCCATCCAGCAGGGATTTGCAATTTGCTGTGTCTGGGGCTTGTCAAATGAAACTTGAACAGGCGCTCTGCAGAGCTGGCTGCACAGCTAGTGGGTAAATGCGGCCGGTGGTTCCCGTGAGTGTTGGAGGGTTTGCACAGTCACGGGTGAGTGGGAAGGGGCAGGATAACGAACGTGTCATGCTGAGACTGTTCCTCCCTACAACCGGCAGCGATTCACACCGGGAAATGTGCAGCTGGGATAACAATAACCAGGCATACCAAGGGACCGATAGTTCTCAGCGCTCTCAGGGCAGTTGCCAAAGAAATTATTCTCCTCCAGGGCAAAACCATTTTCATTCTATTAATGATCCCTGATACGTTGCCCAGTGCCACTATGCGGTTCCCGTATCCTCACTTCTGGCAGCAACAGCGCGAGGGTCTTCAATAAACGCCACCGGCGGCTTTCTGCAATTGAAATTATGGCCAACTACATGTCTTCCATGGCTGCACTGGCAGAGGAGAGGAGCGATGGAGACCTGTGGCAGGTCCCTGCAGCAGAGCCCAAGCTCCCTCCCTGTAAAAGGAGAGCCTGGAGGCTCTATTTAATAGCAGTCAACTGCAGCAGGCTTTATGGGTTTCCTGACAGTCTCACAACGCCCACAGCCACTCTCCCCATCACCCGGCAGAGAGGCTCCTGCCTTGCTCTGGAGCACTTGAAGCATGGGCTGGCCGTGGGCTGCCTTCCCGTGGCACCTCCCTGGGCACAAAGGGGGAGCCTTACTGCTGCATGGGCATGGCAATTACAGCATTGCCATGTCTTGTGGTCTGTGGGTGCCCAGTCCTTGTGTGTGCCTCATTTCCTTTAGAATAAAGCATACTTCCAGCCTGATGGGGCAGAGGGAAGTTTGAAAATGTGACCAGGGCGCAACTTCACCACTCTAAGCCAGAGTCAGAGTGAGGTACTTCGAAGTCTCATGTCTTTAAAAGAATCGGTTATTTTTTTTGTCCTGTACCTTGATCTCCAGCCAGTTGTGCCTAGTGTGACCCCACCAGACATCCTGTTTCCCTGCATCTTTCACTAGTCCCAAGCTGTCCCTCGGTGTGCTTACACAATCAGACTTAGCAGCAGCGGAACACACCCCGCTCGTGCTGTACAAGGCTGTCAGAGGTCTCCTGGCCGGCCCTGCCTAAGCTGATGTGTCCTTAGGGCCACAAAGCCCCACAAGTCGGCTCTCGTGGTCTCCCCACCCGGAGCCAACCCTGCAGGAACCAGTCCCATCCTTGGAGTGGGTCAACATGTGGCTCTGAAAGTGCTGTAAGGACTCTGCACCACTCTGCTCAGATCTGGGGCTGCCCTGGGCAGCACAGACCTGCCCAGAGGGACCTTTCCCCACATCCAGGGAACAGGGATGCCCTTCCCTCGATTATTCCCACCCTGCGTGGGGATGAGAAGGGGAGCTCTGTGGGTCCACGCTTTCTCTCTTTTGCCTGGCCAGCCCTGCTCCAGTCTGCCCCTTCCAGATGGAGCAAAGCCCATTCAGCAGCTCCCACTGCCCCCAGCTCGTGGCTGGGGGGATACTGGTGCCTCATCCGGGCTGGGCTGCCCCGGGACATGCTTTCCGGCGTGGGAACCTGCCCAGCCTCGGGGAGAAAAATGAATGCTGGTGTCCCTGGGAGTCCCGGGCACCCGCGGTGGACGGGAGATGGGCGCCCGGCTGGCGCTGGCGCTGGCCCTGGTCCCCCTTACTGCCACTGCCCTGAGCCCTTTAAGGGAGAAAGTGCTGCTCGGAAATTTCTGAATGGCTGTCCCCGCCCCCGGCCCGCCTGCCGGCCGCTCGGCCAATCAGCGCGCGTGCCGCAGGGCCGCAGCCGGCTCACGGGCCTCTCTTAAAGGCGCACCGTCGCCACCCGCCCTCCCCTCTGCCGCCTGCACGCCAGGAAGACACGACCGTTTCGGAAGCCCCGAGGTGACCTTCAGACCGGGTCCCAGCCGTGGGGTGAGGAGGTGTTCCCGAGGCACAGGCACACCTGTACACATGTGTCACAGGAGTGACACACCAGCAACACAGGCCCTGGGTGATGGATGGTGTCGAGGGATGATGTGCCGCTTCCCTCACCCTGGCTTCAGGGCTTGGTTTGGACAAGCGACGGTCGGGTCCCAGGGACTGGGCATCCACAGGGGCCAGAACGCACAGCCGGGTTGAGTTTCACCCCAAAGGAAGCCAGGCCGCGAGCTCTGCCACCGAGCCACGGTGTGGTGAGAGCAGGCAGCCGGGAGAGCAGTTTCATCACCACACTCTTGTTCTGAACCAGAGCAGTAACGCAGGAGTGCTCCCACAGCAGCAGAGCCCCAAAGCTTACAAAACCTCCCTGCAAAAACCCCGTGAGATTCAGCTATGCAAAATCTACCACTGCACAGAGGGGAAATAGCTGCGTGGTACCTGCCAAGGGAGCGGAAACGAACAGTGCAGCAATGGGACTGCAACATGCTCGCGAAGCAGCGGGCAGAGCTTGCCCCTGCCTTCAGCGATGAATCCAGTTCCAGGACCAGCCTGGGTCTCCCCCTTGCACGGCAGTGCAGTGCCCCCTTGCTTGCTCTGCCACAGCTCCTCCCGCAGTCTGCTGTAGCCTGGGCTGTGAAATGACCTGGTCTAAAAATACCCCTTAAAAGGGGGGGACAGCCTGGCAGGACATTGCCATGTTTCCTGGACACGCGCAGGTGGGAAGCTGGTTGTGAGGCTGGAGAAGCAACGCTGGCCAGGCACAATGCTCTCCATGCCAGTGCTTTGGGCACAGACGCTGGTGTGCCTGAGCGGTGCCAGCCCCGAGAGCTATCTAGGCCACAGACCGCAGGAGGCCTTTGCCTGAGTCTCAGTACTTGGAATAATTTTTAGGTGCAATGCCAGTGAGGCTCCTGCAAGGTGCTTTGTACCTGCAGGCTGCCGGGCTCTGGCGGGCGCTGCCCTGGAGCAAATCCTCGCTTCCTGCAGCAGGGCACGAGGCTGGCTTGAAACCCTTGCACTGCTGCAGCCACGCATGGTCTAATGCCTCAGAGCAGGCAGAGCAAAGCAAGAGGTGGCAGCATACAGCAGAGAGCACCTTTCAAAGGGCTCACACTTGGATTCACAAGAGGGACAATTCCCAAACCTGCACTCATCTGCTGTTCTTCCCCTGCAATTCCACTAGCTCCTACCAATGCCGAGGATAATGGATCTCTCAGCATAGCTTGATACTGATCCTCCAAATCCTAAAGACTAAAAACCTTCATGAGCAGTTATCGTGGCTGCTCTATTTATAACAGTGCTGGTATTGCCTCTGCCACCAGAATCCTGATTTCCGTCCAGCCTGATGCCATTAAGATGCAGCGACGTTCCCCCAGCTCCAGCGCTCCAGATAGAAAGCAGCTGGCCTGCCAGGCTCTGCCTTCAAGCTTGGTTTGTTCCTTTAAAAAATGGCAAGGAAAGCCCGTTTGTTTTGCAGAAACGCACCCAGGAGATTTGTTCTCAGCCTCCTGAGTTGCTGGGGTGGCTGCGAGGGGGAGCAGAGCGTGGATGGGTGGAGGTCAGGGTGGCACGTCCCATGCTGTGGGCACAGAGGCTCCGCACTTTGAGAGCCTCTGGTTGGTTTGTGCTATGGGAGATGGGCTCCAACGCTTCACTTCGGTTGCAGCAGGAATGTGGTCAGTAACCTGACAAGGCAAAGCAGGAAAGGAGGGACCTGGGTGCTGCAGTGGGGACCCTGCACTGAGGCTGCACCAGCTCATTTTGGAAACTTGATGAGCAAAACAGACAGAGAACCAGCACGACAGCGTGGCGGCTCATGGAGCTCCTGGCCTAGGCACTGATGGGGCTGGCCCCTATTCAGTCCCCATCCCGCTGAGATGCCTGTGAATGGTCTCAGTTCTTGCTTTCAGAGCTACGAGTGAAACCCATCAGTGTGAGCTCCGTGTGCGAGTTGCCCCAGCAGCTGTGCTCCCCTGGGGACGGGCAGACATCTGCACTAGACGGAGGCAAACGAAGCTGGAGCATGAATCTGGAGGGAGGATGGATGGACTCCAGGCTGATCTGGATAACTCTGGAGCATGGCCATCTGCGGGACACTCCCCAAAGCCTCCTCCTCACTGTCCCCTTTCCACCACTGCACAGGGAGCGCTGCAGGCACTCACACCATCACAAAATAACTTCAAAACAGTGATGATGACTTGGATGAATGGACGGACCAACAGCCCTATGTCTGGCAGGGCTTTCCTACACCGCGCAGCCAGAAAAACGTTGGGTCTGCCGAGGATCTTCCTTTTGCCACTGGTTTTAGACAGAAAGTCACCCAATAGAGTAGGAACAGGTGGCCACACATGAGGTTTGACAGCCTGATGGCTCTACTGACTTCTTCATCCTTTGCTGAAGCTGTGTATTGATCTGGGAGAACTGAGGTCTAAGCATCTCCTTGTTCATCTCTGCAGCAGGAATAGCAAGAGCTTCTAGTACAGCTGAGGCCATTCAACTCCAAAACGTCCACTGAAGTGACAGCTCTTAGTGACACAGCCCGTGCTGACCCCCCGGCTTTGAGCAGCAGCATCCTTGGGACACAGGCAGTCAGCTGCCCAGCTGGGTCTTTGTGCCGTGCAGGGCTGATGTATGGTTGAGTCCGAGTGCATTACTGCAGACAGATACCCTCTTGGCTTCAGTGCTTTGGCTTTTGAGCCTGTGTCTGCAATGTCGAAACACAGAACTGCTGGAGAGCATCTGAATGCAGAGCCCTGAAGTGACCTCCAGGCACAAAGTGGCTCAAGTGACACCAGGGCAACAGCCGGGGCCTCTGGGCTGTGGGTTGCTACTTTTCTTCTCTGCTTCTCCTAAAATTAAACATGCTCTCAAAGGTGCCTGGGGATGCAATGGGGGCGGGGGGGGAGGGTGTCCCTCCAGGAGCTGGTTGCTCCTCTGCTCCCATTGCTTAAGCGTTAGCCACTTCCCAGGATTTTGGAGTCGCAGTGCTGATGCTGACGGGCTCGAGCTGAGATAAAGCAGTGGCCAGTCTGGCCTGCAGTGACGGCTTCGGCTGTCCGCCCAGCCAGCCCACAGAGAGGACACGGGGTGGTGGGGACAGCAGGGCATGTGCAACCAAGCAACCTCGTGGGGGGCTTCTTGGGGAGGCTGCATTCATTGTCAGACATTCGCCCACATCAGGGACCTGCTTAATTTCCCTGATGCTCCTTGCAATAGCAAACAGCTACTTGGTGCTTCCCCTCTCACACACCTTGCAGAGAAAATGAAGAGTGGTGGGGCTGCAGCCGGGGCAGGGGGGAGCAGGGAGCTTGCAGTGGGCATTTCTGCAGCTGCAGCATCCGCCACACGCCAGTCTCATCCTGACCCGCTGCGGGTGCCCGGCACCGCTCCCACCAGGCAAAGGCGCAGAGCACAGGAACGCCCTTCTCTTTGGCCAAAGGCAAATCGGGAAAGAAGAAAAAGCACTCGATAGAAGGACAGGAGAAGCAGACAGCTGGTCGCCACGCTGGCGGCACAGCCTGACTTTCTCTGCCAAATCCCCTGGGGAGCTCCACAAACCTTTTTGGCACTTGAGCTGTGGGTTATAGGGCAGACAGACGCATCTTCTTCAGTGGCAGGTGCAGCAGGGAGGGCTCTAACACCCTGCCCGGGTGTTTCTGCAGAGCTGGGCCATGTCCTCCCTGAGATGCAGAGAAGGAAGGGGACATTTTTGGCCTCAGCCCAGCAGGGCTAAAGCACAGCCTGCACCTGGCACGCTGTGAGCACGCTCAGCGGCATCCCACACACCCACAGCCTGTGAGAGTGGCAGCACCCCCTGCCAGCGAGGTTTCCTATTCACCAGCGATTTCGGAGCACACACAGAATGTGTCCTCTGAAGCAGTCTCACTCACTCTCTCCATCACGTTAAGACCTGCTGTTGCTCAGTGTCAGCTGTTGGGCTGAGCAAGGACAGAACTGTGGCGTTGGCGTCGGGCAGCAAAGCAACGAAACCCTTGGCAGGCAGGAGGGAGGGAGGGATGCACAGGCAGGAGACCGCGGGAGGGGCAGCACCGCACTGGCGCGATGACAGGGATGAAGTCAGAGTGGCTGCAGAGCTGTGCTAGGAGGCAGGAGAGGGTGGCAGGGGAAGAGCAGCGCTTTCCTCGCAGGCGCAGAGTTTCAGCTCATCAGCGGCATTGTTCCTCTTTCATTTGTCTTTACAGCTGGCTGCTCTCTGCTCCCCGCGCGGAGGATGAGAACGGTGTTTGCTGAGAGAAGCAGCCTTCCTGACAGCCTGTGAGTGCAGGCGAGTGGCACTGGCCACGGGAGCATCCTCATGGATCTTCCCACTGTGGATGCACACAAGCCCTGAGCTGCCCTGCTGAGGCAACCACGGGGCTTGGAGGAAGGTTGAAGTGGAGGATTTGGCAAATAAAAGCCCACAAACCCCAGAGCTCAGGCAGGATTGTGCCTCTGAGTGCATCAACAGGGCATTTCAGCTGTCCGAGTCCCTTTGCTCTTGCCCTGTTGAGGGCTAAACATCCACTTTCTCATGGAGGGATGGTTTCAGCACACTAAGCCTCGCCGTCAGGAAGCACATGTTGCTGCCGTATTTACTGGTCCCACTTCCTTTGCAGCAGCCATTTGCACACTGCAGGGCTACTCGGAATGCACACACATCCTCGCCAGCAGACAGAAAATTTCCTGTTCCTGGAAGCATTTGTGCAGAGAGGCAATTTATTTCTCATGTGTCTTTCTGGCTAAAGCAGGTTATGGTGGCTTTTGCTCTGCTATCGCCACTGGGGAGAGCTGCAGGCAGGGGAGGGGACAAAGCCAGGACAACAGAAAACTTATTTACATTGACGGATGCGATAAGAGAATTGCACTTACTTCAGGCAGGACAAGTCAGTTCATCATCTTGCCTTTTATCAGTGGCAGGGTGTCCACTAGAGCTCTTGTTCCTGGACTGATAGCACCAGGGGGGCAGCTGCTCTGCCGTGCAGCTGGTGCCCTCCTGCCCTAGCATTAAATATCACCTATTATAAAAGCTTCCCCAGTTCTTCCAAGGGCCATTTGCCATCTCAAGTGTCTTCCTGAAACCCACTTTGGAAATGCCCATGGCAAAAAGCATGCACCGAAGGCTGGGGAGCAAAAAGTCACTGTGGAGGTTGGCAGGAGCTGGGTATGTAGGTGTTATCCAGCCCCGACGTTGTCCTGCACGCTGGGGCTGTTGAGAACTGACATGGGAGGTGATGCTGGGCAGGACCTGAGATGTCCTTAGTGCCTTCAAGTGGGAGCAAGGGATGTGAAGCAGAGCCCGCGCTGCGGTCCATCGGCACAGCCTGCGCCCAGGCACGGCTGATCCCATGTCATGGTCCGAATTGCTGACACGGGGGACTGCTGGAAATGCTCCCGCTCCACTGGGGCAAGGCCTGTATTCAGCAATGAAGATGACATCTCGGGGAACAGGCTCACCGCTGTGTCAAAGGCCCCCATATCCTAGCACAGGGGCTGCCACAGAGGAGCAGCGCTCGAGCCTGCAGCTCTCCAGCAATGCTTGGTCTCAGTTTCCAGGAAAGCTGCTGGGTCTCCACAGAAAGCCGAGTTTCAGGCAGGACTATGGGCATGGATAAGCCCAGCACTGAACACTACCATCCTGACAGTTTTTCCCCTCCAGGTCCCTGCTCTGCCTGCAGCCAGGCTGTGAAGTGGCCATCCTCTGGGATGAAAGAGGCTGCAGATGAGAGAGCCCTGCCAGAGCACAGACCTCCCAGAGCCCTGTCCTGCCCACCCAGGTCCCCACCGCCCCCTCCCTCTCGGGGAAGTGACACCCTGCTCCGGCAGCTGTGGTCCCTGAGGATGGGTAACCCTGAAAGTGCCAGCACCCGGCACCGAGGACCAGCTCCTGACCCGTACCGACACAGGCCAGGAAAGGAGGAGGCTGAAAATAAAAAAAGCTTCAGAAAAGAATGGCAGGAATTATTTCAGGGCTGGAACAACCTGCCTCACACTGAGTGAGTGAAGAAGCCAATCTGTTTAGTTTATCTAAGGGAAAGTTAAGAGGGAACTCAGACGCATCTATAAATACCTACATGTTGGGAACATTTCTGATTGCCACAGTCCTTTATCCTAGCAAACAAAGGCAGCAAAATTTCCTGGGGCTGGGAGCTAAAGCAAGAGAAATCCAGGCTAACAGCAAAGTGCAGATTTTTAATGGGAAGGATAAATAACCATCAGGCCAGCCAGGCTAGGGACACAGCAGATTCCCCATTGCATGAAGTCTTAAAATCAAAGCTAGGTGGCTGCTGCTAAAGGAGACATTGCAACTCAGGCAGACATTTGGAGCTGGATGCAAGAGCCACTGCACTCCACAGCCTGGGATAATTAGGAAGAAAATCCCTTAAAATCTGACTGTTCCTGACTGATCAGGCTCTCACTCTTCATGGGTTTTGCCCCATGACTCCCCCGTCTGTGGTCATGGTTCCCTCCCACTGGCAAACAGTGACCAGCAGCCGAGCTCATCCTCCTGTCGTGTTCAGAAAACCACCGTCCCGCCCTTCCAAAGCTGGTAAAGATTTGGTGAATGTTTGAAAATGTAGAGAGTAGCAAGAGGAAAAGGAGAAATTAAACAGTAAGGGAAAAAAATGGGGCGTTACCCATTTTATTGCAGTCCAGAATAAGAAGAGAAACATTTAAAAAGGAGAGAAAAGAAGCAGTGCAATTTTTGTATTTAAAATATTTTGGAAGAAGACTTTGACTTAGCAAACAAGCATTATTTCAAACTATGCCAAGGAAACCAACATTTTCATATGATTTTAAATCTGTGGTGAGCTCCATCCATCCCGGTCATTTCATCCCTCCCAAAAGTGCATTTTGCCCTTCGCTTGTCCCTAAAACTCCCCTCAAATGCATAGCCCAAACGATGCACTCGCACCAGGAGGAAGCTGAGATTTATGATGCACATCCAAATAAACGGTGTTTCCAAGTAAATAAGACAGCACAGAAAAGCTCCTGGTAAGCTGAGGAATGAACCTGCCATTTAAGAGCTTAGAGAAAAAAATACGGAAATCTGCAACGTGGGAGTGTTCCAGTGGTGGGGGCGAGAGGGACAGGGCTGGGAGGATTTCCAGCTCTACGCAGCCTCTTTATTTCTGTGCCATATCCACCTGCCCTCTGAGCCCTGAGGGCTGACACCGGGCCATGGTAAATGCTAACGCAAGGGGATGATTTTGGTGTTGTCCAGCCCCTGGCACAGGTGACTGCTAGATTTCCTAGTCTGAGCATCACCAGAATAGCCATGAGGAAACACTGCCAGCCCCAGGGGAGCAAAGCACCTCCCCAGCACCTTCCCCTACGGGCACGCAGCCCCAGTGCTGTCCCCTCAGTGCCAGCTGCCGGCCGGGCTGGCAGGGTGGGACGCGGCGTGGGGCGCACGGAGGCTCACCTGGGGCAGGGCGCTGCGAGAGCCGAGCACCAGGCTGCAGACGCTGGCCGGTGCCTCCGTCCTCCGTGCTGTCACCCTCACCAGCCGCGGTGGCGTCCCCGGCGCACTGTCCCCAGCCCCTGTGGGAAGCCTCCGCTCACCGTCCCGGGATGGATCCTGAAACAAGACAGGGGGTACATGCAGGTAGGGCAGGCCAGCTGCCTCCAGGCCCTCCCACCGCTTCTGGAAGGGCTAAAATGAGCTTTCCCCCATGCAGGGGGCTCATACTGCCTTCAGTGAGCATCCCACTGCCTGTGACAGCCTGCCCCAGCGCTGGCTCCCTGTGCAGCAGAGTCACTGCAGGTGATGGTGAAGACTTGCAGGCAGGGGACTCCAGGTCAGCTCCCTGTTGCATTTCACGTTTCAGCAACACAAGATGCCTCAAACACATTTTTTTGGAGAAAGGAGGAGGGATTTGATGGTGTCGATGGGCTTGGCCTGTGTTCGGTGCAGGGAAGCCCCAAGACCGGCTGCTTTGCTTGTCCCCTCTGCATGCAGGGCACTGCGGGGGGAGCAGGAGTGCCCCTCATGCCAGCTGTGCCAGGCCCATGGCTGCTTCCCCACTTGTTTCCACATCATTGATTTTTAAACGTCCTTATTGACTGTCACATCTCCTTGGGGCCCCACAGACTGGCCTGGCCACAGACCATCAGCTGTTGCCAGCAGAGCTCTCCGGTGGGTGGATCAAGGCTACAGAAGACCCAAAAAACCAAAGCGGGATCCTACTGCCTACGGTATAATGTCACTAAGAATTCATTCATAAACACAGATTAGATCTGCAGGTTTGCCTTTAACTAGAGGGACTGTCAATGTGAAGGGGGTCAAGAAAAAATGGGACTAAAATGGTTCCTGAGTCAGAGGGACACAGATATCTCCTGCACTGATTGCGGGCAGTTTTGTCCCCCCTGTTCTTGATCATCAAACTCCTTTAAAGTGTTTCTCCTTAAGAGACATTGTTCAGCTCCATCGTCCCTGTGTGCCACAGAAATCTGGTGTCCCCGTAGGTATATGATGGGAAGCCAGTTCAGTCCGTGAGGCAGAAATATGGTGCTTATCTGATAGAGTTATTTCACTGAAAGGAAGAAGCCCTGAACTTTTGCATTGCTGCACAAATGTTCCTGTATCCCCAGTTCAGGGGGATCCCACAGCATCTCTTGGCAGGGCACGAGGCAGTGAGAGGGGGACAGGAAGAGGACCTGCAAAGGCATGAGGCAATTTTATTTACCTTGGTGCCTTTGAGATAACTGAGACCCTACTGCTCAATTCCTGCCTCCCCACCTGGTGCCGTATCTTTTAAAAGGCTGTTGAAAATTAAAGAGAATGCAAATAAGAGAGACAGAAGTTATCTGAGAGCTGGAAAAAAATCCTGAAAAGGGAAACTTAAAAGATTCAACCTACTTCACTTATCAAAAGCAGCCTGCGAGGTGGCTAGATCAGAGAGCTGAAACGCCTCCGTGGGAGACAGCGTCAGACGGGAGCAACTAATCCAGCTGCAACAGCAGAGCAGGAACCAGAGCTGGAGCTGAAGCTATGTGCATTAGGAGTAATTCAATTAACACTTGTGAACCAGAGAATTTGCCTCATTATTGAGACAAGCTATGACAGAGGAGGTGTGGAAACACCCTGGGTGTGAGCTGGCTGGGCTGCAGTGGCCAGCAGCCTCCCGTACCCCTTGCCTCCCCCTCGGTGCAGGAGCATGCAGCGTCTGGCCCCGCAGCATCATGCCAGAGTGGCTCTTACCTCGGGGAGGTTTTGGTGCTCTCTGGGTGTGACTGCGGAGCTGGGCTCGCTGGACCCATGCTTCTGCCTGGCTGTGCCGCAACGTGCGTCCGGGCTGGGAGGCTGAAGCGGGGTGGAGCGCAGCGTGAAATCATAGAATTCATGGATATCTGTAAAACAGCACAAGAAACATCCACAGGACTGGGGAGGCAGCCCAACACCAGCGTCCTGCGTGGGATGCAGCACCTGTGCCCACCCCCTCTGCCCCCAGAGCATCATAAGTCTGAGCTCCCTGTGAGAGGCTGGCACCTGGGTGATGGGCTGTGATAGGGCTCTGCTGGCTCTCCACCCTTGCTGCGCTGCCCACCATGCCCTGCCCTGCAAGGCAAGAGGTGCAATGGGGTGCCTGCCTCAGCGTGCAGCGCCCCATGGCTGTGGAAGGCACAGGCGTTTCCACGGAGCAATGACCACATGCTTCACAGGGACTAAGAACAAACCACCCTCAGCAGCATCAATCATAAACCCACCCCATCCCACTCTCCTCCAGGCTGTGCCAGCCCCATGCGTGGTTCCATGTCCCTTCTGCTCTGAGAAGCCTCCTGTGCCGGGCAGCCCCTGCCTGCCTGCCTGCCTCTGCCTGCCCTGGTGCTGCCAGGCTTTTCCCTCCCCGTCGCTGCTCCCCAGTGACCCTGGCCCAGAGAGGGGCTCCCTTCCCACCGGGACAGGCAGAGAGGGCACAGGGCACTAGGACAGCAGGCTCACGGTGTACAAGCTCTAAAGCTGATGGCTACAGCTGTGTTATCTCCAGCTTTCCCGATAAATTCCCTCTTCCCACCTGGCACTGCCACAAGCAGATGCCCGGTATCCTCACTCTGGGCTCCAAGGACCTGAGCCTGCTGCTGTAAATCATAGTGGCTCCAGAGAGAGGCATGAGAATGGGGTGTCCCAGCCCTTACTGCTTCAGAGACAATTACGGGGTGACAGCAGGATCTGATGGCAGCTGCTGTCCGGGTGTAGCTCCAGCGGGGGCTGTGGGACCCCAGACCCTCTCCTACCCCTGCCAGGAGCATTTTACCCTCTCCTGGTCACATGTGGAGGATTGCGGGGACCAGCAGGGCTGCAGTGGGCTTCGCTCCTCCCTAAGGAAGCCCCTACTGCCATGCACTCAGGCAGCTGCCGGCCCCCAACAGCCCCCAGCTCTTCTCCAGAGCCAGGTCAGACAAAGACCTCCAGATCCAGCACCTCCGCAGGAGCAACAAAAGCCAATATACCCATTGCAGAAGTGTTTAATTTCAGAAAGGGAACTACATCAAAAGTGAGAAGCTTTTTTATGAAGAAACTGAAAGGGGTAACAAAGAGGGTAAAACATTTGTGGGAGGCACTGAGCCTATTTAGAGAGACCCCACTGCGACATCAGAGCAAATGCACAGTGCCTGGCCGGACGATACTGTAAAGGCAAAAGGGAGGAAAGCAAGGCTGGACTGCAGGGGAAAGGAGGCTATTAAAACCGAGAAGACATTCTTCAAAACAGCTGAAGCTGTGTCTGAATGAGAAAACCAGAAAGAATGGTAAATGCCACCAGGTTAAAGGTAAAGCTCCAAAAGGTTGGCCAAAAGAGTTTGGTAAATGCCTTGCAAAAGGCATAAAAAAGTAATAAATCCCTTCAAGCACCTGGGAAACAGGAAGCCTGGTGGAGCCGGCAGGGCCAAAAAGTCACGGTAACATAAATAAGCACTCGGAGTGGGGAAAGCCGCAGCAGGAACCTGAGTTCATTTTTTGTACCTGCGTCCGCTGCAGAGGAGGCTGGAGAGCCCCTCTTCTGTGAGCAACCCCAAAGGCAAGCAGTGGGTCTCAGCTCAAGGGGGCTGTGGCTGTTCCCCCAGTGCTCCCTGGGAGCTCAGGGATGAAGCGGCTGCGCCAGCCCTTCAGTGTGTGATTTCTCACCTGAAACTATGCCACACTGAGGCACCACAGGGTATTAAATGCCCACTTTATAAGGATTTCCAAAGGAAATCTGGTGAGCACCAGACAGTGTAAGCAGGGACATGCTGAGCACTGCCCGGGGCTATTTCCCAGGGAGGCTTTCACAAAGCAGGATTGCACCCCCAGGCGCAAGTCCCCATCCTCTCCCTGTGCTTAACCACATGCCCATGCACTGCAGCAGCACATCCATGTTGCAGATGGGACAGGCAGCAGCATCGACCCCCATCATCCAGCTCCCGGAGGCTGCCTGGTGACCTCCCAGCCACAGGGAAAAAGCTGCTATAAATCTTGGCTGCTGGCAGAGTGGCTTTGCGCCCACAGGGAGTCCAGCCAGGCCATGCGGCTGCCCGAGTCCAGGGAGCGCTGTGCCACTGCCTGGCGTTGATGCTGCTTTTGGAGCTGCTGCTTTGCGCTGCATCATTGCCAGGCTTTGACCTGTGCCCCGGGAGAAATGGGGCAGCCAGCAATGACGGGAGGAGTGAGTCCCCAGATCCACCCACCACACCTGGGGCATCCCCTCCACAGCCCCCCAGATGCTGACCGCGCTGCTGGCAGCCCCTGAAGCCCTCTCAAATCAGACATGAGGTCACAGCAAACAGTCATCGCAGCGCCAGACAAATGGGACTTTGTTTTCGTGCAAAAACATCTCTCCCTCTGGTTATAAAAATAGTCATTGTGTAATGGGATAGCAGGGGCTCCTGGCTGCGTTGATTACACTTGGAACGCACAAAACTTTGCAAAAATGAAAACAGGATTTGAACAGCCCCATCGCGGGGGTGCACCGCTGCCAGCATCCCCGTTTGTCACCTATCTGCTGCCTTGGGCAGCCAAGCTGGCAAGACGCCTGCAGAGCAGGAAGCTTGTCCTCTGAAGCAGTTGCTCTCCACCTCTGAAACCCTCAGCCCATTTTAGACACTTGCCGGAAGAGGGAATTGTTGCTGGCACCAGGGATTAGAGGAGTTTCAGGATCAGGGTATGGGGTTCAGGCAGCAAAGGGTACAACCATGACAGGAGTACATTTTAGGACACACGTGCACGTGGCATTAAAGATAATTTAAATATATGCTGGTTTCCTTCATCTCTTATGGACATCACAAGTTGCACACAAATCTGCCTCACCTGCACACTTTAAGAGCAGTGCTCAGTAAGAGGATGTTGTGGTAGCAAAAGATGATGCTGCATGTCCTGTTTTACAGCCCGATTTCTGTTTGATGACAGTGTAAATCCGCTCTGGATCTAATAAGGAAGAGTAACTCAAGATTTACAGAGATCAGAATTTGTCTAACAATTTCCTCCTGGGGTCAATACATCAAATAAATGTCATTAAATATTTCTATGGCACCAGCATCCGAGGGCTAATGCAGCGCCCTTGTGCCAGCCGGCACGTGCACTTCCAGAAAATGACATTTCTTCCCCAACGTGTGCTCTGTCAGCTGTGTCACTGCAGATTTACTCCAAGCAGAAACTCCAGCCTTGCACCAGCCTCCCAGCCACGACCCCACTGCTGTAGGGAGGATTCATTCCTATGGCCACAACAGCACAGCTTTCAAGCAAGCTACGAGTTTCCATCCTTGGCTATGGCCTAATTTGCAAGAGCAGAAGTCCTCAGAGCTGGGAATCCTCCAGATTCCTCCAGTTTTCCACCCTGGCTCCTGCAGTCACCCAGTGAAGCTGCAACCGCCATCCCCACAGCATTGCTGGTGAGCTGAGTTCCCGGCTGGAGTTTTGCAGCCAGGGAAGCACTGCAGGTCAGCAACAGCCTGCGTCTCCTTGTGCCTCTGCAGCAGCAGGGCTCTCCAAAAGGAACCTTTTTTGGGGTAAAAGGAGCCTCAGGGGAGGGTTGGGGTCCCAAGCAGCTGACAGGACCTCACTGGGGTCTGTACCAGCCACCGGCTCGGGCACAGGAGAGGAGCCGAGTCCCAGAGGGCTTTCGGGAGGAGCTCTGCCCTTTAGGCTGCTGGCAGTCGGGGTGGCCAGGCGCACACAAACCCTGCCTGTCCGCCCAGCTTCACCCGCTGCAAGGGGCACAACGGCCCCTTTCAGCCCTGCTCTGGGAAGGAAAGGTCAGGGAGCTGCTTCTGCGTGTGAGCCCCGTCCTCCCCGGCAGCACGAGATGAGGCCAAGCATCTCCCCGAGGGGGTCCGGGGAGCAGAGGGAAAGCAGGGCCATGATCACTCCAGCCCAGCCGCAGCGACTCCAAGCCTGGGCTCCTCAAGCACTCTTTCGCTGGGCTGTTTCCCTGCAAGTCACGCGCTTGGCTCCATGGCCTCAGATGCAGGGAAAGAGGGGCCAGGAGGAGGGAGCCAGCACAGCCTGTTTTCCCTCTGCGTCGCCAAGGAATTTCTTTTGTGCGGAGCAGGGGTTGGTGCATTCCAGCGCGGAGCAGCTCCCGCATCACTGCGCCGAGCCAGCTGCCGTGAGACCCGCTGGGGCAGGAGCCGTCCTGGCGGAGTCAGCATGCCCTGGGGCACTGGTAGCTCCTGGGAGAGGGAGTTGAGTCTGGCACAGTGGTCACAAGGATTTAAGGGCCTGTGCTGTGCTCAGAGGAGTCTGGCAGAAAACGGTGCATATGTGCAGAGCAACGCTGGGCGCATTCACTGTGACAGATACATCCAGCCCTGGACATGACACAGGCTTTATCTGAACATCCCAGCAGATCCTCCCCTGGAGCTGGGCAGACTGGGGGTTCTGGAGTCCACAAAACAGCTTATTCTTAAAAAAAGCATATGCTAAGCCATATCCCTGGCATTTTTCATGTGGACCAACTTGGAAAACTCCACTATGGCATAATGCATCTTGGTGTTCAAACGCAAGCCAGCCAATGCATGTCTTTGGAGACCATTACCTGTAGGAGCATGTGATCTGAGGACAGGGATGTACTATGCTCATGTATTCATGTTCCCCAGGGGTTGAAAAAAACCCAGGCCGGTATTTCTGAAAGGCTGCAAGAGGAGGGACCTCTGCAGGCTGAGAGCTCTCCAGAGCCAGAAGCATCTGGCATGGCGTGGGGCAGCACGATGGGAGCCTCTGTGCTGGGAGGTGTACCCATGGCTCTCCTGCAAATCCTCCTCCCTCAGATAAACTCCAAACCAGCTCCGTGACTCTGAGCAAACTTCAGACAGAGGCACAGCAGCTCACTGGGAAAAGCGGGGGTGAAAAAGCAAATAACGACCCTCCCAGAGCTGTCACCGTGCTCTAGCAGGTCCAGACCGCGGACACCAAGTAACTCTGCTGTGTGTGGGCACAGCAAGCACGCAGCTGGACACAGCATTACACGTGTCCATGCAGGGACAGAGGAATTCACAAACCCATGCTCTGGGGTGGGGGCGGAAGTAATTAATGCAAATTCCTAGTTAGGTAAACACATCTAGAGAAAGCTCGCTCTGGCACGGGGAACTAATATTCTGTTAAACCAGTTGAAAAGGTCACCAGCAATCAAGAGACACTCCCTCGTGCCAGTGTTGACAGGACACCAAGACAGACGGCTTAGAGCAGGGAGCCGGGAAGTCTGTGCAGCATCTGCGTGCCAGCGCGCAAACTGCAGCCAGCTCGGCGTGCGCGTGGACGTGCTCTCTCCAGCTACACTCTCGCACTAATACGAACAGCCCTGGGCTTTGCAAAAGCTGCTTTGCTGCCTTCACACAGCCCTCGGGAGAGCTGGTGGAGCACACAAAAGCAGCTTGTGTCACGCTTACCAAGGCAATCACAGCCCTGCTGGGGACCACTGCTTCCAGCGTGGGGCTAACCATGAGCTGGGGACCATTTTGGAAGTGGGTTGTATAAATGAAGAAGCAAGAAAGGGGATGCATGCTGGTCCTTTCAGCATGGGGGCCCACTGCCCCGGAGAGCCCTCCCTTGCCACGTGTCTCTGCTGCCGATGGCACGGATGTCCCAGCGCAAGCCCTGCACAAGGACATGCTGGGGCTGAAAGCCTCCAGGTGATGCTCCAACAGCAAGAAAAAGGAAAGGAGAGAACAAAATAGCTCAGGACACACTGCTCATCCCATGATTGTATTTCATTTTCAATGGATAACCTAAAGCACAGAGGAGCTGCTGGCAACTCAGGGCTCTGCGGGCACAGAAATGGATGTCTGGCTGCAGAGGTGCCATGAAAAGGTGAGAGCTGCTGAGAGAGGAGAGCAATGGCAAGGGCGAGTGCCAGGGCCTTGGGTCAAAACACACTGAGAATGAGGCACAGACCACGCATGGAGCTCTGCACCCCGGGGCCCGGGTCCTCCTCCGCAGTACAGAGCTTCTGGGGTGCTTTCCGTTCCTTCCCAAGCAGGGAAACTCAGCTTCTCTCCCAGGAGACCCGGGAACAGAAACCGCCAGGGCTGCACGTACTTCCCTGAGGCCCACAGCAAGTGGGACTTAAGGAGAGGAGCTGAGCAGGAGCTCCTGCCCCTTTCGGCACGCTGCAGCTTCTCCAAAATTAGCGTCCTAAGTGAACCCACACAGCCAGGGTCTGGTCTGCTCTGGCAGGGAATGAAGCCAAGCAACTTCAGAGTCCAAAACTATCGAATTTTGTTCTTCCTTGTTCAGCGAGATAGCTGTGCGTCTTGCATGGAGAAGCTGCGTAGTCCAGTGAGACTCCAGCTGTGTTTGTCTAAATCCGCATGAAGAACTTTATGCTGCACTCAAAATGGCATTTTCTGGTGCCCAGCCCCAAGACAAGCCTCGCTGTCAAGTCTGTTCCTTGTGTGAAATGGAGCCACTTGCACAATGTGTTACTCAGAAGCGCTCGTGGGTCTAAGTGCAAAAAAGGCCAGAATACCCCAAAAAGGAGCTGGGTACACATGGATTCTCTCTCAAAGATAGAAAAATTTGGTTTCCCTTTGGGTCGGCAGCAGGAATGGAAAGTAGCAGGTTGTGATGAGGCTGAGGGGTGCAGGGAGGAGTGAGGCCCTGTGATGGGGTGTCCTTGGCATGGCAGCAGAGCTGGAAACCCAGTGGTGGCTGTGGACACACCATGCCTGCACTGCGCAAAGGGTGCTCACGGCATTGCAGCATCCTTTAATGGGTGCTGGATAGATCTGGCATGGCCCAGCAGCATCCTTTAGCAGGTGCTGGAAACGTCTGACACGGCCTGATGAAGAAGGCTTTACCCCTTGTCCACAATTACCCGACTGAGGAATCCTGTTCACATCACAAACACCCAGTAACTGCAGCCCCAAACTCTGGTATCTCCTGCCCAAACCCTGGAGGGGAAAGACAGCCCAGCTCCCTGGAGTTACAGGCACCCATGTGTTTGCACAGGATGCACCCAGCCTGGTCAGTGCCAGGCGCCTGTGCAAGATCAGGCCGCCTGGAGAGCCCACTGACCGCAAAGCCCCAGTGACCGCAAGGCAGGGGCTTACCCAGCAGAGCCTGGAACAGTTCACTTTGGAAGATGTGCGAGACTTTTCCAATGGAGGCTTTCAGCTCCTGCTCCTCCGGGGACTGCAGGGTGCTTTGGTATCTGGTCAGAATTTCCACTGCCCGTTCAGTGTCTGCAGAGATGACACAGGAGTAACAAGGCATTAACACTGGGGGATGGACAGACATTGTCAGGGAAGGCTCGAATGCAGCCTTGGAGCAGTGCAAAGGGCTCACCTGGGTAATGCCTCAAGTCACCTTCCAGCTCTGGATTTTTAAGAGTCAGACAGCCACAAAAGCAGCCTCCTTACACTTGCCCTACCATGAGGTGCAGAAGGGCCACAGGAGAGAGCAAGGCAGGGGCTGGAGGGGAGGTGGTTCATGCCTGCTGGCCCTCCTTGACCCTGAAAATCAGGGACTAACCCCGGGTTGACTCACCTCCAAACCCCATTGCACTGGGCAGCCTGAGCACCTCTGCTGCCTCTGAGGCTGCGAAGCCGTTCAGGAGCTGACATGTCCTGTTTGCACAGGGCTATGAGTATTACTGCAGGAGCTGCAGTCTCCCACACAGGACAGATGGCCGCAGCAAAGCTGAGCGTAACCCCCCTCATGTCGTGCAAGATATTGCAAACAGCTCAACTACGCGAGTGGCAAAAGTTGGGTTTCTACAGGGTGAAGCATAAGAATTGCTCCACGCAGCAAGCAGCCTTGGGTCAGCGGGAGACACAGTGGGAAAGGAACATGATGCCTTCGGGTCAGGTAAGGAGGGATGCTGGCCAGGAGGGGAGCTAGAGGCTGCCGTGAAGCAGTGCTTTGGTTAAAGACTGGGCTCACCATAGCTGTGAGACAACCTTGGACCTAAAATACTGGAGCTGTGATCTGTTTGTGCCAGGACACCTCTGTGCTTCTCTGGGCAGACACCTGGAGCTGCCAGTCCAGCTCCAGCCCCAGATGTGACCCATCTCTCAGGCGGGTGGCGAGCTCCCGTGGACCTTGAGCCCATCCCAGCCCTATCAGTGAATATTTCCCTTTGTCACCCAGGCAGCCTGCAGACAAAGGGCGTCTGTGTGAGGAGGCGGGGGAGCCGTTCCACCACTGTTGGGGACTCATCTTTTAACCCAGGAACTCAGGCAGAAAGGATGACCCTGCTCATCCCAGGGCTCTCGGCAGGGAATTCAGGTCATCAAACAAGGGGGCCTGTGTCTGCTAGGGTGTGTGCCACCTGCTGTCCCAGCTCGCCTGGCCAGCTCCCCTCCCGGCTCCTCCTCAGCTGAAAGGGGAAGGGGGTCCTGCCTGTGTCACCAGCCCACACTGACTCATTGTGGGAGCAGAACAGAGAAAGGAACGTGGGAAGCGTGAATAGCCCCTGCTCAGAGCTGGGCTCTACACGGGCTCCAGTAAAATCAGGGACTTCCCGAAGTTCCAGATTTTTTGGGCTTTATGGACATCCCAGCCCTGTATTATCACTACGGGCTTCCTTTTCTGCAAAATCAGACAGTGGCTTCAGACACTACCCAGCATCCTGCGAGTGGGGTTGAGTCATTTTCGCCTGGTCATTCCTGACCTTATGAGCAGAAGCTGAAGAAGCAGGTGGAGAACCAGGGCCACCACATCAGGACACAAAGACTCTGAACCTGGTGTGAACATCCCACCCCAATCCAGGCGGCACAGAAAGAGCGGCATGCACCCTGCGCTGACCCCTGCACTGCTGGCCACCAGCGCCAGGTGACAGCCAGCTGGAGTAGGGGAGCGCTGGCCCTGAACCACCAAACCCAGGGAGGTGCTGTGCCACCGGCGCAAGGGAGAGACCAGAGCACCCTTCCTGCAGCACCCAAGAAAGAGCACGTGGTGTCCGTGGCCCATCTCACCATGCCTCAAGATGCAAGTCCCACTTACAGGTCCTTCCTCGCAGGGCCCGCACCCCCATGCCTGCGCTCCCCACCGCACCCAAGGGTGCCGCAAGCACAGCATCCCACTGCCACCCGCTCTGAGCCACAGCGGCACAAGGACGTGTCCCACAGCCCAGGGAAGGTGCGAAGCCGCGGCACCCGGTCCTCGGGTCTCAAGCCCGGGGGTGCACCAGGCAGGGCGGCCCGGCCCGTGGCGGGGAGGGAAGGAGCCGGCAGGAGCGCGGGGCGCC
>WAAD01021571.1:134478-147080 GCA_013389945.1 Fregata magnificens | reverse complement strand
CCCCGGGGCTGGCAGCGCCCCAGGCAGCCGGGACCTGCGGGTAAAGGTAGGGGGGTGCAGGGGAGCGGGAAAGGCGGAGGAAGCAGTTACACCCAACTCCCCCCTTCGGGGTCTGTCTACCGCTCCGCTGATTTATTGCATAAATAGGTAGGAACAAGTAAAACTGACCCGATCCCCCTTCCAAGTTCAAGGCCCAGCTGCAAAGTGACGGACACCAAGTCCCACCGCTCCCCTCCCTCGCACACCACTGTAGCCTTGCAGCAGCAGGAGCATGACCATGGTCCTGCCAGCTCCAGACACCCTCCACCCCCAGCCCCTGCTCCCTTTCCCCCCAGAGCAATAGGCACTAACTGCTGTGTGGGGTGCCAGCACCCTGGCCCACAAGCATGAAGCCAGCAGCAGCAGGGGCAGGACTTGTGTCCAGCATGGGGGTGGGAAGAGCTCAGCTACCCCTCCATCTTGTGAAAAGCCACCCCCTTGCACTCCCCTTCCTATTCCTCAAGCCGTGGGGCAGGGCAGCCCCTCAGGGCAGCGGCACTTTAAACAAGGTTTCCCATCCCTGGCTCCAGAGCTGTTGATGACAGGCAGAGGCTGCACTTTCCCTGCACCAAATAGCAACTCAAATCCCCACTAGTCTCCAAACCGCAGGGCAGAGGTCTTAGCCCCAGCACCGCTGGATAAGTACTCAGCCCTCAGGCACAAGCCAGTCCCAGGAAACCCCTGCAAAGACTCCGGTTCCTTGCTGCAGGTGGGAACTGGGAACCCAGTTCCAGGTCTTTTCAGCTGAGGGCAGTTGTACACCATGCAAGGAGCCAGGAAGGCTATGGGGGATGGGAAGCTCAGGAAGGAGTCTGCAAAGGATAGGAGCCTCAAAGTTGGCCTGAGGAGTGCTCCCAGCTTGAGCTGTGCAGTGCTCCGGCTGCCCCTCCCCATGGCTGATGCGGGCCGGAGAGGTCAGTCCTGCATCAAGCTGTTGATCTTTGTAAGCAGCACATCCGTCTCAGACTCTGAGGAGACAGAGAAAAAAATAGTCATCGCAGGCAACCACCATCCCACAGTGACAGGTGGAACAGCCTGAAAAGCAGGTTTGAGGAGACTTGGGGAATGTGGGATTCCCCAGTGCTGTCCCACAGGGCTGTTTGCTAAGGGCAGGACAGGAACTCCCTGGGCTGGGATTCCCTTCCCTCCTCCAGCCATTGCAAACCGCTCTGTCACGTTCAGCTGGAGAAAGCTGCCTGCCTGCCAGGGACAGTCCCGCAGGCACAGCCTGGCTCCAAGAGAGGGGAGCTCACATCCATGCGCACTCACCCGCTGGCCGTCTTCCCTGGGAGCATTTCCTAGGAGATGGAATAGGATCGATGTTAGCATGTCAGTCTGGCCTCCAGCTTCCCTCCCGAGCTCCCAGCTGGAGATTGTGCAGCCCCACAGGACACACAGTCCCACAGGGATCTGCTCTCAGTGCCTGCAGCACTGGTAAAGGAGCAGGGCCAAGGTCACCCAGCCTCAGCCCACCAAGCCCTGGGGTGCAGAGTGAGCCGGTAAGTGTGAACTAAGGCATCCAGAAGCTCAAGGAAGGGTCAGGCCAGATTTTTAGCTGCAGCCTGGTGATAAAAGCTGCCTCCACACACTGCTGTCTTACTTAGCCAGGCAGGAGAGGACCCCCCAGAATCTGAGTCCAGAGAGGGGTAGCAGCAGATACAACCGGATTTGGGTATGTCCCAGCCACCCAGGGCACACTACAGCCTCCCCCAACAGACCTGCCCCAGGAGGGGGAAAGGGATCAAGCATACTTCAGCAAGAGGAAGGCCCAGAGGATGGTAAGGAAGGAAGCGCAGTCTACAACAATCCAGATCATGAGGTATGTGCTGCTGGGCTGCAAGGCAACAAGACAAGCCATGAACACCAGCCAGGGGTGGTGTGCTGGTGGCACAGCCCAGCCTGCTGTGCCAGCAGTCCCTTCTGCAGGGTCACACGTTCCCGTGCCAGCACAGCACTGAGCAAAAGCCACCCTCCAGGCAGCTGGCTGTGCAGGGCTGCTGCAGAAAGGGACCCACAAGTGCCTGGGGCACAGGGCTGTGGGGCAGGGTGAAGGATGGAGGGGTCGCTTACAAGCAGCCAGATGGGGTGTTTCATCTCCTTCAGCACCTGGCAGGCGTTGGTGGTGACAGAGCTCACCCCAGAGCACCACAGCACGGAGAAGAGCCAGGGCTGGTTCACCACATACAAGTTGACAGAGATGTTGTCCTGGCGGTACTGCCTACATAGGGACAGCCGTGGTCAGAGCAGCAGACAGCAGGGTGCTGGCACACTCAAGGTACAGCAGCCAGAGAGGACTGTATGTCTGGAATGTGATCCAGCATTTGCAGCCACATGGAGCAACTGTCTGGAGAGCCAGACCCAGGGCAGATTTGCTGGCAAGGCAGAGGACTGCAGCCAGCACCATCCCCTGCACCAGCCCTGCCTGATAAAGGCATGCCTGTCCGCAAGGCTGTAGCACACACCCTTGCCCTTCCCAGCAGTGTGCCAGCACTCAGATTCAGCTGGCCCTCACCTCTGCTGGCCCCGGGACAGAGCTGGGATAGTGCCCAGGCCCCTCAGCTCTCAGGCTCCTGGGCACAGGGCTCTCACCTGATCTCCTCAGAGCTCATGTCCTGGTAGGGCAGATTGACATGCAGCAGTGGCTCCTTCTCATTCTGGAGTCTCTTCCGGCCATAAACTTGCTGAACGCCTGGGGCTTGCTGTTTGACCTGTTCCCTGAACCCATCCGGCAGCCAGAGGACCTAGGCAAGAGCCAGAGAGCACATGCAGAGAAGTGCTCCAGAGAGCTTGCTCTCTTCTGATATTTTCTTGCAGGTCCAGGCACATATGGCCTGCTCAGACAGCTGCTTCCTGCCCCCTCCTCCATGCTCAGCTCTTCCATGAGAATCTCAGCCAGGACAGTCTCCTAAGAGCTTGTCCCAGCCAAGAAGTAAGCACAACAGACCCCACTGAGGGGAGAATGCTGTTCCAGCCTAAGAAAGCTGCAGCAGTTATGTCCTTTCTGGGTCCTTGAATGGATCAAGCAGTGCATCCTTTTGGCCCCAACTCTGCAGCAAGAACGTACCTTGGATCAGCACTACAGTACAAGTCTTTGCTGTGTCCCCTCCTGCTCTGCATTCCCAAAAAGCCAAGAAGGGAAAGCGATTTGGGTGCTAATTCATCCCCTCAGGGCAGCACGTGTCCTGTGCTGCAGAGGTTGGATGAAGTGCAAAGGCAACATAGAAGGTTGCAGCAGGAGTCTGAGTTGCAGGGAGAGGTGTGGTGCAGCACTGGGAGGTGGACGCCTAAGCATTGTTTTCCTGCTCTTGCTGTTGGTCCCCTCCCTAGACTGAGTCACTGTTTACACACCCGGGTGGCCAGTGCTGGGGAACCAGAGTATTTGGAGGGGTCTGAAGCTGTAGGCATTAACCTCTAATTATTGGCAACTTCTCCCAGCTAGAGAACCCCACGCCTGGACAGGGTTCCCCAGCAGGGATCACATATGGGGATGTGGTGTATTGGGTGGCAGGGATGCTCGGTGGGGTTGGCAGGGCAGCTCACACCACAGCAGGGGTGTGACAGTAGGGCCCGGCAGCGGTGGGATGGTGGCCAGCTTACCTGCTGTAGTGGGATGCCTGACTGTAAGATCACTTCCAGGGTGGCATTGACGAAGCTCTGGTAGTCACTGTGGTTCTCAGGCCGGAGGTCGAACATGATGGAGATATTGCTCTGCTTGGCTGCCTCTAGCGCCTGTTCCAGGGATGGGATCCTCTGTTTAGTTGCCTGGTGGCGATCGCCAGCAGAAAGACTCTGCACAGTGGGAAACGGTCTCCGCTGCAAGGGTGAGAGAGTTAGTCATCATAAGCAGACCCCCCATAAGCTTCCACCTCCCAAACTGGTGCCCATCTCTGGCTCTCCGTTTCCTACACTGGCCTCTCCACACACTCTCCAGAGCAGACAGGCACAGGGATCCTTGCCCTACTCATTCATGGGGCACCTCTACCCTTCTGCCCACTAACAGCACAGTTCAAGCAGCCGCAACACCTGTGGGCATTCAGAGCAGCTCAGCAGTTGGTTAGTCACCTTTTTGGAAGAGCCTTGCCACAGCTGCCTCCAAGCCCAGGCAGGCTGCGCAGCTCAGAGCAAATGCATGCGACATCTCCCCTCAAACCATCCTCCTCTGTGACTCAGCTGAGGAGTCAGAACAAACCCCAGCTTGGGGCGTAACCGCACCCAAGGGATTCGTGCAGGCGTGGAAGTGCTTCTGCACCCTGTCCAGGTGTCTGCCAGGACCAGAGCTGCAGAGGGAACCTTCCCCAGGGCAGGGCTCATGCTTCACCTGCAAATGCACCTATCCCTGACCAGCCACCCCAGGGGCATCCTGACCTCCAGGAACCAGCTGCCAGCATCCAGCTGCTGGAGGTCTGTCCAGTTGAAGGCAGTGCTATTCAGGGCAGCCCTCTCAGGGAACACAGCCTGCACGTTGGTGGTCCTGGTGAGTTCCTCGTCATGCATGAGGAATGGCACCCCGTCAGCACTGGCAAAGGAGCAGAGAGGGAAGCTCTGTGTTGCAAGCTGTTTGTCTCCTATACGTGCCCTGGCATTTCTGCCCCCCTCCCAGCCACCCTGTTAGGGTAACCCCCACCCTTATGTGTACTTGTGGTCCTCTACACAAAAAGATCAGTGTCCGGAAAGCATAGAGCACCTAGAGACCAAGCCAGGAACCAAGTAGTTCCTTGCTCGCTGCTGTCCCCATAGCAGGACTGCATGAGATGAACTAGAGCCAGAGTCTGTTTTCCAAGCAGTGCCCCTCCCCTGATGGTGCCTCCCTCCTAATGCCCTGGAATGCAACTTGTGTGGGGAGGACAGAAACCCAGTACCTCTCCCAGATCATTGGGACACCCAGCTGGAGCCAGTCCCACACTAGGAAGGTGGGAATGGCAGAGCCTTTTGAACAGAGCTGCCTCCAAATGCAGGCTATATCAGTCCTCCAGGTGCGTTCCAGAATGCCCCATGTGGGAGGTGACATCCCAGGATACACAGGCCCCTTCCTCCCTCCAAGTCCCTGCTGTGCCTTTACCTCACCATGACGTCTGTCTCAAAGACTTGCACATCACAGTCCACCGCCTTGTGCAGTGACATGAGGGTGTTTTCGGGGGCCAGCTGGAAAAGGAACAGTGTTAGGGTGGAGGGCACGGGCAGGAAGGGGCAGGAGGCAGGCACTCACCCTGCCTGGCTGCATCCAGCAGCTTGGCTGGGCTCTAGGGCAACCACAGTGAGACTGGGGTGACCCTGGTAGGGTGGGGGGATGGAAAAGGGCTGGGTGCGGACAGCCGGCACCTGCCTAGTCCCTGCTTCCCAGCCCACACTACACAGCCAGGCTTTCTGCTGAGAGTCGCCTGCTCCTGGTCCAGCAGCGCTCAGCAAGCAGCTCTGCCCTGTGGCTGCTGTGCCCACCCTCCTCACCCTGTGCTCATCCATCCTCCAGTCCTGTGCTGCCCTGGCTGGGGTGCAGATGCTTCGCTACTGGGCTGGCCAGAGCTCACCCAGGCCTGCAGCAGCAAGGGTTTGATGCCAGTGCCCCATGGCCAGGCACAACCCGGCTTTCGTTGGTGGAGCAGCCTGCCCTGTCCACCTGGCCACTTTGCCAGGATGCTGCCAGTGCTGGTCACTCACCATGGGGGCTCCTCGGTGGCCAACCAGGGCTGGCTTGGGGGGCAGCTGGTTCTGCTCCATGATGCACGGGGAGGTGATTCCCAGGGGAGCCAGATACAGTGCGATCATCACCGTGCAGTACACAAGCAGCAGAAACACCTTGAGACCTGCAGGCAGAGACAGAGAAGATAGAGGGGTGAGGTACAGAGGAAGTGTTTTGCAGGCCGTTAGGAATAAGCCAAGGCTGCTTCACCTGGCATTACTTATGGTTGCCCTGGGTCAGGCATTGCATCCCCAGCCTCAGGAACACTGCAGATTTATTCTTGGCCCACTACATGTCCTTGCACCCCAACCCAGCACTTCTGCAGGACTCAGTCCGCCATCCATAGCTCTCCTTCAGCTGCAAAGTGAGAGCTGCAGCTGCACCAAGGGCTGGGCATGAGAAGGAGTAACCAAGAGCAGGTGTTGCTACCATACCAAGTCCTGGGGACCTGTTCCCACTGCACTGATGCTCTCTGTGCACCACTCTGCCACCAGTGCCACTCGGTTGGGTGGTAGGAAGCAGGGCACCAGCTGAGGGGGGGAGGTGGACAGCTTGGAAGGGGATTACCTGTGTTGCGGGTGTGGTAGATGAAGCTGGCCAGGGGCCAGGCAAGGAGCGTCATTCCCCCCACGATTCCAATGTGCAGGAAGGGACCTGTTGCCTGGGGAGGCAAAGGCAGGCTGTCAGCCGGCACCAGCCCAGCCCCTGTCCCCAAAATCCACATGCTCCAATGCCAGGGATCTGCCACTGCAGCCAGCACCACTGGAGGAGCCACAGTGCCAGGGAGGGAAGGACAGTCTCCTGGGGGGACAGAACACACTCCCCGCTCCAGTCCAACCACTGTTCATCACCCTCACTGCAGCTGCTCCAGGCAGGACTGCAAGAGCAGGAGGAGCACCTTGCCTGGCCAGGCAGCAGAAGTCAAGGGCAGGGAGTTAACCCCCATGGCACACAGCCATGCTGGGGGCTCCAGTCACCACCCTTCAGCTCATCCCCACAGGCCAGGTACTGGATACAGCGGGGGAGTCTCTGGTATCAAGGTGACTCACCTGCAGGGAGATACGTGCACTTCTCCACTCCTCCGCCCACTTTATTCCCAGCCCTGTGAAGGCTGCAGCCACCACCAGGGCAGTTAGAATCAGCAGGGTCTGCGGGGCAGGGCACAGGGCAGTTAGGGGAGCACACAGCATCCTGCAGGCCAGCTGGGCTCTGCCCTGGCAGGGCAGGCAGAGTCTTCTTCATCCCTTCCTCCTGAGTCCCTGGAAGTCCTGAGACCCCACTTCCCCCATCTGGGTTTGCAGCTGAGCTCTGTACCCCATGCTTTGAGCAAGGGTAATATTCTCACCCCAGAGACACGTGGCTGGGGGACTAACAGCTGCAGCCCAGCTCAGCGGGGACACACAGCCACTTAGTGGGGTCACAGCAGCTGTATGCAGCCCCAGTAGGCTGGTCCCAGCTTCCCAAGGTGCAAGGGCAGCCAGGGCAGGCACAATCTCCCTGCACCCCCAGCCTCTCACCTTGTGCAGCCAGTGCAGCTTCAAGGGCTGGCCGCAGAGCTGCAAGCACAAAGCAAGGACCTGTGAGAAGAACAAGGACATGTCAGAACTGGGTTGTACCCCACACATCAGCCCTCTAAGGGTACAGGACTCAGCCACAGGAGCTCTGGCCCCCTGACACAGGCAGGGTCTCCAGCCATGCTCAGGCTGACACAGCTCCAGCAGGCCGGATGCTGCAGGCTCCACCTGGCTCTGCACAGGGCATGGCAGTCAGCCTGTGCTCAGCACAGCTCCGTACCCCCACTAGCCCAGGCAGGATCAGTGGGGCTCACCAGCAGCACAGCCGAGTAGGTGATCAGCACGGCCGTAGCTATGAGCAGGAGCAGGGACCAGTCTAGCCACAACTTCCTCTGCTTGAAGATGAACCTGCCAGCAAAGGGGATGGTCAGAGGGGCAGGGGGGACATGGGGAGCAAGGCTGGACGTGGGATCCTACTCACTCATTGAAGTTGTGGAAATCATTGAGGATGATGATGGCAAAGTAGAGCCACACCAGTGTGAAGAGGAAGACGCAGAAGAGGAAAAGGAACCAGCTGCAGTCGCACTGAAAGCCAGAGGTGACAGCTATGCACACACCTGCAGGGCACCTAGCCCCTGGCCAGGTTGCTGAGACCCCTGGGGAGCACCCAGCCTGCAGCAGGGTGTACAGGGGGTCACAGCAGGCACTGGCCTCATGGGTCCAGGTACTGAGCTGCCCCATGGAGAGGGAACAGAGCTTCCCAGGAGAGTTCTTTTGGCGGGACTCATGCTACAGGAAAACGGACCAGCATCTCCTACAACAAACTAAAAAGCTGCCTATGCCATGCTGCGGAGGACAGCCCCTGTGGCAGGACTGCCTCCTTTCCCATGCAGCAGTCCCTGGGAGCAGGCTGGGACTTTGGACACAGGAAGGGGCAGGGAGCCAGCTCCTGTTCCCTTCTAGCTGGGTAATCTGTGGGCTGGGCAGAGAGGGGTGCTGTGCCTCAGAGCTGCCATTGCAGTGGTGAGTCTGCAGACTGCTCCTGCCGGCCCAGCTGAAGTCAGGTCCAGCTTCAGGGTCTCCAGCCCCCAGCCCCGTGTACACGGCGGGGTGAGGGGTGCCACAGGTGCTGAACAGGACACCTGGCAGCTTGGACCAGCTCGCACATTCCAGGCAAGACATGACAAGCAGCGGCACAGCCACTCCCATGGGAGCTGGAGACCTCAGAGAATCCCAGGGCCTCACCCCTCCCAGGTTACAAATTGCCAGGGACACCCCCTTCCAGCACCCCATCGTTGGGGGCCGCACCCAGCCCAGGAACCGTGCCTCCCACGTGCCTTGCCAGGTACTCAGCGCCCCAGGACCTGCCCACCACACTCAGCCCTCGGGGAGCGCAGCACTCTGCTCCAGGCACGCGCGAGCCCTGCCGCAGACGCACGCTCAGCCGGGCAGGGCACGGCCACGGCCCAGCCTCGCTGCTGCCAGCATGCTGCTCTACCCTTCTTGTCACCCAGTGGGAACAGGCAGATCACCCTCTCATCTTCTCACTGCTCCAGGCTAGGGCAGTCCCTGGACAGTGAGAGTGCCAGCTCTCTTGGGGCTCAGCCCTGGAGAGCAGGACCAGTGGCAAGGGGTCAGCAGCCCAATGTCTGGGCTGAGCCCCCCAGCCAGAGCCCTTCCCCACCCCAGCCACCACTCTGAGCCTCCCACGCAGGGGCTGGCCAGCCCCAGCTCAGCATCAACCGTGGTATCACCTTGGTGGTTCTCAAGCCCTTCCTCTTTTCCTTCTTGGCAGTGATCCACTGGCAGCTGTAGAGGCAGAGCAGGCAGGTGGCACAGGGGCGGCAGCAGCCAGGGGGGTCTGCCATAGCGCCGGGCTGTCCCAGCTCAAAGGTCAGGTGTCCTGCGGGCAATGCACACAGAGTGTTGGCACAGGCCTCCCAACACACATTGCACCCCACCCCGTGGGGATGGGGCACTACAGCATCCTGGGTCCGGGTACTGCAGCAAGTGGCTGCCCCAGAGCCCTGGGACATAGCGGGGCTGCTGGCTATATCCCCAGGCAAGGCATGGTGCCAGGGAAAGTGGGAGCACAGGGTGCAGCCCAACCTGTTCAGCAGGCTGCCCTGGGACCCTTCGCTCAACCAGCTGGAGCAAGCCTGGAGCTGGCAGGGAGCAGGGCCTGCTCCCCAGCCCATGGTTCAGTGCTCCGCCTGGAAGTCAGGGACACCATGCAGGCTCCAGGGGCCAGCAGCCTTGCTGGCCAGCTTGACACAACCTCGCACCCAGGCTCCCCAGGACTAGCCCAGCTGCAAGGACCACGCAGCCCCATGCTGCAGCCCAGGGCTCCTGCTGCGCAGCTGGGCGTACATGCGCCAGCCTGGGAAGTACCCATCCTCCTCCCTAAGCCTAGGTCCCTGCTGAGGCAGCACCATCCTGGCAGCCCTCCAGCTCAGCTCGCACAGCAAGGGGTCCCCGGGCGGGGCTGGAGGAGCTGCAGGTGAGCAGGTGCCAGATGGTTGTTGGTCCAAGCGCTATCACAGACACCCAGGCGGGGTGCAGGGCTACCACTGGGTTCCCCACACACTGGGAAGGGAAGAGGGCCAGGATGCTTTGCTGTGGTCCTCAAATTCCTGGTGCTCAGCTGGAGGAAGCAGGGAGCCCCAAACAAGGTCTCCCTTTATCCACCCCAAGAAACCCATGTTTATTACCACTAGCCCTGCTATGGAGCTGCTCCCCCTTCTCATCCCAACCTCCCCAACAGGCCAGGCACCCCACGCAACACTATCACCCTGCAGATTAAACCAGACTCTCATTTCACTACAACCACTGAACCGGACACAGGAGCCAGCTGACCACATCCTCCCAGCCACATCCTCTCCAATGTTGAGGGCAAGGGTGTGCCTAGCAGGGCTGTGTCCCATCCTAACCTGGGCCCTGGAGAAGGGGAGCAGAGCTAGCCCAGGGCCTCCCAGCCCCAGCCAGCCACACCAGAGCAGCTCTGCCATGCTCTGGCTATGGCCAAGGTCACTGTGACACCGCAGCACCCCAGCATGGCACCTCACTCCCAAATACCACCAGTGTGTTGGTCTCCAGGGCCGGGGTGCAGAGTCTCCCCCAGGCCCCCAGTGGCCGCTGGGACACACACAGCCAGATACCAACCGAAGGGCAGGACCCCTAACCTGCCTAGCCAGCTTCTGCAGCCTGGGGGAGGTCTGGGGGCTGCCATCAGCAGGTCCAGCCAGCCAAGGCACAGGGGACGCTGAGCAGCACAGCGGTGCCCACATCTGCTGCCCCCTCCATCTTCTAGGGACCAGATCAGCAGCTACAAGCTGCTCCGTGATTGCAGCAAAGGAGCCAGCCCTAACAGAAGTGCAGGAAGCCATAGGCCCAGAGAGTTTCCCTCCCTGATGCCAAGGGGCTCTGGCTGCAGGCTCCCTGCTGTCACCAGAAGCAGAGGCACCACTTCCATCAGGGAGCAACAGGCTCAGCCAGCATGCCCTGGGACTCACCCTGTCGTCCCCCCCACCTGCTCACACAGGCAGAGCACCGGTGCCAGCAGCTGCTCAGGGAAACCCTGCCACCCCCCCCGGCTGGCTCCCACGCAGAGTACAAAGTACAGTAGGAGTGGCTGTAGGCACCAGCCAAACTTCAGCACTCAGCTGCTCTGAGAGGCTGTTGCTGCCAGGACTGGAGCTTGGCAGAGCAGTGGCACAGGACTGGCCACAAATCCACACCGGTGGTGCTATCGGGAGGGTTCGGAAGGAAAATGCCACCCTGTTCCCAAGCTCAGAGCAGGACTGCAGCAGTGGCATCGGTAGTTACTCTGCAACCCCTGCACAGGGCACAGGTCCCAAACAGAGCTAGGCTGGGCATGCAGCAGACCCTGCTCAGCTTCTGCTCCAGCTCCAAGGGGAAAGCTGCACAGCAGCAGCTGGGAGTCCGTCAGTGCCAGAAGGAGCCCTCCTTCAGCTCCCACCAAACAACCCCCACGGCACACCCCCGGCCCTAGTGTGGGGCGCACAGGGGGCTTGAAGGGGTGACAAACCCATTGCTACAGTCACCAACATGGCAGCATGTGCTCACAGCCCCGCAGGGACCTTTGTGCCCCAGGGGTACTGGCACAAGACAACCAAGCGGCCATGGGCAGGGCAAGACCCCCTTGCCCTCACAGAGCCGAGCCAGCTCAGGCTGCATGCCACCAGGCAGGTTAGCAGGAGCTGACACCCAGCCCCCGCTGTCCCCAACCTCACAGGAGGGAGGGCAGAGCTCCTGGGTCATCATGGGGAATAGGGTGACCCCAAAACAGCAAGAGCAGCACAGCCTGGTCCAGATCCCCCCACTCCCAGCCTCACATCTCCCCCATGCAGTCAGCCCTGGGCTTCCCCTCCCTGCTTGCTGGGGCATGGGAACAGCACAGGCAGCCCCTTTCCTTCTCCCCCTCAGCTGCACGCAGGGCCAGGACGATCGCCCCCCCCTTGCCACTCTGCCAGCTCTCCCGCAGCTCCCGTGGCAGCACAGGACGGCATCCCCATGGCATGGGCTGCCACCCCGGGGCAGCAGGCCAAGCGGGTAAAATACCTGCTCCCTGCGGAAGTCGGGTTCCTGCAGCTGGGACGCCGGCAGGCCAGGTGAGTGCTGGGGCTGGGCTCTGAGCTGGGCGTCCCTGCGTGGCAGAGCCCTGCTCTGCTCCTCTGCTGCCTGCTCACACCCTCCTGGGTGTGTTTGTGGCCCGGCAGCGCTGCCGATGCTGCCTGCAGGTCTGCACAGGCCAGCAGAGGCAGGCTGCCCGCAGCGGGCACAGCAGGCAGGGCTGGGGGTCAGGGCGGGCCCCTACCAGCAGCTTTGTGCCCTGCTGACCCCAGCGCAGCCTCCGCTTTGCGGCCGCTGGGAAAGCGGAGAAGGGGCCCAGGGGGGCGTCATGCGCCGCAGCACAGAGGAGTTTGCAGGCAGCCCACGCTCCAGACGGATTAAGGTTCCAGGGAGAGCTCCCGGAGCACAGAAGGCAGACGGAGGCAAAGTTTTGTGCATTGGCAGGCCTTCAAGCAAGGGGCCGTAGAAGCCCCTCTGTCAAAGGGAGACTTTTCCCTTCCTTGCAGAGGAAGCCTGGGACAGACACATCCCGGACCACCACAGCTGGCCCAGCTGATGCTCACTGGGGCATGCTTTGAAGGTGGAAGCAGAGAGGTAAAAGTGGTTTCTTGTCTTGAGCCAAGAGAAATGCTTCAGACCCAACGCATCAGAACTTTGCCAAAGCAGCAGGTGAAAGGAGGCTCCAAGACAGGGGCCTGATGCCAGCTGCAGATGGACAGGGCAATGCCCTCCATCTCCCCTGCTCCCTCCCTGTGGCATGGCACAGCTGCATCCCCCCC
>WAAD01021571.1:112720-132989 GCA_013389945.1 Fregata magnificens | reverse complement strand
ACCCCCGGGAGCTGCGTGAGGGCTCTCAGGGATGCTCGCCGCAGGCCGCGGCGGCCACGCTGCCGCCGGCAGCTCGCCCGGGGAGCTCCTCGGGCTCCCCCTTCCACAGAGGTGGGCCTCGGCCGGGGGCTCGCACAGCTGCAGGCCCCCAGAGCGCAGCTCTCGCCAGGAGCTGCCTGCCGCCTCAGGTGACTCGGGCTCAGATCGTTTTGATGTTGTAAAAGGCCAATGGAGGTGACGTGCAGCGACATCTAGTTTGCTTCTGTCCGCATTTTAGGTCTTCCTGTAGTTGTTGTGAACACACTCCTGAACAACAGGAGTCAGCAGCTCACTGAGCTGAACCGCTGCTGCTTTGTGATGAGGGAGATCTGCCTTGTGCCACCTCCATTCGAAGTGAGCCTCACCAGAGGAGCAGGTCCTGGCTGCCTGAGCCCGCTACAGCACAGGAGCGCAGGTCAGGGTTTCACCAAAAGGAAGGAGCAGAAGTTAGGGACGCTTCACGGCCCAGTCCATCAGACTGCCATAAACAGGGACATCCTAGGCATACACTGCTCTGCCAGGTCAGATGCTTGTCTGATCTCCTGGAGCCAAGTCACAGTTGAACAGTTAAAGCTAACAACTAGAATGCATAGTCAAGCTAGCTTATCTCTACAGCTGTCTCACCATGAAGTCAGAAGTGCCAGAAGTAGTTGGGAAGAAGACCAAAATGTCCCTATCAGCACAGTTGAATCAGCTTATGCACAACATCAGGTGTTACACTGCTGTAAGTGTGGCTTGTGCCTTGTAAACTGTCTCACCTGTAAGTGTTCTTTTAAATTCTAGTAAAGATATAAAAACATGCACAGAGGAATGGTCTAAGTAAGCAGGGAAACTTATGTTGGTATATTACAGTTCAGCTGAAGTTATCTTCCTAGGCTTTTAACTTGGGGAGCAGAGAAGGTATTTTCAACATATGAAAGTGACTTAATGGCTTTATGTTAGGTTCTTGTTTGTCAACTGAACTGGTCAAACCAGTCTTTTCAGAAAAAGAGATAAGCCACTGTTTCAGTTACTTCTGTAAAAAACAGCTTTGTGTATTTATTTCAGCTCTTACCACTGAGTTTGAATGATATGAGGGAAATCACTTGACCCAAACTTTTCATGGGTGGTCCTTACAGTTTTCCCTTCCTAAATACTTGAAAACAGCATGGGGCTGATTTTAAGGAGTACTCATCATTCATTGTTGTAATTGAGATGAGTGATAGGCGCTCTGAGGATCAAATGCTAACGGCTGTTAAGAGTTCAAGCTGCACAGTAACAGTAGATCTCAGACTGGGCACTGTACCAGTGCAGCATTTAGCCCCACTGTTTTCATAGGAACCTAACACCCCTCAAGAATTTACGGAGATACATTTATTAATGTATGGAGAACACAGACTTTTACAAGAGGAGAGTAGAAAAGCAGAAGGTAATCTGCTTATACCATATACATACGGTTAGGAAATGGTGTTTTAGGCATAGCGTCATGGCATATCTAAAGTTGATAATAAGGCAAACAAGACTTTTCTTGGGCTCCATGAAAAGAAGTGGAATTCAAATAGGCAAGTCTTGCTTTCATTTAAAAAAATTTAGTTACCAGATTCTGGTATTTGTCAGATCTGTCCTGTAAGATTTACGTGCTATACTTCATTGACGATTTCAAAGACTGAAATAATTGTTTTTGTTCAGCTGTAGCTTTTTGTTTTTGGAACTTGAACTAGTTTAGAATTTGAAGATGTTTATCACTTGCCATTTCCTAATTGCCTTATTGCATACTTAACTGAAGCCGAATCTTAAGTATTACATTTAAGATATGATAGAAGGGATGCTCACAGGGTATACTCGCATGCGATTTCGTATTTTAAACTACATATTTTTGGTTTTTGTATCATCTACAAAGGAAGCTGAGTAACTTAATTATAGCAGGACTCTTTTTCTAGTTAGTCTGTTTCCTTTATAGGGATAATTAGCTTTACTGGAAGTTGAATTGTAGGCATAGGTTACTGAATGGGGCAACACTGATACTCTGCAGATCTGGTTCTACTTTCTCTGCATTGAAAGACATACTTGAACAGTATCAGTGGTTTATGTTATTTTCTGACCAATATTTGTGTGTTTTCCATAAAAAATATAATACTTCCCTTGTCAATAAGCATAAAACATCTTATCTGCCACTTACTTCCATTGTTCTATTACAGAAACTTTTGTATTTAGCCTTTTTTTCATTGTTTCCTAACTTTTAAGGCATGTCATTATTTTTGCACTGGGATAAGCCTTTGCTATGGAGTGTTTGCTCCTGACACATCTCTAATTTCTGTTCAGGGTTATAGTTACTGTAGAACAGCATTTCCCCCCCCTTTCAGGATACAAAAGCAGCTGCAAGATCACTATGTAAAGGCATGCTATGGAACACAGGATCTATTTGTTGCTTAAGCTGCCTTTCTTTTCTCACTGTTTCAGAAGCCTTCTATGAAGTCGTTACTGGTCACTGATGTTACTGTTAAGCCACATACTTTGTAACAGCATTCCTAAGGACCTAATAGCAGTCTAGATAGGATAAGACTCTGGATCAGCGTTCTTGTCAAAAAAAAAGCTTAAGTGCTTGACAAAGAAAAGCTCAACTCTCAAACTATAACAAGCCCCTATTAGGATACAGCCCAAGCTCCCACACACCTGACTTGTAAGTGCTTGCTTTGTATTCAAATATCAACACAGAGAGTAGTTCAAGTCAGTCCTTACTCAACGAATACCACTTCTGATCCCCTGTGAGCCTTATCACTCATGGGATTCTATCCTCTCTACTCTATAAATCTACACAGAGAGAACAAAGCCCTCTTGCACATCTATTTTACTATCACTTCCTTATCCGCAGATAGGTTATTTGAGGACAAATAACACTTTCAAGCATCATGATGTGCTGCAGCCAGTAGTACTCACATTGTACTTGCAGTACTACTACATTTTTCCTCCTAATACCTACAAGCTGTTGTTATCAGATAGCTTCACAGAACTATTGGAGCCTTTCCTGTTGTCTTAAGGGCAACAATTAATTTATATTAGACACTTCTATAAAAGCAATTTTCTTACACATGTAACTTATCTGCATCCCATATTTTACAATTGCTATATGCTACTAATTTAAATGCAAAAAAAACCCCCAAACCCAAAAAAGGCCCAAAACTAGCACACTTACCAGACAGAAGCAGCTTCTTGTTTCAAACTCTCTAGTATGTATAAGCAGCAGCTGTTTACCATTGCCAAATTTGTAGGACCAGCCTCCAGAGCATTGTGCTGAGGGTAGGTTTATGTAAAGGGCCCTTACTAGGGAGTGGTGTGTAATCTGGTGGGGAGGTGGTGTCTCTATGTCCTTAGGTGGCTGAGGGTATAGCTGTGTTGTAGTGAAGCCAGTGTGTGGAATTATTAACAGAAGGATAGTTTTTACTTAAAAAAAAAAACACCAATGCTTTGGGTCTAGAATAGTTAGTTTAACTTTTTTTGTTCCCTATGATTTCCTGGCCATGTTCATTTATGGCTTATTTTCTTGTAGCTATTGAAGACCTTTTCAGTCATAAATATCTTTGGGTAGAATCTCTACTGAATTGTTTAATATAGCTAAAATATTAGTTAAAGAAAAAAAGGCTTTAGTATTGTCTACCATCTGTTTTCTTACTTGATTGTTACAGATACCTACTGTGAGTATCTATAAAGGCTCTGTTTTGGTAACTTCTATATGAATTTTCTTCTGAGCCTTTAGTGTAAAGTATTGTGGGGGATTTCTAGCTAGTGGTCTGCATTTGTATTTTTTGCTCTGTATTTTCTTAGAGCTACTATGTAATCGGTATCTCTGGGACTTGGTGTCTAGCTGCCTGTGGTTTCTCATGTTCAGAGTTTATGGAAATATTTATTTGGGGGAAAAAGTGGCTGCCTCTCAGACTGCAGAAGGTGTTTGTGCAGTTGTGAAGGTAACGTTTTCTTGATATCACATGTGGGTTGGGAAAAAAAGGCTCTTTTTGCACTGAAGTTAGGAAAGTGCAAGTATAACCTGTTTTGTCTTGCCTCCTGTGAGACTTTCTTTTCTAGGCTGCAAGAGGCATTTGCTGCTCTTTCAGATGGAGTGGTTGACAGCATCGAGGGTCTTAACATCATGGCTGAGCTGCTCTAATGAAGAGTTGCTACTAGAAAGTGTAGTAGAAAGCTATTTGGTTTTTTTGTTGTTAGTTTTCTGACAGAAAGTTGTTCTGCTTTTGAGTCAGTAAAAGCATCACAGATTCAGATGTTACTAAGACCAGATAAATAGTTACTTTGGAGGTAGTGGTACTTGTATTTAAAACAGCATGTATATATCTTTGAGACTCAGTGGATTCAGGTGGGTAGGATATATAGGCAGGAATATGACACTAATGCCTACCTATAATGAACTTTATGCTTAAGTTTTTTTTGCTTAGCTACTTCAACAGATTGGAGTATTATAAACAATTAATTTAACATTTGCATATCTCTTAAAGGTGTTCTTTGAGCTTTCAGAGGTCCCTTCCAACCCCAGCCATTCTGTGATTCTGAAGTATCACTAGCTTTTAGTTGTGCATTGGCTAGCTGTCTGTTTATTAGGTGGTCATTTGCCTGATTGGTTTTGCTTTCTTTTGTTAGTGTCAATTGGTGGCTTACCATGGATCAGCTTGCATCCATTTGAAGAACTTGTGGGTGATTTCCAAACAACTACTCATTGTTCTGCCTGGGTACCTCTTGAATGGTGGTTGTTACTTTGTCTGGTCCTTTTTTCCCCAGTTTGCTTATATTTCACTCAAATGCAAAGCTTGTGCAGTTAAAAGACATGCCAATTGCTTTCCCCCACAATGTAGCTTATGATAAAATCTTAATTAACTTTTATGCCTTTTGCTAAGTTATTCTTGGGTTTTGCTGTTAAATTAAGTATTTGATCCTGTGTCCAAAACAGAACATAATTTGCATTAGGAAATGAAAACAGACTTTGAATTCTTGTCTCCTATGTTGCAGCAGACATGCACTAGTACTCACTAAGAGCTTCTAGGCATCCCTGTGAAGCGCTCACTAGATAAGATACTTATACAGAGATCTAACGTCTATTCACAGAACTTACCTTTGTTCTAAGAAGGTGCTTGAGTGCTCAGAAGAGGTTCTGTTCTTGTTTGGCAGAGCTGGGCTGGTCCATGACTTACAAGTGCACGGTGGGTTTAGAATTTGTGAAGCTCATGAAGAGGGTGCTCTGTCGTCTTGATCACTGCAGGGTGATGCTGATGTGGGAGGATTTGTTTCTTAAAGTCCTTATCTCCAGCACTGGGAAGAAAAGAAGCACGCCTGGAAAAACGTCTTAAGAGCAAGTCCTCAGAGGACCTTCAATGGTTGAAATGGATATTGAGATGAAAAATGCAACTGTCTAAGTTTGCAGCTGTCATACTTGGACCTACCATCACAGGTTGTACCTCATTGCATTAGACATTATACAGCTATAGAATGAAGGTGATTCTTGCCTCAGGTACTTGCACTTGCTTGCCTTGTCAGATACAGTTACAGACAGATGGTTGTGAGGAACTGAGAATATGCGTAGCTCAGCATGAAGGGCGTTTGTCTTGGCACTCTAGCTGTTTTGTCACTGTCAAGCTTTGTTTCTAGGTTCTGCAGAATTATATAGAAGCTGAGTACTGCATGTATTTGAGACAGTCCCCACATGTGAAAGCTAGTATGGGAGAAAACAGAACATGCTTGTTTGCAAAACAAAAGAACTGGTGAGGAGAGTATAGGAGAATGCATTCAGGATGAATATAAATGGAACAAGCCCAAAACAGGGATGCAGCAGTGACTGAAGCTTAAGCTGACAGTTCTAGTTGTGTGATAAAATGTTAGGAATGAAACTGCAAAATGTAGATGGATATTGCTGGGGCCTTGAGTCCTGACTGAGCTGTGTGCGACACTGACATTATGCTCCTGAATGCTGTTGGTAGTCAGTGGCTTGAAAAAATAATGGAAAGCTTGCAGAAAGCTTTTGGGGTACTTACAGTCCTCCTGGGGACTTTTGGAAACCAGAGATTAGGTGCAGCCGTGATCTAGTCTGTGGGTAGCAGAGGCTACTGTGTGGTTCCCACTACAGTGTAGTCCAAACTGTCCCTTCCATGCTTTGTGGTGCTACGGGGTGCTTGCTAGGTTCTCCTTATTTTTGTTCACTTTTGTGATCAGGAATTGCTATGTTTGAACCGGACAGCTGAATAAACTTTAGGGAGTGTTAGACAGATTAGGCTAAGAATCACTTAAACAGCGCTAACTGCAAGCTCTGATTTATTCCTGTTCTGCTCTGCTGTAGTGCAAATACTTGTGCTAATTTGCACTGTTTTGACAGTCACTTCTGCAATATATAAACTACTCTTTCAGATGTCTAATTAAATACCACGAGTATCCTGACTAGAAATGCTTTAATCTAATCAGAATACTACTTGAGGTTACTGCTACCAGAAATGTATTTCCTTGAGTTATTCAATAACTCTAGTCTAATGACATAAACAGCTGGACTGCTAAATGCTGTTAATGAAACCTTTTTTCTAACTACAAGCATGTTATCACATCAGTCCTACTCTAAATATTGAGAAACACAGACTTCGCAAAAACAGTAGCAGGTGAGAAATTCAACCCATGTTGAATTCCAATAGACATTACCAAAACTCAACAGCGTTATTTGAGAGAATGGGTTTTGCTGTAAAAGCACAAGTCAAAGTATTTAATAATAAAAAATGAGGGACGGAAGAGGCTTTTCAAGAGCACTACTTGGCACAGGAACAGTCAATTCACTAGAACAAAAAGGTCAGAGGAGTGAGTGGAAGTGATCAACATCTCATTGTCCAGACTGCCAGTATCATTTCTTTGGGAAGCAGAAATGTCATGCCCTGGCTGGTGGTGGGGAAAGCTACTCTCTATCTGATAATGGAGCCTTGGAGTATCATTATGGAGGATGTAAGTCTTAACCTTGATTTAACTGGCATAAATGGCTATGCTGTCCAAAGAAAAAATCTTAGGATCCTGCACTTAGGAGGGATAAATGATGTAGATATTAGCTATGCATGGCAGTGTGAAATGAGAATTGCAGAATTCTTGGAGGAAAGCATTTGGGTTCTTTGGTTAGATTATGGCTAGCTATACACAGCAGCAGATTCAGCAGGTTAAACAAGCAAGGTCAGCAGATCAGGAAGTGGCTAGAGGCCTGCCCAGTAATCCGCACATGCAGTGAAGAAGCAAGGATAAGAGCATCGGACTTGTCTGAGCTGCTGTAAGAAAGGAACCCCAATGTCCATGATCCAGTGGGTAATCCATTCTTGGGTGACTGTGGACTGTCAATAGGCTGATTTGAGTAACTGGTTTTGGTTGTCCTAATCCCATGCTTGTTTTAGTCAATTATTTGCTTTGACAGATAGCTGATAGGTCTCTATTCCAGCTGAAAGCATTGTGCCTAAACTCCCAGTGGGGCATAGCAAGGTCGCTGTGTACTTGGAAAACTATATAAAGATTTTCTCTAAATTATCTGTTCAGATGTGTAGTGTTTCAAAGTGAAGCTTTTCATATGTTCTAGAGCAATGAATCAATTTTGGTTTTAATGCCCATATGTGCAACTCACCTCCCCTAACTTTGCTGTCACTGAAACTGCCAAAGGTATAAGTGAAGAGTTCTGAAGAGCAGACAAGTTCTATTGCTAATATTAGAAATAAATAACTGTAAGTGCTCTAACAACTGCTAGGCTGTACTAAGCTTTACTGCACAAAAATAAGCATCCCAGTTGCATCTTTCTTGTTTCTCTAATAAGTTTAAGTGGTAATTAAAAACAGTTTCCATTAAGAATGCCAGATCTCTCATTCTCTCCGTGTGTGTATACACACGCATATATAGAGAAGGAAGAAACTGAAACAAAGCCCTTTCTGCAGCAAATATTTGATTTACCTGGGAGAGAGTTTACCTTCAAGGGCTGCCCAGAACAATGGGCTATGCAGCAATGTGGTGTTCTTTTTGCAGGTCACATTCTTCGTTTTAAGATTTGGCACATTTGCTTGAATCAAGCAAAAAATGGCAGTCCCATCCCACCTGGCATGATGCATTAATTTTCAGCATGCTGAAGGCTACTCACTGGTTATATGCAGGTTTCCTTGTACTTCTCTTGTGCTTTGGGGGAGCATGTTGAGTATGAAATGCTGAGAGCATCTGTAGAGTGTCCAAAAGCTGTTGATACCCTACTCTTTTAGGCTGATATTAACTAATGCAGGAGATGGTAGTGAAGGTGAATGTGCACAGACTTTAAATAACCTGAGCATTTCCTCACCCTGCAAAGCTGCTCATCCACAGAGGTAATGCCACTAGGTTTTGCTCCTACCCCTAAGGTATAAAATAGAGGACTGCAAGCTAGCATTCTTGGGTTCTCTTCCTTGCTCTGCTCTGCTTTGTGGCAGAGGACATCTAGTTTAGTTTCTCAGTGACCTCTGTGGGAAATGGATTTTACACGGCTTAACTACTCACCTTCAAACATGGCCAAGCCATTTGGAAGGTGGTTTTGACTGGATAAGGAACAAAACTAAAAGTGTTGCTTTTCATCTCATGGACTCCATCAAACTCAAAATACGTCTTTCTCTGCAGAAGTTCCTGCAGTGTGTCAGTCCAGCCCTGTACTTTTGAAGTCCAAGCTGCAAGATGTTTTGCATTAAAATATTCTGCAGCTATAGTGGCGTCTTACTACAGCTGAAAATTTCTGTGCATCATTTTATGGAAAGAGGATTCTTGACAGGCTTCTTTCATAGGGTTGTTCTTACTATATATGACGTTTGCTATACCTATGAAGTAGTTTATAATGCTGCCTAAAATTCTTTATTAATATAGCTTTTATGTGCAAGAAGCAAAAACGTTCCAGAATTCTCTAAATAAGTTTGATTCTACTAGGTTGATGAATACCGTATACCTTGTCGATGTATTTTTTACCTTCCCACATCATGCTGGAAGCCTGAAATGTTATTTAGTCGGGAATAGTCTCACATGACCTAATAAAAAATGTAGCAAGGTAATATTTACAGTAAAAGGTTCCAACATGTTTTTCCAAACTGTGTAGAAAAAACCCTATAGTGTCTCTTTAATGCTAAAGTGTGTTTCTTCTGGAGAGCAAAGTAGTTGTTGCCTTGATTTGAAAGTGTCTATATCTAGAGCAGTAAAGAGTCCAATATTCAAATCCTCCCAGAACTTACTATCAAGAAGGTGAAATCCCACTTCGTTTAGTGTTGCCAATTGGCTTGTACTCAAGGGGTGTTACAGTGTGAAAGCTTTGTGGCTAGAAATGATGGATGGTTGTGCAGTTGGATGAATTGTTTTCCTTTTGAGCTAAATAAAATGCAGTGCTTGTTAATCTAAACAGGTAATACCTGTATGCTAAATAAGATTCTGTCCCTTCTTTACCTTCTCTTTCCTGATGGCAAAGGTTGGGGGAGAACAATTAAATGATACGGCCAATTTAGGCAGGCAGAGATGCAGCAAGTTTTTAGGCTAACCTCATCTTGAGTGGGCTTTCCTGACTTTTAGTGTAGTAATAAAAACCTTCAGAATTGGCCAATCTGTTGAACAGTCTGAATCCAGTGGTACAGAGGCACATCTGGAACTGATAAATGTAGCTACATCAGCACGAATAGGTAAGTTTCTGTCCCGTGGCTGGGGAAGGTAGTCATCCATTAACTCAGACACAGCAGTAATATCAGTTTGGTCATTCAGGCCCTGTGTACTGACGTGATTTATTTTTTTTCTTCTCTTCCTTTGTTCTAATCCCTGATCTGAAGTTCAAATTAGTTGCTGTTGACATAGCTGGTAAAGAAATTACTAACATGGAACTAGGACTTCAGTGTTAAGGATAACATTGGAATGATGGAAACAAAAAAATATTCTATACATATTTACTTATGAAATCTGATCTTAAAGAAAACTGAAGTGAAGACTTGTGAATGATTCAATGCCTTGTAAGCTGTGATTGTGTGGATTAATTCAAATGATTGAGATAGTTGACAAGGCAAAGGAGGAGCTTCAGAACTGAAATTCTTGTAAAAGCGTGTGGTATTTAGCCTCTTCTAAACTTAAATATTTGAAAAAAAAATCCTCTGTATATTAGTTTTTGTCATTTGAGGCAATTTGGTAAACCTTTGATTGAAATACCTCTGCCAGAGCCGGTGTGCGTTAATGCTGTGCATGATCTTGGATACAAGGCTGTATCTTGCAGGGAAAGCAGTTCTTGGTGTGGCTAGAGAGAGTATGATGGTTCTTGGATGCTAGGAGGTAAACGCATACACTATGGAATTACTTTGCATTTCCAGTGTCCCTGGAGTAAAGGTAACACTCAACATGAATCTATTCAGCTGATCAGTTACAAGATTTCAAGTACACGCAAATGTTGGTATTTAGCAATTACTGTAGTCAGTAAATTACCCTAATTGAAGGGAGGTGTATAAAATGATCAAAGAGGCTATTTCTGCCTTGACTCCTTTAAGGGTAGGAGACACCATGTAAAGATATGGAAGCTAGCTAGGGCACTCTTAATTCCAGACACCAGAGATTACAGATCATACTTGATCTTTGAGTCAGGCTGTGGAGCTTTGCTCATCTGTAATGTTCTGTAGATTGGCATGTTGAAGGAGTTAAAGATCACAAATATTTAGGTACCGTGACTTGCGGGCAATGCTATTTATTTTGAGTATGTACTCTTTATGGTATGCCTTACACAAAGTGCTTTGAAAGTTCACTTAAAATTTATCCAAATTTGAAAGAAAGGATTAGGATTCCAGCTGAGGCAAACTGTTGGAAATTCAGCTCTGTGTTGGTTATTGCCAGCCAAGTATCTCTTGATGCTTAGAAAAGAAGATATGCTGGGACAGTCTTAAATACAGTTTCCCCCAACTGAGGGAGTAAATCTGTTCCTGTCTCTTTGCCTACTCTAGAATACCTCTGAGAATGAAAGGACTGAAAATAATTTAAAAAATCTCTCCTTCCCTATCCATTGTGCTTTTGGAGTTCCTTCCTCCTACATTTCTGAAATGGAAGAGTTAAATATTGCAAATATACAAAGGAGTCTGCTGAATCCAGCAAAAGGTTGTGTTTTAGTGTTGGGGGTGTTTGCCAAGGAATGCTTTAACTTCTCAGATCAAGACTCTTGGCTAATGCACATATTTTTAGCTGTTTAGGGGGATTTACTTATGTAATAATGTATGTTTAACGACTTTGTGTAGATTATGTAGGTGTTATGTATTACATTAAATTCTGAATGAGCCTCCCAGGATGTTAGTCACTTAGTTAACAGAGCTAGTTAAAGTTAACATGACCTTTAATTCTGTGAAATATTCTAATGACTTGTTTCTGAAGGTTTTTTCCTTTGTGTGAGGCCTAGATAATTGTGTTGCACTTTCTGTAAAAAAAAAAAAGTCTAGATGAATGTTGTTAATAGGAATGACTATATCTTATATTTCAGTATTCCTATTCCTTTTTGAGATAAGCAAATGGGAGATGTGTATTGTGAAGAAATAGGGTATAACCAGAGTTATTTCAAAATGCACGCTGAGCTTTTGTTTAATCCGTTATAGCACCACTGCCAATGAAAGATTGGTAATGTTGATTTTATAGTGCTGATCGGCTGTAATATTAATACATCTAATCAATAAGCTGAGGTCATTATAGCCTTTTATTCACATTAAACCATTTATAATCAGCAATCCATTTTTCTTGCAGGAAGAGCATAGGAGTCTGTGAGCGTATTGTGTCTGTATATGTATGTGGGAAAGAAAATAGAAAAAAGCAAAAACTCAATATTCCTACCATAGGGTCTTGCTCTAAATCTGTTCTGACTTAGGCAGAGGTGGCAGGTAACAGCCTGACTGCAAATGCTACATCAGGTGGTTTGTTTGTTTGTTTGTTTGTTTCAAGAACATAGCTGCATTCACTTACAGAGGGATGAAGCATTTGGAGTAGCTTCCTAAATGGCAGGGGACTGGTAACCCAGATGGTTCTTTCTGGCTCTTTGTTAATTTCCTACCCCAGTGTCTTGTGTTAATGAAGTACCAGAGTTGTCCTTTCCTGTTCCCTTTGGAGAAGGGCCGTCTATCCCTTTTGCAGACCTTGAAGGGGATCCTATGAGGAGTGCAAATGGGATTGTTGAGAAGAGGCGCTTTTTTGTACAAGAGCATAAGCCATTCCTGGTGGTGTTCCAAGTCAAGGGAGTGTTTTTGCCAACCTGTGTTGGCAGTGACTGCATTCATCTTCCCTTGCTACCTCTTGAAGTGTGTGGTATGGATCCTGTTTGTGCACCAGGCACCTCAAATCTGTTAGGCAGTTGGTTTTCACTTCTGTGTGTATAAAGGTGTGTGCATGTGCTTGAAAGCCAGGGCCCTAAAAAGCAATGACATCTGCATGCTAAATTTCAATCTGTTTGAGCATATTGGAAGAAACTCACCTGAGATTAAATGAAATGTGAAATAATGTTTAGCTGGGAAATATATGGATTTACTGCTGGTGATTAGAATGAAAACAGGTTCTGGTAATAAAAACAAAGTGTCATGTTGAGGAAACTTAAACAGATACTTAGTGATGTTTCTCTATACAATGTGATATGTGCAAATGAGGTTGCCAGATGGCATGAGACAAACTTGCATAGGTCCTAGCAAACTAAATGACACTTCTTGCAGTGAAAGTCAACAACAAGCAGAAATACTTATAATGCATTCTTTTACAGTAATAGAATGTTCATAAACAAATAATAGGTTCAAGGCTAATCTATCACTGCCAGAGGGAGGTGCCAACATCTCAAGTCTTGACAAAACTTTTGTCCTTGGTTATTTAATTTTTCAATTCATCATTAAGCAATAAGAATAATAACTCAAGCCCTTATTTGAAGGAAGTTGTAACTCCAGTCTATGGTACTTGAATAGAAGCCCTCTAGACAAACATGGATAGAAAATTTCAGACATACATAACTAGAAAGAAGTATAAGTAATTTTGGAAAGCTGCCAGGGCCTTAAATTAAAGAAATTAAAGAACTAAGACTGAGATACTTATTCCCTAGGCATCTGTACAGCATCAAAAGGCAGATTATATTGATTCTTCTGACTTTAAGAAAACATTTGCTCTTAATGATGAAATTAAATTTTTTTTTATTCAAAGGGTCTGTACTTCAAGGAGCGGCATGCATTATTGCTTGCATTATCACTTATATTATCTTCACTTGATTGCACTTGCCTGGAAATTAACAGGATGAATCCATTTAAAATTATACATACTAAGGAGGATACTTGCTCAGCTCAGTTATTAATGTGTGAAGAAATAGAGTATTTATATTAAAAATAACCCTATATCAAATCAATATTTTTTCACACAGTGTGTGTGATAGGCTGATGAGTTCAATTGTGTATTGGTGTGGCTTTTTTGAACAAAATGAGTAATTGCAGAGGTATTTGGTAGCCTCCTCACACAAGTTAAAATCTTCCTACACCTTCTCGCCCCATCACTGCATATGGATGTGTTGGGCCATTGGAGCTGGCAGGTCGGGCCTGGTGGAAAGCAGCACTGTACAGAGATACATGTGTGTCCCAGCCGATGCTGCTGGAGAAGCAGAAGTTGGGTGAGACTGAAACTGTTCTCCAAAAGGCTGGAGTGGCCTTCATGCAGGAAAGAGCAGGCTCTTGGGGAAAAGTGTAAGAATGAGATGGTTTGGCTGACACCCCAGGGCCAGGGAGGCAGGGGTAAGAGCTCTGAGCCTGACTCAGAACAGAGGAGAGCACTTGCTGTAGACTCAGATGGACTCTTCTGCAGTCAACCTCTAGCTGGTCTTGATACTCCTAGGTACTCTGAGCACTTCTTAGCAACTTTGTGAGATGCAACTTCTTCTGACTCATGGAGCATCATCATCACATTGGGGATCTAACTCTCATACTTCCTGAAAATATTCATGGCAGTAAATGCACCTTAAGACCCTTAAATGTGAACAATTTTAATGGAAGGAGCCCCAAGCTGGAAATAGATTTTTGTGCTGGGGAGCTGCTGTGTTGGAGACCTCATCAGGCAATTTTTCTATTTGAGTCTGGTGTCTCAACACCAATTCAGTGTGTGGTCTTACTGAAAGCAGATAGCTACCTTTTTCCTGTGATAAGCAAGTATCTATGCATAAAGACTTCAGGTGAGATAAGCTGCAGCAACATGTAATTAAACAAGTGTTCAGGCAATCTAGAGGGTCCTGGACTGCAGAGACCTGCTTGGGAGTACAAGCTACTGCTGGTACTATGTCTGTATGGGAACTGCAGTGCCAGGGGGTGGCTTTTGGGAAGGATGCTACTAGCAGGTGCAGTCAAGTGTCCTGCTGCAGTGGGCAGATGGTGGTGATTCACTTCACAGCTCAAAGTAACTGTTGGGGATGCAGACATTATCTGGGATTTATGTGCCAGCAAATGACCAAGCATCTGATCTTTAAATCTGTTTAAATACCTAAAGATCAAGTCTCTCTAATGGGATTTTAAAAAAACACTTAAGAACATTGTGAATCACTGAAACCAATGAGACCAGTGCCTTTTGGTATCTTAGTCTAGTCACTAGGCTGTGCTCAGTGCCCAGTATGAGCCCAGTACTGTGCTCCTTTCCCTTGATCACTCTTTGAAACAAAGTGGTGCTTCTTGGTACTGTTCTCCTTGTCAGGGGCTGTGATTCTTTTTCTCACACCAGAATGGTGTGAGTGTGGAAACCCAGAGTGAGCCAGAATGAGGGTACCAGCTGAATGTTGCACTAGTGCCAATCTAGCTAGCATTACAGCATCTCAGAGTATTAGTGCATCTCAACAGTGTGCATCCTCCTCTTCTGCATGTGCTGTGACAGCCAAAGCCATAGAACGATCATGCTTGGCTGGGCTTTTGCATCAGAGCTCTTCCATATGCACGGAAAAGTTTCTTTGCTGAATATCTCCATCCGCACTACCTAGGAGCTAGCCCCTCCTGTGGAAACTCACCCTGAGACAGCAAAAGACTGAAGCTGTTTCACACTGTTTCTGGGAAACGTGAAGACACAGGGCCAGAAATGGAAGCTGAAGGGTATGCTGCCTGGAGGGTGGCTGAGTTTTCCTGTTTTATTCTATTTCTCTTCCTAGCTGTTGCTCTTCCATTTTCCTGGTTCCTGTAGGTAGCATGGTCCTAGAAGCACATCACTAGGAATAGGGTTCTGTAGCTGGGCTCTTTCCCTTTGGGTGAGTAAAGATCCTTAAGGTCATCTGTATCATCCACTAGAATGGAGATAGCTGGCAGCACTATGTAGTTGCTTTCATACTAAAAGAGCACCTTTCTAATATGTATATATCTTATGCACCAAGTAGCATTGCTTTCTGTATAGATATGACAGTGCTGAGGGCAAGAATACCTCTCATCTCCTAAAGTTCCCTGTGTATCCCTTTTCCTTGGGTGTACACGGGCCCCATTCCTGGAGCATGTGGTCCACCTGACATTAGGGGAATGACATAAGTGGATTATTAATGACATAAACTACTTTGAAACTAGCTGAGCCCTGAACCCAGTGCAATGGTTGCTATATTACACTGGGGTCAGAACATAGTGGTGAAATACACTGTACTGTGTATTAATGTGATGACAGTATAAAGGCTAAAAGTACCTGCAATGTACTAAAGCTCATAAAGAGGCAGCAGAGGAAAGGTAATAAACGGTAAAAGGAGCAGGGCCTACTTGTTTCTCTCCTTGGATTTGATGTCAGGGTTGTGATGAAGCACCAGGGCTGGTAGTTACTGTTTTGCTAGAGACATCAGGCCCATCTGAGATTCCCCACTGTTTTATTTTCCTTTCTTTTGGCTTTTAGTTGATTTCCCTCTTAACCTTACCCATTACACCTGCTATTATGCACTGTTGCTAAACAGCTGTTCAATTTACCTCATTTTCTGCAAAATGTTTTGAATTATGTTGAAATTGTTCAGCAAAAACCCTGTGTTGTTTCTTAGCTTTTCAGTAGTGCAAGCTACTTTCTGGCTTGCAATGGGGAGCCAGATTCAGAGCAGTATTGATATGTTTTTCCCTATTTGCAAGGCAGGGAAGACACAGCCAGGAATTTTAACCTCTGTTCTATTAAGCCATTGTAAAATATCATAAACAGACAATCTTCAAACACTACTGGTGAGAGTGTTCAGAGTTTCTGAATATATTGTTGTCGCAGGAGTCTCTTGAGTAAGTTGTTGAAGAAATTACATTCTTATGCTGTGCTGCTGGACTACTGAATAAAAACCCCATAACTATGTGCTACTTTGATATTTTTATTAGGATTAGCAGGAGATTTGGGAGCACTTACTTGTTTGTCCTTCCTTGTACTTTATTGTATGTTTGTACCGCACCGTACTGTGCTAATTCAAAAATCCCGAAGTGAGTAAAAAATAATGTACTACTTTTGCTAGAAGAGTCGTTGCCTTAGGTACTGGACTGCTCCCACCTGAGATGGTGAGTGGCTCTGACTCATGAAATGATAATGGAAATTTGATGAAAGGTGATGAATTTACAGAACTAGTTACATAGTAACACTGTAATTTACAAGCCAGACTTTTTCCTCTTGAAACCTATGATAATAAATGGAAAGGTTTTCTTCAGCTCTTCTAACAACCAGTGATTAAATTTACAGAACTGCTTTTACATTTCTCAGCTCTAGCTGCTATAATAAAACATTTTATCACTGACTGAGTGGTCTCCTGTGGTACTGAGCTGTATCACAGTTTTGAGCATCAGGTCAGCTTTGTTTTTATTTCAGACTGCATCTTCCTAAGGTGAGTAGTATGAAAAATTAACAGTTTCTTGTTAGGGAATTTTGGAAGATTGCATAGGTTTTTATTTTAGTCCTAGGGTGATATATAACTTGGAGTAGCTAGCCTAAGAACATAGTGATGGACTATCATGATTGATCATAGCTCTGCATCAAGAAGTCTAACAGCTGGTAGAGAGTATGCATACCCTGAAAGAGATGCTACTATGTGACATTAGATTGGATAAGGAGGGATTTCAAGTGTGCATTTTATTTGTATTTGAAATGTTGCTCTTCAGAGTTTGCTGTTACTAGGAGGTGTCTTCCAGAGGTTCAAGATACCCCTCAGGATAAAAAAAAATCTGTCCTATTAATCTTATTCTTTTTTCTCTAAATAAATTCTTGTTAACGAAAACTTCTCCCACCTCATTGTCACATGCAAAAGATGGAGCTTCTGAAGTGAGTGTCTAGAAGCTGGTGATAGTGGGGTATAACATAGCATAGTATGTAGCATAGCATGTTCTCATGCTGTAAGTGCATGGATTCTTGGGGGAATGGCTGCTTGAGTAGCTGCTCATATGATACAGTAGGGAAATGGCACTTCCTGGAGAGTGCAGGGGAGACGGCCATTCTTACACTTGTTTATTCTAGCTTTTTCACTTCTATAAATTCTATTTAATGAAAAAGCTGGAGCAAAGGGTGGCTGTAGGAGGAGGTCAAAGCAAGGGCAGTTGTTGTGGCCTGTCTGTCTAGCAACTAGCTTATGCTCTACTTCTTCCAACTGCTTTGCTCTAACCTGTACACAATGCTTCAGGTGCCTGGGCTGTACCGGGACACCTGAGACTTGGTATGCCACATCATGCTGTACAGATAGAGCCATGACTAGGCTAGAGCTGCTCTCCCTTGAATCCTTGCAGGCACTACTGAACAAGCTCTGCTTCTTACAAGGTAAAATACCAGTGATCAACTATTAAGCAAAATCCTGCCTCTGGCTTACAGCTCCATCTGGATGTGAACTCAGCAGAAACTCTGTGTCTCAGAGGATCTTGTCTGTGTGAGAAGCAGTGGCTTCTTGCTGGATATGGCTGCCTAGAAAAACTGGGCAGATACCTATTTCTATAGGAAGTGTCTGTAAACAAGTAATTCTCACCGTCTTTGCAGAGGGTTGAGAAAGGTGACCAGGATTATGAGAAACTATGAGCAAAGCCTTGGTTCTCAAAAAGAACCAGAAACTTTCTGGGACTGAGATAATCTTCTTTCAGTCACTGTAGCCAGTCCTTGTGACATCTCCTTACTGCTCTGTCTGTCCTCTCAGCTGCTGGAGTGGGCTAGGAGTTGGACCCCTGGCTGGTCCTTTGTCCCTCTGCATTTCTATATTAGAGCAGGGCAGATTCTCTGCCAGGTCCTTTGAGGGTCCCTAAGCCCCTCCACACACCTGGGGAACCCAGAGTGGGGTGAGGAACAGAATAACCTCCTAAGGAACATTACATTCCAACTTGACTAATGTTGTCCTTGTAATAACTGCATTGGGTTATCCTGGTAGACACATGCCTTCTCGGTGTGAAAGGTGCAGTGCCATGTCCAGGAGCCTGTTTAGGTACCTTGCTGTTATGCACCATGTGGGGGAAAGTGAGAAAGTTAAGTCACTCCAGGTGTGTCTTTATCTACAAGGTGATGACAGCTTTCTGTTGATTAGTTTGTGTTCAAAAGTGTGCAATTTCTAACCAACATTAACTGGGGTCTGAAAAAAAAAAAAAAAGGCTAAGGCCAGGGAGGAAAGCAGTTAGCTAATCTATGGCTTCAGTGGGAAGTTAAGGGAAAACTTACAGTTTGGGCATTGTTCCAGGTAGATTCAGTGGAGACAAACAAATGTTCTCTTTCTGTAGCTAAGGCTAATGTATGTTTCAACAGAAGAAATATCTCACAAAAGATAATACATCTGTCTTGTATTATCAGCAGTTTTGCCAATTACAGCTTGGAACACTTTTCTCTTTGGGGACCCAATTCTCTGTATGAAACTTTGTACTGCATATCACCTGAAAGATGAATTCTTTTACAATTTTTTTATGCAAAGCTTGTAAATCACACAAGCAAGAGGAAGAAAAAATGCAGAGCCCAATCAGGAAATTAAAAGAAAAATACAAATGACCCACATCAATCTCTAGGGAAAATGCTCTGATCCTGTGGGCCAGCTGTTAGGGAATGTCAGCTCAGCTTATGTGTGCACTGAGGTTGCAACTTGAATGATGTTAAGGTGCCAGTAATGAACATACATCCATATTTGTGAGAATGGTAGAAGAGAGCTGGCTCTGCACAGATAGGAAATATCTCAATGTCACTTTGCAGTTTCTTCTTTGTTGTAGTACTTTTGCTAGGCCCAGTTAGTGCCCCTTTTCTTCTCCCTTTTTTCCTTTTCTTTTTAAAATATACCACCCCAATTTTTCAGGTTTATTCTAAATTTTCTTCCTCTGCCCGTCTCCTTGATTCCTCCCTCTTGATTTTCTGTGCCACTTTGAGGTTAATTCCTCAGGTGAAGCCAAAGATAGCTCCTCTTAGCAGTGTTGGTTATTCAGGTTGGCTCTTTCTGATCCTGAAATGTGCCGTGAATCTGCAGTTTTGCTTTGGCTTGGTCGTACATCTTCTACTTAGAAAAGCTTCATGACTAACACTTCTCAAACTGTATTTTAAAACTTGCATTTTTAAAAAGATGAAATCACAATGTATAGTGAACTGGGTAACATGGCTCGGTCACAGCCAAAACCTCCCATACTGCCAAATGAGAATCTGATTTATCACTGAATATAAAATTCAAATCCCATAATCTGCACAAAGTGTCTTTTACAGAACTTAGAGAGGAGGTCCGTATGGATGTTCAAACTCAGTGTAGTGAATAACAATGAGGGTGTTTTAATAATCCCACTGCTTTTCATAATTCCAAGCAACAGAATTTCTGTTGGCTGATGTGCGCATGAGTGGTTTTCCTTTCAATTACATTAATTGCCTTATAGGGTGTTTAATTCCTAGGTAACCTGCATATGTGAATGAACAAAGGGCTGACCAAAGGCTTGGGTACATATTTTGTCCCTACAAGGGAAAATTTTACTACCTTGGACCTAGAATTTCATACTAAGAATATAGAGGAGAGAGGAATTTGTTTGGAAGGCTTTTCAGGTCTCATAAAAACAGTAGGATAGCCAAAACTTCAGAGAGAAGCCACCTGATGTTATATGATTGAGAAGATTTAAGAGACCTTTCTTATCTGTATCCATCGGATCAATATTGCTACTTTGCTATCATTTTGAAGCATAAGAATTTTTTTCATTTCTCACAGTGAATTGTCAGTAGTATATTTTCTTACAGTTCACATGAATAGTTTTTGTTGTCCAGGAATGTGGCCAAGTTCATAGTAAAAGTGAAAATCTTGCCCTTAATGATGTCGGTGAAGAAACTCATAGCA
>WAAD01021571.1:96624-110703 GCA_013389945.1 Fregata magnificens | reverse complement strand
GCCACTAATTAACTCATTCTTCAGAAGACACAGATTCTCACTCCTAGCCCACATCTCTGAATTTCCTTATGTAACAAAAATCAAGCAGGGACAGAGGTGATTGAAGCCATTGAGCAGGAAGTAATTTAAAAGTGAAAGGAAAGTATTGATCTACAAGCTAGCAAACCGTATATGAGATCCTTCTTGCTAATGACAAAAACCAATTGGCCTGATCCCATGGTCTGAAGTGGAGAAGCAGCTTCATCCTAAAGTGACTTGCTGTGCTTGAGTTCAGTTTAGTCTGTAGCTGTACTGACACCTGCAATGCTGACGGGAAGGCAGGATTATTGGAAGATTGCTGTGGTGTGCAGCACGGGACCATGATTATTCAACAGAAGCTGGCTAGGGGGTGCCAGTGCTTAATACACTTCTCAGTTACTCTGTGACAAAAAGACAAAATATAAAGACTTTGGTTAGCTTAGGTACCTAATTAAAAAGTGGGAGTTTTACCGTGGGAAGAGATACAATCAATATAAAAAGCTAAAAAGCACTCCTATGGTCCAAGCAGTGACTTCTGCACAGAGTGGATACCAAGAACATGGCTACACTGAATGTGCTGCATGGTCTTAGAGGAGAACATCTTTCTGCTACTTTTGGCCCTGCTGATTTTAGGAGCTGAATTATTTATTTGTTATTGAAGGACTTTGTCATGTTTTAAATCTGCTTACAGGCTTATTTTTGATTCAGTGACTTAATTCTACACAATTAGTGATGACATGAAGCCTTACCTGTCCTTCAAGGGCATGTGTGATGTGAATTTTCTGGGTTTTATAGCTCAATTGCATCTTAGCCATTAATTGCATTAAAATGGCATTTAAATATTTAAAGACTGCAGATCCTACTTTACTAGTGAAATGTGTTTGCTGTCTGCAAACATGCAGGTTCTCTGATCACAATGATCAGTCTTGTCTTCAAGACTAGAAGCTGCTGCTGATAAAAATAATAAATTGAATTTACATACATATATTCATACCCCTCCCCCATTTCACAGTCAGACCACCATCATGAAACCTGTTCAAACAAACACAGAGGGAACAAGGATAATATATTGATGAATAAAATTTTGCTAACTTAAAATTTCGGGTTCATCCACACAAAATAATTTCTTAATGTATAACATCTGTGCTTATCCCATGCAATAGTGTGCTGCTGCTCCCTGAAGGATTGTTGCTTTTTTTTTTCTCACATCAGGTTTTTTCAGGTGCTTCCAAAGTGTCCCAATCTCCCAGGATCTGGCAAGCTGCCCAGTAGTGAGGTCTCTTCTATTCCATTGAATAAAAAGAAATATATTTACTGCTTGTGGCTTTTGCTTCTCATACTATGGCAGTGCCAGTGAAGATACTTCATGTAATAGGAATGTTGTTTCACTCCTGAAAACTATTTGGGCTTACACACTTCTCTCTTGGCAGGTACAGCACTTGTGTTAAGAACACTTCAAAATGCTTTACCAGGATTTGTGTACAATGCCAAGGACGTGAGCTTTCATTTTTTCTTCATCCAATTTTTGTTTTCGAATGTGGCTAACATTTTTCTAATAGAAGCATGTTCATATTGAATTTTCTGCTAAAGAAATCACAGTTTGAAAGCTGCAGTGTATTTTTGTGCATTCTAACAACTCTAGCTTTCTCACTGAAAATAGCAGAAAATAATTAGTTATCAGCAGTAGGGGTCTAACATTATAATTCTCCAGCTGTTGTGCAAAATAACTTTGTACATATCTGGTAGAAACAATTAGTGAAATAACAAGGAATAAACATTATGCACCACAATTGCAGAATTTGTGAACAGAACAGTAGGTGTAAATTGATGGATTCTTTTGGTTTGTTGCCACTCACGTAAATGAAAATCTGAAAAACCTGTCAATGAAAGAATTGTGATTATTAGCCTGAAAGCTGTGACAGACTAAGTATAATAGGGGAGCTAGCTGCTCAGATGTAAGTGGAAAGAACATTTTCATGGGGTTGGTACAAGGTAGGCTGTTTCAGAAGCTTTAAGCCATTGTACAAAGGGCTGGATTCATTTGATTGAATGGATCCTAATGCTTTGAGCTGCCAGGTATGTGCTGTAGGAGATCCCGCTGTGATACGGCGCTCTGTCATAGCTCCTAGTAATGATATACCCCTTGGGCAGCGGGTGGTTCTTTTTCCAACTCTGATTGGATATCTTTTGATTTAGTAAAACAGCTTCAGTAGCAGCATAATGTGGTGCTTTTTGATCAGTGTACTGGGGGGTTGTTATTGCTTAAATAGATTAAGATACTGTACTACAGGGCTCCTAAAAACAGCAGTTCTCTCTTAACTCTAAGCTTGCATATATTGCAGATCTCTAGTCCTCTAGCTTCATGGGAACACAGCTGGAACTCTATTTCAACATAGCTGGTAGTAGTTAAAACCACTGTATGTGTCAGAGGAAATGGGATCAACAAATGAAGTGAAAAATATGTCATTTGTAAACAGAATTGTGAAAAAGAACTTGCCTTCTAGCTCATCTGGATTGTGCCATGTGGGACCATATGTCATTTGACCTTTATTTCCTTTGTCTAAATAGGTTCAGTTGTGATGAAAACAAGTCCAGAAAATGGATTGGATTGCAACACAGCTTTGGTTAGAAAAATCAACAAACTTTTTGGTTATTCTCTGAAACATTCTTGCAATTGTATTTGTGCTTTTTGCAACACGTTCTCTTCTATGGCTACATCTTTCTGCTTCACGTACATGGAAATTTGAGGTTATAGGTGCATGTTGGGCTACTCTGTTAAGTAACTTCGGTTTTGTGTGGGCAAAGTGGTTGAGCAGCAGCCCATGGTTAGAATCCATGTATTTAGTGCTTAGATTATTAAATAGATTTCCATTATGGGATTTTATGGTTTAAATATATAGTCCCGGAACTGGGGAAAATCTCATCTTTTATGGAAACATTACTTAAAATGTGTAGTCTGTGATGTGGCTTGTGAGAGCTCACTGAAAATCATGCAAAATTCCTAGTGTGCCCCTGACAATTTTGCCTATGGATAATGAACTGTGTAACATCTTGGCCGGGGTGTGCCCTGATGCGTGTTCTGTTCTTTGTGCTTCTGTGTAGGGATCATTCAGTTGTGCTCCTGATGGTTCCTTAATTGAGTACATAAGTTGCTGACTGCCCAAAGCAATGAGCGTGAAAGCTGATGGAGCTGTGGCTTATCTCCTGAACTGTAAAAATAGTAGAAAAATAGACAGACTTTCCTGGGTTTTGTGGTTGCTTTTTTTTTTTTAAACTAAAATGCTCATTTTCTGTCTGTATGTTTTTAACCCTGCTTCATTCCACTTTGCTATCAAAACAATGCTTGTCATAAGAAAACCTGATGCTGTATTAATACAATTTAAGTCTCCCAAAAGGGACTGCATAATTCTGAGCTCCTAACTAGGCAGATAAGTCCTAATCAGTTTTGCCCAGTAGGAGAAAAAGTCTTCCTCAGAAGAGAAATCTTGTGGTTTTCAGTCAGGGGAAATACTGTATAAGATGAAACTATGAAGTTCCACAGACACATCCACAGAGACCGCGTCACCTCTGGATGTGCTCCTTCCTGTCTGTTTGTATGAAGCTGCTGTGGGATTTCTCACTGTTCCTTGGAGTGCTGTTGAGTGCAGAGGAATCGCACAGATTCTGGGGTCTGAATCCATCCCTTATATGCTGTGTGTGAGTGTCGTTACCTGTCATTAACATCCCACTGATTCTGCACTGAACTGCTGTGCCTGAATAATTATGTTCATGGGACAGAAGCTGTCACCAGTCATAAATACCTGGTGTTTTGGTGAAATAGATAATGCAGGTTCTTATGCAAGAACAGCTTAAAGCTGCGTCTGATGCTTATGGGTTGCTTCTTAACTGCTGGGAAGCAATTGAAATGTCAACAGAACTGTAGTTAGTAGTGCTGCCTTGAGTCAGCATTTGTGAGGCTAGTGTACAAGGTGAAACTCATTTGTCATGTGCCTTGCTGAAAACTGAGCGCCTTGCAAAAAGTAAACAGAGTGGTTTGCAGCACAGGCTGAACTGCTGGTCCGAAAGAGTTGTGATGAGCAGCAGAAAGTCCAGCTGGAGGCAAGTTACTAGTGGTGTACCCCAGGGGTCAATAATTGGGCCAGCAGAGTTTGGTGTCTTCATTAATGACCTGGATAATATGACAGAGTGCACCCTCAGTAAGTTTGCAAAGGATACAAAATTGAGAGAAGTGGCTGGTACACCAGATGGTTGCACTGCCATTCAGAGGGACCGGGACAGGCTGTAGAAATGGTCTGACAGAAGTCTCATTAAATTCAACAAAGGGAAATGCAAAGTCCTGTACCTGGGCAGGAATAACCCCATGTACCAGTACCAGCTGGAAAGCAGCTTTGCAGATAAAAGACCCAGGGTTCCTGGTGGACACCAAGTTGACCATGAGCAAGTGATGTGCCTTTGTGGGAAAGAAGACCAACAGCCTCCTGGGCTGCATTGGGAATAGCATTGCCAGCAGACCAAGGGAGGTGACCCTTCTCCTTTACTCAGCCCTGGTGAGGCTGCATCTGGAGCATTGTGTCCAGGACTAGGCTCCCCAGTACAAGAGAGACATGGACATACTGGAGTGAGTCCAGTGGAGGGCTGTGAAGATGATGAAGGGATTGAAGCATCTGACATACAGTGAGGGGCTGAGAAAGCTGGGACTATTCAGCCTGGAAAAGAGAAGGTTCAGAGGGATTTTATCCATGTGCATAATGAATGCCTGATGGAGGGGGAAGTAAAGGTGCTGGATGCAGACTCTTCTCAGTGGTGCCCAGTGAAAGGACAAGAGGCAATAAACACAAAATGAAATACAGGAAATTATGTTTAGGCATAAATTTTTTTTTATTTTTTTTTTTTTTTCCTCTGAGAGTAATTGAACACTGGAGCTGGTTGCCCAAAGAGTCTGTGGAGTCTCCATCCTTGGAGATATTCAAAACTTGCCTGCACAAACTCATGAGCCATCTGCTCTGGTTGACCCTGCTTTGTGCAGGGGGTCCGGAGGTGCCTCAGCCATTCTGTGCTTCTGCAATCCTCTCTGTCTGGATACAGCCACATGCCTAAACTCTCCTGCAAAAGGTAGCAATTGAGTAGGTGCACTAACAGTTCTAATAATCCTGTGTTACAGTGAGTAATCATCTCCACTTAGATTTGTAGCCCTTTATGTTCCTGACTGACATTAGCCTATTATCCTATTGCTAATCGTTTCCACTTGGTAGGAAGCTATGAAACTTATTTAATTGGTTACCAGTTAATGAGCATTGCAATTAGAACACTTCTGGCAGAAGGGAGCATAGCTTCATTATGTACAATTGCAGTGAGCATGCAAAATAAGAATTTCCTGAGATAGGCATAGCATGGAGGGAACTGTAGCTGAAACCTGACCCCTTTGAATTACTGTGTTAATAAATCCTGGAATTACATTTATTCTTCTTGCTTTCTTTTAGAATAGAGTAATAAGATATTAAACTGGTAGTTTATACAACCTCCTCTACTTTTTTTTATTAGTAATCCCACATTTTTCTGTGCTAGTGAAGAATTTTCAAGGGCTTTGTGAATGGTGAGGAAGGAGCTACCACATGTTCCTGGTCCTCTGGTTGTAATTGTAATTGCCTGTGTGGGAGCGCAGACTCTTGGAGCAGGCTGGATGTGATGAATCTGCAGCACTTTCCACTAGGTGCCTGCAGTCTATTCAGGAGCCCAAAGAGGAGCAAGCACTTGTGTACTAATAGGTTATTTCTTACTAAATTAGGCTCAAGTGTTGCAGGAGCACTAGACTAGATGAGATCTCTTGGATTACTTAGTTAAAGCTTCTGCAGTAGTTAGCACCTGTGCTGCCAAGCTGCTCTGTAGAATGTGTGTTGCTATTGTGAAGCTCTTTGGTCCTCTGGCATCGTCACTGCAGGTGTCTGGGGAACTCTGGAACTTTTAGGCTAAATCTGGTAAGTCTGTGTTTGCATAGTTGTCTTCTGTGCTGTTCATTAGCAGAACACTGCTTAACCACTACATTTCCTTTCCTTGTGCTTATCTCCTGATAAGTTTGGAGAGGGGTGTATTTGGTTTACATGGCAAGCTTTTGCTAGACTGAACAGATTGGTGTATGCTGTTCCAGAAGAGGTCTTGTGGGGGATCTGTACAAAAGTTGCCTTTAATGCCTCTTCCATTATCTTAATTTCTTCCGTTTCTTAATTTCTCCTAAAATTTAGTATGTTACTGTGGCTGGACTAGTGCCCCTATCATTTCTCCCAAATCACCATTGTAACTGTAGGTGGACCCACTGTTCAGATCCATCAGCATGAGATTTTAACACTTCTGTGCTTTCCTCTGCCTTCATCTTTAGAGTTGTGGTGCGGAGATGATCTGGCCCCAGTGTTGAGCCTTGTAGGATTTTGAGCTCTGCTTACATGATGGATGCAGTTGCTCTCCCTTCAGCATTTGTCTGTAGACTTTTCCCTTGTGTGTGTTTGTATTGTCCTCTATTGAAAACAGGACAGGACACAACTTCAAGTGTTTGTGTGTGTATGTGTGTGTGCACACATATTATCAAGCTGTGACAACGATTTTCGCTGCAGTCGTGAAGCGCTGTTGGTGATAATGGCTCTGGTGCCTTTTGCAGTTCTGGGATTTTAACTGAACGGTTAAGGCAAAAAATAAGCCTTTGTTCTTAAAGATCATATACATTCCCACTGTGTCTTTCAATTTTTTTTTTAAATTGCAAATCTGTGTTGTTATTGTATCTTTTCTTTTTAAAAATTATTTTTGCATTGTGTATTGAAAGTGAAAAGTGATTATTAATCTTGAAATTGTTACTTTAACTTTTCCATATATTTGCATTAACATTATACCAATTTTCCTTGGATCAGGAGCTACTTGTTACTGTCTGTCTACTTTCAGCACTGGATTTGTGGAAGATCTGATAATTGTATCTTACGGATTTACTTGGCAGTGTGAAGTAACTTAAAATTCTGGGTTTGCTGTTCACTTGTTGACTTCTGATCTTTATTTTAAATGAGTCAAGAGTACAAAAAAAAAAAATCTTCCTAGTCTTAAATGCCAGGTTTGAATACAATAGTTCAGATTTAGTATTTAAATGTGTTAGATGGAGACTTTATTATTTGTTGTTGTCTAAATTATCTAGGAATGACATGGAAGTAAAACATCTGACTCTCCAATCACTATTCAGGCATTCACAGTCATCTCTGAGTTATTAATTTTGCCTGGAAATTGCCTCCTCAATAGAGGTTTTTAAGTAATGCTAATTGAATTGTTTTTGCTGTGTGCTAAATATCGTTACAGATTTGAAGCTTGGGTCTGAACTTTCTCCCCTCCCCCCCATTAAAAAGGACCTTTTCATCTCTCTCATATGAGGTGCATTGCCACCATGCAAATTACATTGACTTTTAAAAATCATTTTTTAATATAGTGGCTGGATGAAAAGGATTTTACTGCATATAATAAACAATCAGGAAATACGTCAGATGTACATTTTAAGTGTGTTCAGAAGTTTTCACAGAGTCTGTAGGATTACATAGTTTGTATATTGCGAGTAAATACATATGCTTACCTTTTTTGGTGGAATTGATTTTAACCCAGCTTTTTATGAATCTTTACTGCTATTCTTAGCAAAGGCTCAAATAATTGAAAAGTCAGTGAACTTTATTTAGTGAAAAAGTCTGCTAAATGCCTCAAAAAGAGAAGAAAGCTGCCATCCAACTTTGAAAGTTCCAGTTAATGGTGAGATGAGAGAAAACTCTTAACATTGAGAAACATAATGGTAAGCTTATCTAATTAGTAATTTCCAAAAAAGTTTTGAATTTGTTTTCAAAAACTTCCAAAAGAGAGGCATTTAACTGTTTTTAACCTGGTGGGAAATCTTAAACCTAGATTCCTTAGGCAGAATTTGGTGTGTAGCTGAGTCTTGCATTATCTACTGTACTTTGTTACCCTGGAAGAAAATTGGGAAATGAGCTTGGTGAAGAAACATATGTCATATCATCCTCATGCTCCTTTGTTTTTATGCAGGTGCCGGACCTGAGTGCTGCTCCACTACAGTTCATCTGAGTTGTCTGAATGATCTCACAGATGTTACAAAAACCACAAGCATATTCACTGGGAGAGGATTTAGGGATGAATTAACATGCTCACAAGATAACTACCATCCCTCCTTCCTGCCTTGGAGAATTGGGCTCAGTAGGGCCAGAGTTAATGCTGGATGTGCAGGTCTTCCTTCTAACCAGGGATGTAACCTGGTAGTCTGATGATACAACACAGCATGAAAGCCTGGTTTTGGTCACTCCTTCAGCTGGGATACAGATCTTGTCATGTGTTACAAGACTTGGCTATCTGTTCACAGCCCTGTGTGTTCTTTGCCTCCAAATTAGCTTCACAATATTTCCTTCAGTATCCACTGAAAAACAAGGAGATAAGATGGAGAATGCCCAAATCTGGAAACCAAAATGGGGCAGGGAAAAGGAAAGTGCTCCAGCAAGTGGGGAATGGCACTTTCCACTTAGCTGAGTTGAGTTGGGATCTGAGGCTCTTCCTATGCTTTTCTGCAGCTGGGTGGCAGCATTTCTGCAGCGATTCTTGTGTATGGTAAGTTAATTGCTCAAAGATTTTTTTTTTTTTGAGGGATCAGGTGTTATGTGCTTATTTCTCTCAGCTGTGATTGTCCTTTTTAGAGCAACATAAAACTCACCAAATCTCTTCGTTACATGTCTGTAATAGTGAGTCCGAACAATGCTGCTGCAAATATCAGTAGGTGCAAGATTTTACAAAATGAGCAGGCATTTATAAAACTTTAGTGCAGAGACTTGTCTACTGTCCATCCTGGCATTTGGTGTCTTCCCTTACATTCACAGTCTGTGTTCAGGATTCCCCAACTCAAACACCAGTTTGCTTCATCTACACACATCTGTGAAGATGAATTCAAATGAACTGACTGCCTCAAAGACCTAAACTGACGTAGTTTCCTCCACTGCATTTCCCACTGTTCACCTTCTATATTAGCAAATTAAGCCTTAACTTCAAGGCTGAATTTTGCAAGCTTAAACTTTAAGCCATTGGATTTTGTTATGATTTGCATCAGAAGTAAAAAATCCTCACCATGATATTTACTTCATTGTGAAATTATCATAGGGTAATCACATATCCTTTTTACATCTCTTAAGGTTTTTTTGCCCCTCACCATGAAATTTGCTTTTCTGGGTAATTTTTATATCTGTCCTTTGAACTCATTCCTGTGTTCCTCTGTCCTTTGTGTAACTCATTTTTTGAATGGATGTGGTTTTCTAGCAACATTTTACCAGTACTGTATACGTAATTGCTGTCATTACCCAGCTTTCAATGGTTATTTTCTGTTTTATGAAGGGTGCTGCAGACATACCCTGAGATCAGGCTGAGCCAGTTACTGTGTCTGTGCACTGTAATCCTACCACCATTACCTGCTGCTTGGCTGTGTTAAAACAGATTTGGTTAGATTGTGACTATTCAGTAGGCAACTCAAATGGTCCTGTATCAGTGACCTGTCTTCATTTACTACCCTACTGAACTTTGTGTTAACTGCAAACTTTATCAGCAAATAACAATATTGAATAGCACTTGATCGAGCACTGATCTCTGAGACAACCACCAATGATGTTCACGTTAACTGAACTTTTCCCGTTAGCAACTCAAGACCTGATATTAAGTCAATTTTTAATCTATTTTATGTATCCTTTTAGTACTACTTGGTATCCTTGTTGAAAAAAAACAACAAAAAAAATTGTTTTATATGGAATTAAATCTAACAGCTCGAAGAAATTAAAATATGTCAAAATAGCTACCTTGATATACCAGATGAGTAATCTTGTCAGCTGTAGCAGGTTTGTTTGACGAGACTTAGAAAGGTGTAGGAAGACTATGAAACCATATTGACTGTCATTAGTTGCATTTTAGCTTCTAATTCTTTTTTGTTATGAGACTCACAGTAACTGTTATGTGGGAGTAATATCATGTTACCCAGACTCTAACTCCCTGGGTGTCCATCTTGCCACTTTTATTTCTTGAAACTACCCAGGGAGTCCTTCAAGACTTGTGAAATTTCTCAGTTTATAGGATTTATTAAACATAGGAGTTTAGAATGCTTCTCTGTTCATCTAAGTGGTGCTTTACAGATTCACAGATGCAAATCTTCTGCATGTGCCAATTTGAAAATGCATAGTCTAAGTGGGTTCTTCCGTTATAGACAGTAATCTTTGTATTGCATGTGTGATAGGTAGGATACATGTGTCTCTGTTTTAAAAAAACCCCAAAACTTCAGAAGTATCTGCTGTACTTTTCCTAAGTCTATATCCCTGTTTAGGATTTTATCAACTGCATTTAGTAATAAGCTGTGTCTGACTTGAGATTCCTTTTGTTTTCACTTAAAGTATTTTAAAATGCTTTATTTCCCTTAGCTGCACCAGTTTAATTTTCTCTAGCCATATTGGCTATTGATATCTTATTGGTTTGCTTTTATTTCCCATATTGGTTACATATGTTTGAACTCATAACTTTCATTTGGCACCGCTAGGTTTCCCGTTCCACCATACTTAATGGGTTTTTATGTTTTCTTTGCTGTTTTAACATCCTCTGTCAATGGAAAGATTGAGTTGCCAGTTTCTCTCTTTTTACGTTGGTGTGTTCGTGGCTTTCTGACTGATCTTCTAGTTTTGGGGTGTCCTTTTAAGGCAAATAAATGACTATTAATGCACTGCAGAAAAACACTGAATATCCACAACAAAACTGCCCAGCTGTCCTAAAAAAAAAAAAAAATTTCTCTTACACATGGACATATGATTTATTTTTTCTTTTACTAACCCAGCAGGCTAGGATTGTTCTTTCAATTAAAATGGCTTAGCTGAAGTAATTAGGATTTGTTGCAATCAGCAAGGATGAACTTGATAAAGAAAGAGACTAAATTATTTCATAGGGTTTTGTCTTGACTGTGTTTTTGTTAGGAAATCTAGCTAAATAGCTTGGAGCCATTATTGCTGAAAAGCCAGTTAGTGGCTTCATCAAGTTATGACTGAATACTGGCACCATTTGTACAATATTTAATATGCTGCAAAACACTGTCTTCTGTGTGATACACTGGTCATCCCACGGCCTGTGGCTCAATACAAGATACTTTGAATAATTATTGAATTAAATGTGTGTTTTAGAGTGAACCTTTTGCTCTGTTCCCAGGCTGTGAATATGATTCTTTCTGTCTTGGCAAGCTCAAATTTCTGTTGCTTTTTCCTCCTTCATGCTGGCTGCTCAGGAATGCCCTCTGCTCCAGCTGCTTGCCAGTCATTCCACCGCAGAGCAGCTTTTCCTCTGTGAAATGGCTAACTCATTTAACTCCTCTAGGCTCTCGCCTTTAACTGCAGCAAGCTGCTGGGCATTCACCGTCTGCAGGGCTTGCTGTATCCATAAATGCACCCAGCTCTGTGAGCATGGTGGGACTCCACTACAGCTGTGCAGTGACAGCTGTGGGTTTCCCTGGGTGGGCTGTGCGGTGCTACCGGGTGGCATGCAAAATCATGGCATTGCAGGCCATCAGGAAGATGCATGGCACAGACTTGGAAGGGTCTGTGTGAGCCAGGGCGATGGCTGCTGTGGCCTCCCAGGTACATAGCTGGTTGGCGTGGTACAGAATGGGCAAGAGAGTCCTGCGGGAACACTGGGCATAGCATCTAGTCTGTGTTTGCAGGCCAGTGGGAACAGATATGCAGCGTGAAGCAACTGCTGCTCAGGCCTTGATGTCCGTGCTATACACATTTCAGGTGGGTTTTTTTTTTTTGTAACTTCAGATTAGCTCTAGCCTTGGTTTGTATTGCAGCTGGAGTGGATTTCTAGGCTACGTTCAGCTGAAAGGGAGTCAGTTTACATGCTCTGAGATGCCACAGGGTGCATCAGAACACTCTAAGTGGGGTTGTTTGTGAGGTTCAGTTCAAAAGTGCGCTCCTGAGTCAAATGAAGCACAAAGGGATGCTCAGTAAAGTTCCTTGGCACTGCTGCAGTGTGAATGATTACTGGGACTAATTTCTCAGGCTATAATAGATGTCTGTAGTACCCCTGTGTGGCAGCTACAGTGCAGCACTGGGACTGCTCTGATGGTTTTTCTGCCGGGGCCAAGTTAAATTGGAGTTTGTATTTCATTGTTATTGTTTGAGTTCATAAAACCAAATTGCAGGAACATAAGTATTTGGGCGTTGGGAGAAAGTTCCTCCAGTTTATAATAACATTTGAAACTCATGACAATTAATCTGCTTAAAACCATATTTGCTTCACAGATATCTCATATACATATTATTCTCAGTCCTACTCCTATAGAGCATCATATCTAACATTCTCCTTTTATAGTATACCTTAGCTTGCAGCCATGCACGCTAAGTAATGCATTATTCACAGGTAGAATAATTGTATAAGAGTATATAACTGAGGATGTGATGGATCCTTTACACAAATGTTATTTCTTGTTTCCTTTTCCATCATAAATGAGTCCTTGCCTTGAAGAATGTGGGAGAACTGCAAGATGCAGGCAGTGGTAATTGTGCAATAAATTGGAGAACAACAGAGACCTTAATTTGAGACTGGCTCAGCCCTATGCTTCATCGTCACAACTGCCATCCTGCTATAAACATGCCATGAGACCTGGATTGTGATGGTGTGGTGGATTAACCTTGGCTGGCTGCCAGACACCCACCCAGCCACTCTCTCGCTCACTCTCCCGAACAGGGCAGGGGGAAGAAATAAGATGAAGAAGCTTGTGGGTCGAGATAAGGACAGGGAGATCAGTCAACAATTACCATCACAGGCAAAATGGACTTGACTTTGGGAAAAATAATTTAATTTATTTCCAATTAAAAATAGACTAGGGTAGTGATAAACAAATACAAGACTAAAAATCTGTTCCCCCCACTCCCCACATCCTCCCAGGCTCAACTTCACTCCTTCATTTGTGATTCTTCTACCTCATCCCAACCCAAGTGGCATAGTGGGATAGGAAAGAGGGTTGCGGTCAGTTCATAATGCTTCGTCTGCTGCTTCTTCCTCCTCACGTTGTTCCCCTGCTCCAGCATGGGATCCATTCCATGGGATACAGTCCTTCATAAACTTCTTCCCACGGGCTGCAATTCTTCAAGAACTGCTCCAGTGTGGGTCCTTTATGTGGGGTGCGGTCCTTCAGGAACAGACTGCTCCAGCATGGGTTCCCTGTGGGCCACAGGTCCTGCCAGAAAACCTGTGCCTGTGTGGGCTCCTCTCCACGGGCTGCAGCTCTTGCCAGGAGTCTACTCCAGCGTGAGCTCTCCATCTCCAGTGGAGTACATCCACCTGCTCCAGCACAGTGGGGCTGCAGGGTGGATATCTGCTCTGATGTGGTCCTCCGTGGACTACAGGGGGACAACCTGTGTCACCATGGTTTCCTCCATGGGCTGCAGGGGAATCTCTGCTCTTGTGCCTGGAGCACCTCCTCCCCTCCTTCACTGACCTTGTTGTCTGCAGAGCTTGCTCGCTCACATTTTTTTTTTCCTTACTTCTCTGTCTCACAGCTGCTGCACAGCGTTTTTTACCCTTTCTTAAATACGCTATCACAGAGGTGCCACCAGTTTTGCTGATGGGTTCAGCTTTGGCCAGTGGTGGGTCCATCTTGGAGCTGACTGGAACTGTGTCTGACACAGGGGCAGCCCCTGGTCTCTATTCACAGAATCACACAGAATCACAGAATGGTAGGGGTTGGAAGGGACCTCTGGAGATCATCTTGTCCAACCCCTGTGCTTGAGCAGGTACACCTAGAGCAAGGTGCACACAACTGTCCAGGCGGGTTTTGAATATTTCTAGAGAAGGAGACTCCACAACCTCTCTGGGCAGCCTGTTCCAGTGCTCTGTCACCCTCACAGTAAAGAAATTTTTCCTCATATTCAGGTGGAACCTCCTGTGTTCCAATTTGTGCCCATTGCCCCTTGTCCTGTCATTGGGCACCACTGAGAAGAGTCTGGCCCCATCCTCTTGACACGCACC
>WAAD01021571.1:0-95246 GCA_013389945.1 Fregata magnificens | reverse complement strand
GCTTGGCAAGCTCCTCCGCCAGCTCCCTTGGCACTCTTGGGTGGATCCCATCCGGCCCCATAGACTTGTGAGCGTCCAGGTGGTGCAGCAGGTTGCTGACTGCTTCCTCCTGGACTGTGGGGGGTTTATTCTGCTCTCGGTCCCTCTCTTCCACCTCAGGGGGCTGAATACCCTGGGGATAACATACTGTAAACCACATACTGTAAACCTCCTTCTTCGATTTGAGTTTTTCTAGAAGCTCTTTGCTCATCCGTGCGGGTCTCCTGGCTCCTTTGCTTGATTTTTTCATCTAGGGATGCACCGATCTTGAGCTTGGAGGAAGTGGTACTTGAATACTCACAGAGGCCACCCCTACAACCACCTGCTACCAAAACCTCGCCATGTAAACCCAATACAGATGAGAAATATCTCTGGTCCTCAGAGAAACCCCTTGAGGAAAAGAGCATCTTGCACTTCTGTTGATGCAGGATTTACCGTTCTAATCACATATATCCTCAGGGCTGACTAAACCCATGTGCTTTATGTGCTTTTTGTTTTATTTTTAACACAGTGCTTGAACTCCTCCCTCCCCAAGAACATGCCCACATGGACCTGCCTAAATCTACATACAAATACTCCTCAAATGAGGCCGTGTTTTTTTCTCTCCTGACTCTTCGCAGGGCTTGGTTTGTGAATTCCTAAATCTGATGGGTGGATGAAAAGAATATTGATTTGTATTTAATTTATTTTTAATCAGCTGAGGATTAGTTATGCTTACTTGTAATGTTATCTCTCTGCTCATGAGGAAAGCAGCTTTGTCCAGTCTGGGAATTCCTGGTCGCTAACACACTGCAGAAGGAGGGATTTGATTTAGCAGGTGCAGTCTCTCTTTCAAGTTAGTATTTTGGCATGGTACTAAATGGTGTGGGTTTTTTTTTTTTCTTCTGTGAGGTGCCAGATTTTTGGAAATAATGTGCTTGTGATTCTTTTTCAAAAGAACCTCGTAGCCTTAGTACAAAGTCCATCTTGAATATTCATTTCCTGCCTACCTAATACTCCAGCTTACAGTGTCAGCTGGATGTGACAGTTGCCTCACTTTCTGCTAAGTGCACTACTTTGTGCAGTGTTACTGGGGTGTAAAATACTCATATTTGCCCTAAAGGTGGCTGGGTTTCAATATTAGGATCTTTGTAATAGGATGTTTTGTTTCTGAAATATTTCTCCTTAGTGGTGCTTCTGCACCTAAGTCATTGTGTTAAATAAAAATATAGCAGGCAAGTTATAATGGAATTAGCATTAGTGATAATTAAAGTTATTTGTATTTTGATGGGAGATGAGATTTAGTCCCTTCCTTCTTTAATTTCTGTAAAATGTAAAACTACCCTGGCTGTCTAGGGAACTGGTTAACAAGGACAGATATATGGAATGGAAGTGCTGATAGAATTATCCCGCTTGGCTAACTTTTAAGAGTCAGTTTAGTTTCTGTAGGAGTGTCAGCTTTGTCAAAATGTTACATCAGGAATTGATATGTGTTTTTTGAATGAGGTTTAATAAAAAATGAAATGAAATTCCAGTTTTCTGCCGTTTGTTTCAGAAGTTGGATTGTGCCATAGATAGCTTTAAATTCCTATGGGATTTTATAGGGAGAATAGAAAACATCCTTTGCCAGAGAAGACTAAATTCAGTGTCTCTGCCGGCATCCTAACTTATTTGCAGGTATTGTGATATATCTTCAATATTAAAAAAATATAATCAACATATTGCTATAATCATCCCAAACAAGCTTACTTTTTAAGAACTAAACAAATGTGCAGTTGGTGTAGCCTGAACAACCTAAGTATATTGCAAATTTAAAAGGCAAAAAAATATATATTGAAAGAGAAATACAAAAGAAACAAGTGAGGTCAGGGACAGCAAAATTAGGACAGAGAGAAAATAGCTCTACTAAATTATAACTTGGATTTAAATAATAAAAACTAAGATCAGTTTCTAGCTATTTAAAAAAAAATAGGTGTATGCTGCAAATCTTTGTGATTATATTGGATAGGATGCTCGGCAAGCTGTTGAAATACTCATTCCCATTGATTGCAAAACCAGCAATGAAAAAAAAAGTAATGAAGTAAGGACTTTCCTACTGCTAAGTATCTAACAATTTTTTTGTTTAATCCAAGAGGTATTTCTGCTTCTTCATTGGTGGAAGTGATAGAATAGACATAGAATAGACAATAGAATATTTTGTTGAAGAATTGGAGGCTGAACCTATCAACATTCTCAATGGTTTGGAAATGTTTTCAATAAACTACATCACATAATCCTAACCCAAATATGAAAAATCCAAAGTCCTTTATCCAATATAAGTAACAGGGCAGATTCTTCTTTCCTGAAAATGTCCAATAGCTTGACTGTTGTGTACTTTTAAGTCGGGTTACTTATCATGTTCGTACTTCCTGCACCCTTTATGCAAGGGAGAATCTTCCTGAGGAAAGGGGTTTGAATTGGTGATGCTGTTTTTCCTTTCACAGCTGCTCAGTCATGGATTTTGGAAAGCTTTTTACATATAAATGTTTTTCTTGTTTAAACTTTTTGTCGTACTTTTGATGATGCAGCTTTCACTGTTGTCACAGGCTATTCATCCACTGTCTTCTGTTATGAGATATCTCATAGTGAAGCCTTAGAGCTGTCACTGGGCGATAGCAGTTCTCAAACTGACCCTTTCAGCTCAATGGGAGATGCACTTGTTGACTTTCCAAACTTGTCTCAAGTTTCAGACAGCTACAGGATATCCTTGCATTGCCATATGATTAGGATTCATTTCAAAGAAGTAAAAGTATGTAGGAGTTCCTCTTGCTGACAATTTAAAAATCAGAGCAGTAAATTTTATTCTAGTGAAGTGGTTACAAAACTGGAATAAATTTACAGAAAAAAAAAAAAGGCATGAAATAAAAGCAGCAGTTCTGCAGAGAATCTGCCTGGTATTAAGCTGTTACCTCACATTGTGTTTCTCTGCGGTGTCTTTTGGCAGTATCTCAGTCCTGTGCCTCTGTGGCTCTGTCTTTTAAAATGTATTCTGCTCTGGTAGCCCTCTCTAATTGCACTTGAACGTTATCAGGACGCTGTTGAGCACTAATGAGCCTTCAAAACAGTATGTAGGGACTCCCACTTCCCTTTTGTTCATGCTAATTAAGTTAGGGAAATTTTATATTGTGCCTTGATTAATTCTGGGAATTTGTAAGAATGCAAATGAAACATGGTTTATCTGGGGTTGAGTTATCTATTGATATGCAAACACACTTTGATATGCTGATTTTCATTACCATGATTACCTTCCTCTTTGGGAAGGCAGTTGAATTACAATTCCATCCGACTCCTCCCTGCACAGAAGATGCCACTTCTGTTGCTCACGTTTTTCATGGTTTCATAATTGTACACAAATTTCATGTTGTAGCAGTTATCTGAACAATGTTCCTGTTAGTCTAGCAATATCAGGAATTTATTTTATCTTCTGTAAGTCTATCTATGATCTATATTAATAAAACAGATGACCAACGTGGTCCTGGATTCTTCTTAAACACAGAGTACGTTTATGTAACTGAGAAGTTAACTGATGAATGATACTACAGTCTTTGCTTATAGTAATATTACTTCTTGGACACCTTTGAGACTAAGGTAACTATGTTCTGCCATGTGCTAAAATGTTCTGAAACAGTAATGAAGTATTAAATTAGGTAAGTAGGAACGTTGGGAAGAATTCAATATGCAACAATTTTTTTTCAGGTTTATACCTCTGAGGGACATCTCTCATGGAACAGAGGTCTGCGCTTTGCTGACTGTCTGGACAGTTATTTTTTATGCAGCTTTCTGCAGTTCCAAGGGAACATACGCCGAACCATGGCACTAAGTTCAGAGTATTTTTATTTCTTCGGTCCTCATGGTTGTGTGTAGCTCATGCTTTTATTTACAGACTTACTGGAATCCCAATCTGAATTTTTATTATGACCTCAGGAAACAGTACTTGAAGATGTCATGTATACATTTCATCTGTGCTGATTTTAACTGCAATTCTGCTGAATCAATGTGGCAGGGTTTCTTCCTAATGGCAGCTATCTTTTCATTCATTAGAATACTGCTGTGCCATTGTTGGCCCAATATCCATCTTGCTGCTGTTACATGAATATGTCTCCTTTTTTTGAAGTGTCTTGCATTTCTTCTTGTACCTTGATCTGTGCTCTGGTGCAGTGTTCTGGTGACAGACACAGTTAATAGGGACACAGATTTTTGCACTGCCCTTGGGGTTCTCTTACCTATTATATCAGTCTCCCATTCAGCACTCATTTAAGGCAAAGTCAGTTTACGTTAAACTTCCATGTTTTGCACTGGAGCCAGAAACTGCTGGCCGAGGCCAGCACTGGTGCAGCAGAGAAGTGCCTGACACCGACAGTGATTTGAGTTTGTCTGTGGAAGTCTGCAAGCCTGAAGAGGTGAAAAGCTCTCATACAATGAACTGAGAGATGATGCTTCTCAAATGGCCCCTCAGGCTGCATATCCGTGAACTGGAGCCTTGAGCAATTCCTTCTGCCACTGCACAAGTTGCAATGGTGGCTTGAGTGTCGGTGCACTTTCTTCAGCTGCCTAATTGGGTAAAAAGTTAAGTACCTGCCTTTAATACAAGTGTATGGATGTGCCTTTAGGTGTTGGCATAGCAAGATACTAACACGTAGGTTTGTTTAGAAAACCTTTTTTAAAATTTCTGCAGGTATTTGCCCTCCCTTTCCTCCTCCACAGCTATCATGGTCCCAGGATATACAGAGATGATCAGCATTCTGCAGGCCTTCATCTTGGCTGGTTTGGCTCAATTATGCCTAAGTCTTAACTCATTTTCTGTCTTCGAGTAGAATAGTCTATATACCTATATTTAGTGAATAAACAGTCTTATAAATGCTATATTTAGCATATATTTGTTTATTTTTCATGAGCAAGATGCTGTTGGGAGCTCCTAAGGGACCTGTTTAATGTTTTTTCTAAACAGATAAGAAAAGATTTATATATGAAAAATACAGACTCATTTGGTTTCTTTGTAGCTGACTTGCCTTTGCATGGTGCTTCTCACTGGAAACACATATGGAGGACTGTTCATGATGCTATTTTAATTCTTGGTTTGTCTTTTAGTATATGTTGAGTGTTCTATTATAGGATACAGAGCTAGATAATGTGTTCAGTGCTGTGGATATAATAAAGAAGGATCTTGTAAAGCTTTTGCTTTCTAATTATATTCTATCTTAGTCCACAATGTGTCCATACATCTCTTCCTTATCCTGAAAGACACCCTAAACACGAGAAAGTGCCAAGACAAATTAAAGCACTCGGTCTAAGTAAACAACCACATGGCAGAGTCCATATGTTCTAAAATTAGGCTTATCTATGTTTATAACAATATATTACTTCTGGATTTAGAAAGGGAAATCAAACCAATTCCCTTGTGTGGAAAGAATCCTATTGCATTTTGAATGACTATTAGCATATTAATCACTTCCTGTGATATTTTTCAATTTAGTCTTCTGCAGTCATCCCTGGAAGGGGATTTGCTCTACAATAGTAGTATCATTGACTTTAAATGCATACTGCTTTCAGTCATGCTGATGTACCTTTTAAACTGTCTCTTAAGTTAATGCGCTGCCCCAAAATGAACTCTGTATTTTGTATGAGCAACTGGGATCCAAGCTTTGCGTGCTTTGTGGAGGTGACCTGCTATGGAGTATGCTTTGTGACATGAGTGATTCCCAATACATTCCTCTTTGCTGCCCTTCAGTCCTGCTGTGCTATGTCATTGCTGGTCCGAGACAGGGTTTTGTGCATTTATAAGGGGCAAAACTGATGACGAAGGGACATAAGGCAGAGGTTGATTCTCCTTGTGTCTCTGGGGTTTTGTGACAAGGCACACAAAATGAAGTCACTGTGTTCTGAGGAATATGCTGCATCTTTGAAGGGTTAGGGCTTAGGTACATCTGAGACATGGACATTTCCCAGAGGATGAATCTATGCCAAACCTCACTGATTTCTTCTCTGATCTTTCTCTGTGGGGTTAAAAGAACCCCAATTGCTGTGCTAGTGCTATATTGATAATAGCAGAAGGCGGCAAAGTTGATGTTATACAGGTGGGAATGATGGATGTACATTGGTTTGGACTCTAGAACAAAAGTGAACAGTCCTGAGAATGTTAATATTCCTCCTTGGATGCCAAGGACTTGTGTGCATCTGGACTGCTAGTAGCTAGGTGTGGTAGTGGTAGAAAACTCAACACAATGAGAAGTATGAACTTGGCTAATTATTTTGACCAGTTTGGGGGTTAGGAAGGCTGTTATATTTGGATTTAGTTTACTTATTTTTCATTTCTCTAGGAGAGCAATTTTTTGGCTGTAGGACAGATTAATCCACTGAAGAGCAAGACAAGTTTGGTCAGAACAGCTGATGCCAGTGAAAAAGTTGAGCATTCTGGGATTTGTAGAGATCTGCCCAATACACTTAAAAAATCTAAACATGTACCTGCCTGTAAGCCTTAGCAAAATATATGGGAAAATAGTTTGTGACTACTTTCATTTTTTGACCAGTTCTATTGCTGTGACTTCAATGAACACCATCTGCCTTTCATAAGCAGGCTTTTTGGTGCCCCTTGTCCCGTCTCGCATTATATTCAGCTTGTAGGTAGCAAAAGTCTCGAAAGGCTTCAGTTTGAAGTCAAATAGCATATATGTCTACTTGGCTACCTCAGTGAAAAGTGTTCTCATCCTGAACCGTGACTGTTGTCATGTTGCTGGCCAAGGTCAGAGAGCAATAATTATCATGCCAAGGTCTTCCCTCTGGTAGCTTTTAGTTTTGGTAGCAAGTCTGACATTCTGAGCAGATGCAGCTGCTGGGCAGAAACGTAAGCAGCAGGGCAGTGTTTTTTGCTGGGAAAACAGGATTCAGAGAAGTGGTTAACTAAAGTCTCCACTTGGAAATGGGAAAGGAAAGGTATTGCAATTTGTCTTCTAATGGCACTTCTAAAGCCAAACTGAAAGCTCTGCTCCTTGTCCTGAGGTGCTTGTATGTTTACTGAAAACTTGTTTTCTCTGAGAAATGTTTACATAATGGGTAAGAAAGTGTTACCTTGTGGGACTCCTGCTGTTCTCCGTGCATGGCAGTAGGCCCAGTAAGAGTCTGTTATAAAAGCCTTTAATATCCCAATTATCAGTTTTTCTTTAGGCTGGAGAATTTGGGCCTGGAAATGTAGTGAAAGATAAAGCTTGTGGGTCCTAGGTGACAACTTTTGCGTTTGGATGAATTACAATTTCTTAACAGTTAGTGTCTCAGGTGCACACAAGCTTTTCCATAAAAAAGTAAGAGTTAAGAGTGATGTCTTAGTTCTCCCATTTTTTTCCGTACTCTGCTCTGTGTATTAATCCAGTGCAAGTGGTGGGTTATTGAGTCTTACTTCTGTAAGTAACTCCTGCCTTCTCAAGTCTTTAGAAAGGAGTTGAGAGCCCTGTGCTTGGCAGGAGGCAATCAGGAAAATGCTGTCTGCTCTGCTCTCCCAAATAGGTGATGCTGTCATGCAAAATGCCAATTACAGGAAGACTGTCTTGGTCACACTCTGACACAGCTTCCTTCAGGAGTGTCTAAATTTCTAAGATGATGACTCACAAAAAGTGCTACAGGTTTGAACTTCAAGTGTATCTTCTAAAAATAAATTGTTTCTGCAAACAAAGTCCTGAAAACGTTGTTAAGATATATATAAACCGATACACGTTCACTGAGATGGCAAAACAGCCACTGAGAGAGTAGCACAGATGTACTCCAGCATACAACTTCTACCCAGTCACTTAGATCACACTGATGTAAACCACAAAAGAATCGCTTGAAATAAGGTGGAGCCGTTATTCAAAAACCAATTCATGCTACAACCAAATACCTCTCAAAATGTCCTTTTGCAAAGCAATAGCATAATATAAAGCAAGAAATACTCACTAGAAAGTTACAGCCTTTTGATGTCAGTTTATTTTGAGTGTGCATTTCAGCTTCTGCTAAATATGTCTAAAATGAGAGATTGTTTACTTTATTTGGCGTACTATATTTTTCATTTTAAGTTTGCTTTGTAGCACAATGTTGTAAACGCAATGAATGACTCAGCCAACCTATACTTGTAAAAAGCTTTTTAGCATATTTAATCTCTGTCTGTTTAGAGGTAGCTTAATTTATGTGCTAAAATGCTTGTGTTGTGATATAAACTATGCTAAGAGGAAAAGTACAGTGGCCGAAGTAATCAGACTAAAAGTTGGTCTGTGTAATGAGCACTCTGCAGAAAGTCAAAAACTCTTTGTTGAATATTTATGTGATCAGATCAAGATGATTCGTTCCCTTCTTGCTGAGGGCAGCCAGCAGTACAATTTACTTCATTATTTATGAGGTGATTTTCCAAGTGCCCAACAGAGATGATCAAAACTGAAATCTAGCTACATTTTCACTACCTCATTCTTCCTGTGTATTTTGTTTCCTACTTAAAAGGAAGGCAAAGTATAGGAACTGTCAGTGCTAGTGACAACAGTTGGACTTACCACTTAAAGCCAGACAGGCAGAACTGAGTTTCCAAGCTTGAGCAGTAGGTGAGTAAAGTATGCAGAGATGCTTCTGGCTCTGCCGCTGCTTCTGGCTCCACTGCTGCTGTGGCAAGAGGGCGTTACTCTGACCACTCTTTTTCTTCCCCATATTTTAAGCTGCTGCAGCAAAGTGAACACACAGTTACTATGTGAGTAAAATCCCCTGAGGATTGGGTTCTCTTGCCTTGTGTCCCTGTTGTCTCCTATACAATGTGCCAGGCAATCAGAGTTTAATCTAAGATTTCTCTCATGTCTTCATCTACTCATTCCTTAATTGGTCTAGGCTGCCAACTGGATACTCAGCCACACTGGCAGCCTGTGTGACATGCATGAATATCCACCAAGAACTAGGTAGAAATTGCCAAATCATTTCAGAGTTTGCTGATTAGCCACCTGCTTAACATGGCTTTCCTCATGATTGAAATTACTGTGGTGCTGGTGGTAGTATAAAAGCTTCTGTGCAATAGCAGAGGACACTGCCAGGGCTGCTTAGATTTGATCTGCTGAGCTGTAGATACAGCACTGAACTAAAAAATATTTGCGTGATGAATAGGACATACATGTTTTTTACCACATAATGTTTGCCACTTGTTTATTTTCAGCTGAAAGATGTCAGCAAAATTTGAAGTGGAGAGGAAAAAAATGTTTCAGTTCAGCCCCAGTTCTAAAGCCAGTGTAGGTGCTTCTGGGTTTGAATGAGTAATCCCTCTTGATTGGCAAGAATTTATGTAGTTATGGAGGAAAAAGCGTATTCATAGTCAAACATAGTGTTATAGTGAGCAATGCTCCAACCTCATTTTATTCTAGTTTATCTACATCCCAAGACAATCCTTGAGGATAATCATCCAAAAGTGTTTGTGCACAGTATATTTACAAAAACATAGAATTGTTATGTCTGCAGTGAGTAAAGAAGCAGAAATAGATTCTTTTTTATATTATGTGCAAGAAAGTTAAGCAAAATACTTGGTTGTAGTAGTCAGTATACCAAATTATGCCATTTTTTAAAATGTTGTGATGATTTGAGAAGCAGATCAGTGATACCACTTACACATTTATATCAGGGAATGCAGGTGAGATGAAGATTTGTGAGAACTGGCAGGCTGTAATGGATGCAAGGAATATCACACCTGATTGCCCCACATCACACACCTATTAAGTAAAGCGCAGGATAGAAGTGTTTGTTCATTCCTTCTGTAATGGGAGTACGCTTACAGGGTGCAGAGGTGTTTGGCTGTTTGGGGTGGGGTTGTTTTTTGTTCACTTCTGAAACTCTTCCTAGAGCCTTTCTGTAGGTTCCTCAGAGAGGTTAGTGGCTTTAGAAGTTTACGTGCTATCTGGCTGCGCCTTAGTGAGCCACAGTGTGTTGTTTGTTCCTAATACCTCATGTCTGCATTCAGGACCCAATGCTGTTATCACTGAAATCAAAGCAAAAAATTGCATTTACTTTCAAGGAAACAGAATATGGTTCTGCTTTGTTTGGTTTTTAGTAATACATAATGTATAAAGCTAAATGCATATCAAGTATCTTCACATAGGCAAATAAGATTTAAATATAAATTGTACTACGAATAGGACAGCTTTGATTATGAGATGAAATACAGGTAGTCTCTTTTGGCTTCCTCTGAAAACTGAAAATGATTGTTCCCTACTTGAAAGGTGTCAACTGAAGAGCAACCAGAACAAAAGAATTGTTATTCCTGTCTAAAATAGGGAATTATTGTCAGGCTTTTGTTATCATCACGAAAATCTGTTTTATAAAATGGTACAGCTGTCTAGATGATACACTAAGATCTCCTGCTTTGTTTCAAGGAAAGAATTATTTCCCTTTTTTCTTATCAACTTTTTTTTTTACAGACAATAAGTATATGTATTTTGGTTTTGCTTTTTGCCTGTATTGCTGATGTTAATGGTTTAATTCTGACCTTGCTTAATCTGGTTTTACACAATATTGAGTAGATTTGGTCTCAGTTTACACCTGAGACCAGAAACTCATTGTTTCTCTGGGTAAGAATGAGTGTGTTGAGATCTGCAGTTGAGTCTATTGAGAAATCTGGATACTGAACCAGCCATGAAAGCAGCTGCAAAATTCATTCACCCTAATCTGACAGAAGGCCTGTCAGAGGCTTCAGTAGTCACTGAGCTTGTTTGAATCGTATTGGAAAGTCAGAAGACTTTCTGACTGAGTACTGTGGCATACTTATTCTGTGATAGAAGTGCTGCTGCTGAACCAGTTTCTCTAACTTGAAAACAAAGCTGTAACATAACCAGTCCACAACTGCATTTTGTTTCCTCATCAAAACTTATTTTTGATGTTTTAAGTGGGCATCTTGTTGCTGGAAATTTGGCTTAAGGTACACAGTGAGTTGTAATTGGGCTTCTCGGGGGAATCTGATGTTCTACATGTGAATGGTAAGAATATTTTCAGAGAGTGTTTATGCCAACACTGAAACTTTAATAGTTTATGCAGTCCTGGAAACAGGAGGAAACTACTGACACACGCAGTCATGTTCTCTGGTGTGATATTTCACAGGAAAGCAAGAGCTTCTGTTATCTGCTATATGTGAAGTAGTTTAAATGTGAAATAACTACGACAACCGTGTCTGCAAAACCTCCCTTTAACTTTATCCAGTTTCAGGAAAGGGAGCATTGCCACCTCTTCCCACTTTGTGCATTTTGGTTGAAAAGAAAATATTCTGTTAGTCTCCATAAGAGCCCAAAACAGTTTCTGAAAACCTACCTGTCTTCCCTGTGCAGAGAGAGAAGGATTCACTGCTACTGACTCTACTCCCGATGTGGCTAAAAATTAGTTCTTGAAGTCTTAGTGAGTTGTCTTCAGAGTCTTGATCTGCTGTTTGAGTCCCAGTGTTGCAGGCAAGCCTACATTTCCCTTCCGTTTTTCCTCTGTCCCAGTGTATATTCCCCAAATTTAGTCCTTGTGCCTTTTTCTCTAGGGATTAAATCTTACAATTCATGTACTCTTGGCATGAGTGAAGGACCTTGATAACCTGTGTTGCAGGTAGGAGTTCAGCCAAATCTTGCCTCCCCTGCTTATATCTTTCAAAAAGATTTTTGACTAGTAGAGAATATCTGATCGATCCTGTCAAAAGCCGTAAATGCAAGGTATTGTGGATTTTTCATTACCTTTTAAGAATTATGAGCAACCTATGATGTTTTTGTATCTGAAACCTTGCCTGATGATCACTTGCAAACTCAGGTTCTTAGACACTCACGCTACATTTCTGTGCCAGTTTCATCTTCCCTCACATCACTGCCAACTTTTTCTGGCAAAAAATCTTCTCTGTTCCTGTTTCTGAGCTTTAATCAAACTCAGAAAGGTAAGGTAACTTTTGGGTTTTTTTGAAATTGTGGCCCTGATATTAGTCTTTAAAAATTAACCTGTTTGTTAAGGAGTGGTTTATCTTGAACCTGATCTTTTCCTCCTTGTTTTCTTCCCGTGGACCTCTGTTGAGGCAAACCATTCTTGTAACAAACGTTCCATTACTGAGGGTAATACGGAGTATACAGGAATTGTTAAAGAATATACCAAAACCTGTCAGTCATCTTAGTCATGCTATAGTGCAGTTTTGTGTAGAACAAAACTTTGTCTAGCACCTTAAAATTAATGACTTACTATTTTTCCCTAAATGCACCTGAGTGTGAGAGTTATGTTCTCCAGTTTAATTTCAAGTCGTGTGTCAGTGTAACATTATGAAATCTATGTAATGCAACATGAACTAAAAATGACACCTTGAAGAAAAGAAGACAGAATGTTAAATCCAGACCTGTATGTCTCTACACTGGCAGTCTGGCGGGTCCATACAAATCTCAATGTCTGGGAAAGTTTCTAGATATATTTTAGTATAATAATTCTGGTTTTATTTCTGAGATGGTAAGTTGAAGTTTGTTAAATCAGTTTTGGAAAATTCAAAGATGGAAAATAGATCTCTCACAGGAATTTCATGAGTGTTAATAAACTATGCTATAAAAAAAAGGATGGAGTTCACATCCCATGTTAAACCAACATAATAAGGGGAATTTTATCGTAACTGTAAACTGTTGGTAGATGGTTTTACCTTAGGACAGAAAATAAAAACTGAAGTGTGACTACCTAGAAAGGGTCTGACTGCATGGACTGCAAGACAGGTGCCGAAAACCAAAGAACAGCAAAGTTATTTTGTAGAATGAATTGTTTCATCCACATACTATAAAGCCTGTTTTAAGCCAGTCGTGTGTGTTTTGCTTGTTACGCCATCTGAAATTTTAGACACATTTCCCACCGCTTACCAGTATTACTACGTACTATAGGCTTGCTGTTAGACTCTGAGAGCACAGCAGTGGCAACGTGGGAAGGCAGTACTGCTGGCAGGTGGGCTGATGTATGGAGCTGTATTAAAAGTGGGGTGTGCACATGGAGCTGTTGACCTCCTTATCATCCTAGGACATGATCCTCCTGGGGCAGGGTGAGACAGGCTGGAGGTGTCTGCTCCTGCGTGATGCTTCCTAGAATTCAGCGAGCCTGTGTTGCTCAAGATCATCCAGAAGTTTCTATCTGTTTCACCTTCCAGTGGATTTACACATTTTTTCAGTTGTGAATTTCATTTCCTCCCCTATCAGTGTACCTTTTCTGTAGAGGACGACAGTGTTCAACGGGGCTTGAAAAGCAAAAGGAAACATACCCTTTTACTGCGTTACAAGCTTGTATTACCCTGATGTCACTTGAAATGTTCGTGCCTCTCAATAAAATTTTGATGGATGTCTTTGGATCTCCAATTTAGCAACTTCGCATTAGGTTATTAGTCTTCAGGTTTTGACAGGACTATGAATATATTTTACAGTTCTCATCTGTGCTGAGATCTCTAGGGTCCCACGTAATGTCCACAGACATCAATAAAAAGACTTTTGTTAATGCTTCCTGTTGGATTTGGATCCTTACATTTGATCATACACAGATTTTTAGGCCTCATGATTCCTTGTTTTTAGGATTTTATAATATACAACTTGTCACATGAGATAAAAACAAGGTCCCCCTATCTCTGCACTCTGTCTCTAGTGATAGTCAGGACCAGCTTTTTGAAGGGAGAATGTGTGAAACGTTGATGGAGCAATACAAGAATAGCTTGCCCCAGAGGATTTTGCTTCCTCCTTACATCAGTGAGAAGCTGAATAGAGACTTGAAGCAGGAGAACTTACACTCGTCGAAGTTTTAAATGTTCTTATTACTAAAAATAATTCTTTTCTCATCTAACTGGGGCTAGTTTTCCCTCCACTCTTCCCCTGCTGCTAATTAAATCCTCTTCATCTGTCAATAACAGAATGTGAGTTTTTCTTAGTATCCTACATAGACTGGTTAAATTCTATTTATTTTATACAATGTCCTGAATTGTGCAGCATCATTTGCATTTATATCTAACTTGGTTTGTTATGCATACTTTCCTTAATTACTTTTTGGGCTGCATATTTTTTTATAAGCACATTTTTTATACTTCTTAGCTTATATTTACAGAGCTTTGCAAATCACAACACGTTTCATGCAATCTGTCTCTGCTTCTGCTGAAGAACAGCTACTGATTTGATAAGAGGCCAGCACTTTTAAAGTGGGTGATAAAGTCAGGCTCTTAAATCTATATATAAACAGGTGAATATAGGTTGGCTAGTTTCTAAGATATTTGTGCTCTCCTGTTGGTTTAGCAGTAGCTCTGGATGTATGGAGGTGGAAGGACTTCTGGTCCTCCTGTAGGTTATGGAGCTTAATTTAGAGCACCAGCACAAAAATGCCTGCCCTTGGCTTACACATGGCTGTGCTTGAGAAGACAACATTGTGCATTCTCACAAGCAGCTGTGAGAGAAAACTTGCAGCTCAGTCTGTATGCCAATGCAATAGCTCTTGTTCGTGAACATCAATTGATGAATTAGTGTCCTGCACGGAAAAGAAGAAATTTAATTATATGCTGCTTTGTATTTCCAGTAACTGATCTTTGGGAGTGATCTGAATCCCCCATGTGCTTAATGGCTCAGTTCACTGACAAACCCAGTGAAACCTGACTAAGGTATGATTCACAACTGTAAGTTTTATACAGCAGAGGATGCTGATGGGAACACAGTGGTGGCCCTGAGAAGAAGTGAACAATACATAAGTGACTGTTGTGGCCACTGCGGTGTGTTTCAGCAGGAGTCTCCCTGCTTTCCATCTCCCAGAGTGCTGCTACTCTTTGCATAGGCCATCTTCTGTCAGATGCTCTAGCAATGGGAATGTGCTCCTCATCCCTCTCCCTCCCTCCTTGCTGTCTGTAGATCCCTCCTGTTTTGCACTTACTGCCTGTGCTGCTATCTAGCAAGCAGCAATCTAGAGATGAGCCAGTTTTTGCCATACTGCACGCTGTTGTACGTTCTGGATATATCCACTCCAGGTCTGCTGTGTCTGATAAGTGCACATCAAAGCAGAGAAATCTTTTTGGTTTTATGTAAATTAAATAATGTATGTGGATTAAGACTTAAAAAATAAGTCTTTTGTAATCACATAAGAATTGGCCACACATGGTTGAATTGACGGTTGATCTAGCCCAATATCCTGGGTTTTTCTGATGGTATCCAAAAAAGGATGCTTGGGGAAGAGTCTAAGAACAGGGCAATGGTGGAGTGAGACTCTCTCAAGGATACCTTCCCTGTCCCTAGAGATTTGTGGCAACTGAGACTGCAAATTAATGAGTAGCCTCTTGTCTCTGTTTTGTTGGCAATTAAGTTGGTGCTGTGCTACCCACAGAGGTTAGAGGAGCGTGGTTTAGCAGGCAACCTCATCACTGAGATTGATTACATGTTCATGGAGGTACTGGTATTTCTTCCTATCAAAGGAAGACCCTGTCTGATAAAACAAGGTGTGGTTGTTTGCTTGTTTTACAGAAAATTCATTTCTGCTTCAGAGAAACCTTGGATCATGTATTTTTCAGCTTGTTCAGAACAAATACATTGTTATTCTCTTTAGTCTTGTTGTCATAGGCCATGCAATTCAAAATATGTGGGCTTTTCTAAAGGAGGAAAAAGTTGATCAGAAGAGCCTGAGAGTACTGTTACAAGACAGAGAACAATGCTCTGATCATGTTTTGTCTCTTTTCACATTTGGACATTGGCTTTCCAGCCACCTGACTTTTTCTTCTTAATCAGAACGAAAGATTTTTTGTTCAATTAAAATAATGTCTTGGAGCTACATGGCTTCTAAAAGGTAATGTTGTAGAGCCTTATGCAGAAAAACTCTCAGTTGGTTCCCTATTCATTAAGTGTGCAGAAGCACATTTTTTTTAAGACAGGACAGAAAACATTTTTTACAGCCTCACATTACTGACAGCTTGTGTCCTGTAGAGCCAAGAGTGGGGTCATGGAGTGGATGGGCAGCGCCTGGTTTTCACTGTCAGTGGCACAAAGTTGTTCCTCTTCTCTTCTGGTTCCAAATTTGTTTTGCCCATAGTATGTAGCTCCTAGCATTTTCTACATTAAATCTGTGTGGTATTTTCATTTTCGTTCTGTTTTCTGTCAGGAAAACTTTTCTGGTGAGGCTTGATCTTCTCCATCACAAACATTTCTCCTTCAGTCCAAGCTTTTTCTGGAGTTCATGTGCGCTTCTGTGTCATCCAGCATGCATTCCTGGATTGTCTCTCATTTTACACTACTCAAATGGCAGCTGATAACCTTCTTCAGCCAAGTTCTGCTTCTCTTCTGCTGATTTTCAGCCTGCTAGCATGCCAGCAAAGTCTGAAGAGACTTCTGGATTGATCTGTTTTTTGGGATTTTCTTTCTTCCTTCTCAGCTTATCCTTTACTCTGCCTGTTAAGAAACTGTAATTCAGTCCTGTGTCCTCACGCAAAGGGTCTGGCTGCCACCCTGGTATGAGTTTCCCACGAGAGGTTTCAAGAGCAGCGATCCCACCCCACTTGCCTTTCCATGGGCAGATTTTCTGAAGAGGTTGCTCGACGCTGGGTAACTTGCATTCCTGCCAGAATTACAACCAGGGGATGCAAGAATGGCTCACGGGTTTATTGCCTTGATCATCACACACTGCTCTGGGCAGGAGTGCAGTGCTCGAAAGCAGCCTCTGGGCTGCTAAACCTCTGCTGGCTGCTCTTAATTAACCTATGTCACCAGGTCACCTGCAGCACCTCTCCAGGGTAAAACCTGGCTTACAGAAAAATAATATGGTTACCTGATAATGCTTGAATGGTTAAGCTGTTGATGTACAGGTTTTCTTTTTTCCCTTGTTTCTTCCAATTTCTTTTACAGAAGCACCATCTGACTGCAAGTGAATGGGGGTTTTTGTCAGGAGCTATTCTTTCACCAGCTATTTGTGGCATTTTAATTTAGAGCTCAGCCCCATTGATTCCTAGCTATGAGAGTCCTTTCAGGAAACACTTATCCTTTATTTGCCTTGAGTATATCAAAATTATGATGTCTACTGTTTTGTGTAAATCCATGGAAACTGTTAGACTTAAGAGGGTGAACAAGGGTCAAATATTGGGCCTGTTGCCTTGTCATAAGCAGATTTAAAAATTTTTTTTTTTACTTTATTGGGTTTTTCCACAGGAATGTGAAACATGACTTTTGCTTTTGAACTCTGTTAGAGTTTTTTCATTATTAGACTAATTCAGTTAAGAATTTTATAAGATAGCAAAATAATGTACGAGTCATTTATTCAGTTATCAAGTTTAACTCTCATAGGGAATTAATGAGCAAAGTCCTCAGCAGAGCTGTGAATTTGTTTATTTTTGCAAGATAATAGGAAGAGCAGTCAATATCTTTTCCATGCTTCAGCAGTTTTGATTAGCAGCTTTCAGATGTGGATTATCTGCACTTGACAATAATGGTTTCTGTCTTTTGCCAAGTTTTTGCCCAGGTTCATTGGGCCTTACTTCTCTAATCCAAAGCAAATGGAAATTTTCAAATCCAAAAAATAGGTCAGAGATCAAATTCCTGAGGAAAATGTAATTTTAGCAAGAAGGAAATACCTGTTGTGAAAAAAATTGTTGGTAAAACGGTATGTTGTGTCAATATGTGAAATAACAGTACACACTAAAATTTAGTAACAGAGCAACTGGTTGATATTCTGTGCTTGATCACAAATAGATTTTGTAATATTTCCCTTGTTTCATTGCAATTAGAGTGTATTTGATAGGCTGCACATGGTGTTTATAACATTTATTTACCATTTCTGGCTGCTGAAGATATCAGTGACATTAAACTGACATGGGTAAATCAACAAGAAATATATCACCTTCCAAGCAAATCTACACTGTATCTAGCATAAAATAAAATCCTCTGAAGTCTGAGTTGTTAATTCACTTTATTTGCCCCAGAGCTTTAATGCAATTCCTGGTAAACTTACAGGTGCGAAATTATGGACCACTGTAGAATAGCAGGTTTACATTAATTTCCCAACTTGTTATGCAGATAATTTAGAGCTGTACATCTGGGTCTGCAGCCATTCTGTGGACTGTATGTCATATAACTTTTGAACAGAAAATGGTTGCACAAAGTGTTCAAAGCAATTGAAAATATTACTATATGTTAGTGTATTATCATTAAATTCATCATCCCAGCTTATTCCAGTCAAGAAAAATTCAATTTCAGGAAATAAAGGCATGCATTAATAAAAGTATCATCAATAGGTAAAGTGCTGAAAAGTCAAAGTGATTAGGAAGAAACATTGACAAATGACTTAGTTTTCTGTTTTCCAAATTTTTCTTGTAAATTCCTTCTTAAATAGTCAGATATGGAGAAAAGTTCAGTGGCTATGATGGAATACTTATTTATGTATTTATTTGTAGGAAAAAAGGTGTTACGTAGAGATATACAAATTTAGCAGCCTCAGAACGCTGTGTACACTGTAAAGGTGACACCAGCTTGATGTACTTCAATTTGACATTGCATGTGAGAAATTTACCAAGAAGTGTTTTGGTAGCTTTCTTACACATAGTGATTAAAAAGTTTGAGATTTTTTTTTTTCTTAAATTGGTGCATAAAAGCAGTTCATCTCTCCAAGATTTGCTTACGGAAAAGAAGAAAATTTTCCAGTGAAGAAGTTGAATTGTTATTGACTACGGTCTCCTACCTGGTTAAGAGGAGCCAGCCTTGATCTGCTGAGAGAGGCCAGTAGCTTCGTTTGTGTATTAATTTGTATCTTCCAGAGAGTTATTTCTTGTCCATTATTCTTCCAGGGCAATGCAAAACATCTAGCACAGGCCTGGGCTTAAGACTAGTCTGTCCTTCAGTAAAAACTGTTATAAAATAGGAATAGATTCACACACACCCCACCCCCCTTTTTTTATGTCATTCGACAAATAACTGAGAAATACTAGATACCAGAAGTGTCTGTGAAGGAGCAAGCTAGAATAGATCTGAGAATGGACATTCATCTAGAGATGCTGACCCTATGGGTCCTGAGGGGCTGATCACTTAAAATGCCTTCCTGCACCCCCACCCAGTTCTGCTTGTGGTCTGTGGGATGTCTCGGTGTCAGCATCTAATCTCCAATGAACACCTTGTAAGCTCTGCAGCCCAGTGAAAGGTGCTGCTTTTGTTTCGGTGACAGCACTATGAATCCTGGGTTTGATTAGCTTCTCCCCCACTGGGAGGGTGGAGCTGGCAGCTGCTGGGAGCTGGCAATACTGTCGGCTGCATGAAGCATCGCTGTGGTGAGCGCACCCGTTCTTTGGGAAGGGGAAGCAGGAGGAGAATGGATGCTGCTCAGAGAAGCATGGTTGGGATAAAGAATCATTTCCACGTGCCAACTTCCTTTTAAATGGGGTTTTCTAAAGTTCCCTTTCAAGGGATGAATGAGGTAGGTTTGTACAATTCACAGCCAGAAGACCAACTCACTTCCAGCATCACCTCTGCAGTGGAAGCTGGGATATGTCTCAACAGGGGAGTGGTTTGGTCCCTGATGTGCGACTAGTCAGATTTTTGAGGTGCGGGTTTGGACAAAGTTTGAAAAAAGATGAGTCTTCTGGTCTCCTCCAAGCAAGTCTGGAAATGAGGGGAAGGAATGCTACGGCACGGTGCAACTTCGCCACATGTGGCAGCATCTGTATTATATATTGTGTTTGCAAGCCCAGCTACTCACCCTGCATTTGCACGGAGCACAGAGCTCCAGTATTTCTCTCCTTCCATCACTCCCAGTACAGGGAGGAACTGGAGCCAGACAAACATCTGCACTGCCTTCTATGAGCCCCCCTTTGCCCTAAAGCACAGTGAGGACAGGGGCATGACTTCAACTTTGTGAAGGAAATCTTACCCCCCATTCTAGCCATGGCCCATAATGCTACAGAACCCGAGCACGGCCTTTTAAACATTTTGGTTTTGTTGAATTGACATTTTCTTATGGAAACTAGGACATTTCTGACTCACTGTAGGTCCCTACTGCAAGCTCGGTTTGCTAACATTGTGCAAAACAAGTAGGAAAAGTGATATCTACTGCAAATGACTTAGCCTCAAATTTAATACAGTGTACAGTGACATGAGTTCATCTCTTAATGTGCTCCGCAGTGCTGAAAAATACTTCAGATGCCTGAATATAGCATTGCAGCAAGTTCTGCTGACAAAAACACATTGTTATTATCATATTTAATGTAATACTTCATCTGCGACAGAAGGTTGCTTTTCCAAGCTGTGAATCCTCCTGGTCTGGAAGATTCAAAAATAATATTTTTACTGGAATGAGGTCTCCAAGACCTGCGAATAAATCAATCAAAAATAGTAATTGAATTTTTGTTCTAATAGGTTTGATCAATGAAGTGGAAAAATTCACTAAGTTTCTGTTTAGAATAAATCATCTTTTCAAAAGCCTGACCTTTCCGATGAGAAGATATTTTATCCTATCGAAACTTTTTGTGTAGGTGCAGTCCAAATGTTCTCAATCAATTGCAGTAGTTTTCTAATTTAATAGACCATTGCTGGGTCAATGTCACATTTATAACCATTGTCTGAAGATGTTTCTTCCTCTTGTCATCAGAGGAAGAAGTTAACTTCATAATATTTACATGATTTAACCTTTTAATTTTTGTTGTAGTAACCCTGGACATCTTACTCCGGAAAAATCTGGGAACTTCGTCTTGACTTCTGAGTATGGAGTACAGGACTGGAGTTGATGAAGTATTTGAAAATTTTGTGCCAATTGATACAATCTGCCTTGAGTTTTGTTTGTTCTAGCAGTCTCTGCATTTTAATAAATTGGATAAGACTTTCTAGAGCATTACTGGTAGAGTAGCTCCATCTCCAGTGTATCTTGAATTACCATTGCCCCGGGGTGTCCTGTGTATCCTGAACAACTCCCTAACAAGCTCCCAGTGATGCAGTATTGCCAACTTTTCTGGTTTTGTTCTCCTGATTATGGGTTTGCTGCATAGTAATCACAGCTTCTCATTGAAATTCTAGCAACTTCAAATAGCAGCGGGAAAATTTCTAGCACTGCCTAGTACAGATGACTGGTGGCTTCCTAATGCCAATATATTTGTCTTTGGGAAGAGAAACTTAATGTCTATCTTTAATGAATGCTTGCATTACTTTTTCAAATCTCATTTTTAAAAAAAACCATAATGCGTTTAACAGCCCTTCCTAGTGTTTTGTGCTGTTAATGCAATAAGCAAATCTCTGGAATGTTTAATCGTATTCTGTGTTTTTGCTGATAGAGTCCAACAAAGCGTGCCACTATATACCCCATGGCCATTCCTTGTACCACAAAGCCATGTGAACATGGTATTATGCTGCCGATGAAATACCATGGCTGTCACCAAGCGTGCTAGCTCGAGTTAGCGTGGCAAAACATCTTCCAGCTTGGAGGAGGCTCCTGTCCTGCTGATTCAGAGGGTGGGTGTGGCCCCAAATAGCTTCAGTCTATGTTTGCTATCAAGAAATCTGATTGCAGATTTTTTTGTGGTAAGAAAATATGAGTGAACAGAAAAACATGTAAAGATGTGCGACATGTAGGCAGATGGTGTATGAGTTATTTCTACCCCAAGGCATAGAAAAGCTGTATTTTGGAGCATTTCAGGGTGTGTAAAAGAAAATCATGGCTATTCGTTGCCAGAAAAGCAGACACTATTTGAAAGTTAAACCTCTGTTCACCAGCCACACAAATCTCACTGTCAGACCAAGATGCCTCAGTGATGTAGATGGACAAATAAAACCAAATGAAGAAGAACAAACATTCATGTAGCTGGAAGATGTGGAAGTTCCTGACATCCTGTAAGGAGCACGGACTGTGTGATATCAAGTGGGGTGCGATCAATCCTTGCAGAGAGGATCCAGCTAAGACAGAGGAATCACCTGCTGCAAGCTGACAGACTGCCACCTCAGTAATTGGGTTCCTAAAAGTCTTCATAGAATAGAATCATAGAATCATTAGGTTGGAAAAGACCTCTAAGATCATCAAGTCCAACCATCAACTAACACCACCATGACTCCTAAACTAGCCCCTGGAGTGCCACGTCTATACCTTTTTTGAACGCCTCCAGGGTAGACGACTCCACCACCTCTCTGGGCAGCCTGTTCCAATGCCTAACCACTCTTTCAGTAAAGAAATTCTTCCTGATGTCCAATCTAAACCTCCCCTGACGCAACTTGCAGCCATTTCCTCTCGTCCTATCGCTAGTTTCTTGGGAGAAGAGTCCAGCACCCGCTTCCCTACAACCTCCCTTCAGGTAGTTGTAGAGAGCGATAAGGTCTCCCCTCAGCCTCCTCTTCTCCAAACTAAACAACCCCAGTTCTCTCAGCCGCTCCTCATAAGACTTGTTTTCTAGTCCCTTCACCAGCCTCGTTGCCCTTCTCTGGACACGCTCCAGCACCTCAGTGTCCTTCTTGTACTGAGGGGCCCAAAACTGAACACAGTACTCGAGGTGCGGCCTCACCAGTGCCGAGTACAGGGGCACGATCACTTCCCTACTCCTGCTGGTCACACTATTCCTGATACAAGCCAGGATGCTGTTGGCCTTCTTGGCCACCTGGGCACACTGCCGGCTCATGTTCAGCCGGCTGTCGACCAGCACCCCCAGGTCCTTTTCTGCCGGGCAGCTCTCCAGCCACTCTTCCCCAAGCCTGTAGCGTTGCATGGGGTTGTTGTGACCAAAGTGCAGGACCTGGCACTTGGCCTTGTTAAACATCATACAGTTGGCCTCGGCCCATCGATCCAGCCTATCCAGATCCCTCTGCAGAGCCTTCCTTCCCTCGAGCAGATCGACACTCCCACCCAGCTTGGTGTCATCTGCAAACTTGCTGAGGGTGCACTCAATCCCCTCATCCAGATCATTGATGAAAACATTGAACAAAACCGGCCCCAGAACCGAGCCCTGGGGAACACCGCTCGTGACCGGCCGCCAACTGGATTGAACTCCATTCACCACCACTCTCTGGGCTCGGCCATCCAGCCAGTTTCTTACCCAGCAAAGTGTACGCCTATCCAAGCCGTATCCAGTTAATACAAGGTGCCAGATTCTTTTCAATTTGGGGAATTGAGTCCTAGTTAATTTATATCTTCTGTTCTCTATTTCTGAGGACTGTGAGGTTAAAGTACATAATTTTGACAGAAGGAGAGGAAAAAAAAGCAGTAAGATTAATATTCAACACCCTTATTCACAGTATTTAATAGTAGACGATAGAAGCTACATACACTTGTGAGAGCTGATGTCAAGGACCCATGAATTTAAACTTCAGAAGGACAAAGCTTTGTTCAAGCACATGTGTTTGGTTCAGCTTTTTCCTCTGTACTGAAGTAGTTGGGAGCAGACAACAACGAAGACTGGTGAGTCTCTCCTCTCTTGAATTAGCACAAAATGAGTGAGAGCAGCTTCCAGCATCCACCTCTCAGGTTTGCACTAAGAATTTAAATAGTCCTGAAGCATTGTTGGGAAAGCACATAACAGAAAAATGCTATTTCTAGTTGTGAAAAACTGCTTTCAGCAACAGCTTTCCATCCTAGAAGGTGTTACGGGTCACTGTGCAGTGGGTACTTGTTAGGGTGGGGATCGCACTGGTACTTGTCAGGGGAAGTACTCTGAAAAAGCTGTAGCTGGACAGGAGGTTGCTGGTAGCTCAGGAAAGGTTCCTGCAACTTGCTCTGTCTGCAGTGTTTGTGATGGCTCAGGGGGCCGTGGGTTTGGCCAAATGTGGAGCTTTGTGGAGCTGGAGATGTGTGCCTCAGGTTTGAAGTTGTGTGGAGAAGGAATAGACGCTAAAAGCAAATTTTGGGGGGCCTATTTTGCTCAGGAGCTGCTGAGTTTCTTGTGAACGGAGGAAAAGACTGTGTGGTTGAGTGAGCTGGGTGGGCTGAGATGAGTTACTGGATTGTTTATGGGCAGATTTAGGCACTAGTAGAGAACTTCTGTGCTCAATATCCTGACGTATAGCCAAGAAAAGTATTAAAAGCACCTGGTATTAATTGAAAAGCAGTTTGTATTAACCAAATGTATATGTGATAGGTATTTAGTGAGCTGCTGTATTTCTCATTTAGCTGACTCCAATAAGTTAACCAAATAATTTAAAAGATTCAGAAAGCAGGAGAGAGCTCATACCTATATTTTTGGTGCTGACTTCTAGAAGATGAAGTATAATGCTGGTAATTAACTTAAAGTTGCCTATTCTGCTTTGCTAGAAGGCTGCGCTCTAGGAGAGGCTATCGCACTGCCTGTGTTAATTAATAAATCAGAGCAGAAACAGTTGTACTCTGCAGCTCTATTAAGGAACGGGATTTTATGGTGAATTCAAGATTTGATACCTCTAACAGCCGCTTTTACTTATGCCTTAAAAGAAAGTGGGAAAAGAAGTGTGGAATGCCTCATTGCTGTGCCTTAATGCATAAGGTGTGTTATCTTCTTCCTCAAAGCATGATGTAGCTGTGATCTCAATCCCCTGAGCGTGAGCAGACATCTAGCATGGAGTAAGTGACTCCATGTTTGTGGAGAAGTGTATCCATAGATGCTCCCTGTCCAATGTCTGTTGGACCTGCTGCAGTTACGGATCATAGTTCGGATAATTGGAGCAACTGCTGAAATCAGCTGGGTCTGGGGAAAGTAGAAAAGAGAATCACCAGGGTGTGTCTCTAAGAACTAAAGTGGCCGAGAAGTTTGTGATGAGCCAAGAGATATAGCATGAACTCTTTTGGGCGGAAGGGGTATGTATTTAGACTTCACCTCAGACCCTTGTTAGAAAACAAACAGCCTCTATGCATGAGAGATGTGGAACATCTTATTTTCTAGGCTGCCTTTCTCAGCTTGTAGAGATGCAATACATGTGTCTATGAGCAATTTGCATTTTTCTTGTGCAGAATACCAGGTTAAAGGCTGCAGTTTTTCTCTAGGAAACCATGGATGCCTCCTGCGTCTTGCCATAATTGTAGCAGCCAGCTCTGCTGCTGTTAATCCAGCCTTTGCCTGCTTGCTCATAGCTTCAGACATTTCTATCTGAATTAACATTTTTGAGTGAAGGCTTTCTATAAATGGCAGCTTTATGGTCAGCAAAAGCATGGACTGGTCTGCAGGTATATTAGTTCAATGCCAGAACTGGGCTATGGAAGTTTTGAAAGCTAAGCATTGCACTTATCCAGTATATTTTCATTTTCAAGCAATTCAAATATGTGAAACTAGGTATTGCCTTATTGTTTGGGTTGGTTGTTTGTTTTAAAGTAATGAAGTATATTTTAAATTGTTCATTTAAACTTTTTAGTACCTCATGAACTTTGTCTTGTGGTATGCGTCTGTCCCCTCTGCTAACTTCTTGCCTCTTTAAAATTTTGAATGAAAACATTAAGAAAAATAGGAATGTTCTGAAAACTATGGTTCTGCCTTTTATTTAAAGGGGGCAAACTTTATTAATATGCCCTAGGCATTTACCATTGGTAACTGTAAGCTCAGTGTAAATCTGTCTGTAGAGTACCTTGTGGGACCCTTCTCCCACTTTAAGTCTAGAGCAGTGTAATTGCGTAATAGTACTTAGAAAATAGACAGCGTGAGCTGTGATTCTTTTAATTGAATTTTAGACGTTAACTTTATTCTAACTTCTTAGTCTACTTCACAAACCCTGTTCTATTGTACATGAGAGATGCTTGATTTTTTTTTTAATAAAATTTTTTTTCTTTTAGTTTCCAGGCTTACAAAAAACAGATAATTCATTCTTACCCCTTTTAAGATTTGCTCAGCTCTGTGATAAAGAGGTGGAAATGGGGCTTCATGATTGAAGACAGTAGTCTTAGCAATAAGAAGGTGGAAAGTTGAAGGGGGGAAATAAAAAGCCTCTTTATTTAAAAACACTTTAACTGGAAGGCAGCAGCTGTTTGTTGTCCTCTTCGTGCATTCCCACTTGCTATAGATCATAAACTCCAGTGTGCACAGCTTTTGCCAAGCCTTTAACCTTGCCAGGTTGTTATAACAACTGCAGCTTGTTAGTACATTGTAACTGCAGCTATTTCTTTAAAATTATAAAGACAATAGCTCTTTTGCTACAGCACACAAGCAGTAGCATAAGTATATATTTTAATGAACTTAAAATTTCGGTGACATAGTAAGTTGAGGTCAAATTCATTCAAATTCTGCTCTTGACTTCAAAAGGACATTCAGTCCGCGATGTTGTTAGGGGTATGTCAGCTCTCTGTGCACTTTCTATTTTGAGTGTCACTGATCCCAGAATGCCTTTAGGATTGTGGGGTCTTGTCTTACACCCACAGTGGCACCATGCAAGGTCCAGGGGAGGCTCAGTGCTGTGTGACCCAAAGGTTTTGCTATTTGGCCTTGCAACCAGAAAACAGAGCCTGTTTGTTTTGGTTAGTAGTAGAGATGGGTTAGCTATTAATGCTGAAGAGTGTTATCTTGGATTTATAATGAATAATGACATGAAAATGCGAGCAGCACCCAAAAAAGCAAACTGAGTGCTAGGATTTGTAAGGAAAGGGACAGAAAACAAGGCAGAAAACATTATGGTATTAGTGTACCTGCATCTTGAATACTGTGCCTAGTACTGGTCCCATCATTGTAAAAAGGGTATCATAAAGAATCTGTCACCGGAAGGTTTTCTCTAAAGAGAAGACTAGACAACACCTGTCAGGAATCTTATAGTCTTGGAAAATGTCAGCATGCAAGTATCCGCCAGTATGTTCCCATTCTAAATCTTCCAGGTTGCCTTCCTACTGCAATTTACCCTGCTTCTGTTCTCCAACCTCAGGATTCCCCTTAAAAATCTATTTCCTCTTTAGAGTTTGTAATCCATTGGTTCAATTCTGCTCTGCTGCATAAGCAGATCTCAGCCACGACATTAGCTAGAAAGAACTGGCAGGATATACCCGTGTTAAATTCAATGACCCATTAAGTAATTAGTTAAGACTTCTTTTGCATCTGATCTATTACATTTTACTGAATGTTAAACTTTTAACTGGAATGAGTCCCTCACTGGAAAAAATGTTGCTTATCAGACATTGCATTTGTTACTTTATATCAAATTTTGAATTTAATGTGAACTACTAACTAAGGACTAATGCTCAGACAAATGCTTTTGTTATATGAACTCCTCGCTTTAGATTACCTTCCTGTATGTGAAAAGGGTCTGTGTATCTTTTCACTACCAAATACGTATCAAGAGCTCTACTGCCTATTTTATTGCTAGATGATGTGTGGTATACGATCAATATAAACCCAAATGTAGGTTTAAGGGCTTCTCCTGCTATAAAAGAGGGAAATAAGGATATGCAAGATATGCAAATACAGAGGAAGTGAAGAATGTTGGAAGAGCTGTGATAGCTCTGTGGTAGGCTACAGCATATCGTACAGCTGTTACTGCCAGGGAGCCCATCTTAATTCCTGAGATCTTGTTGGCAGCCACCTTATGGTCTGCAGTGTTGGTACCTTGCAATAACCTGAACCTATTAAAAAAAACTTCTGTCTGTAATAGTTCTGAGAAAAAACTGGGAACTCCTTTGGGAAGCTGGCAGCTGATTTCTGAGCTGCAGACTGGACTTCAAAGAATTGGCCAGCGTGACAAAGTCAATGGGAGAGGTGCAGACCCTAAAAGTCTCTCAGTCTGGGGTATGCAAAGATATATTAAGCCATGTTCTTCTTCACGTACGCTACAGGAAAGAAGACATCACTCCTGCTTCTGTGAAAAAGAAGCCATGATATGGGTGTAATGGGAAACTCATCACCAGCCACTGCAGAATGCAGCTTCCCACCTCTGCAGAGTGTGCAGAGCTCTCTGCTTTTGTGCTGGTTGCAGGGATGCTAGCATCCTACTTCTCTAGAGGCTGTTTTTGTCTCTGCCTTTGAGTCTCTGCCCTCTTATTTTTGCCTCTGATGCAGTCCTTTTGAACCTACATTGTCATATATTTTAGTGTAGATCCAGCCACAAAGCCTTCTTGGTAACATGGTGTTGAGGAAAGCTCATTTTCAAAGCTGTAGCTATGTATCTTACAGCAAATACTGTGATGCAGCAAGCTGCAATTTGTGATTCTTTGGCAGTAGTAATAAGAAAGGAAAAAGTAGCAATAAATGGATGAAGCAGTAATAATCCTCATTGCCTCTAAAATGAGAAAGAATCTAATTTTTTTTTTTTACTCCATTCTTGATATTTTTGTGTCTGGCAGTAAATGGTCACTGCTGATAATCACACCTCTTACTGTATATCAGTTATAAGAAACCTGGACCTGAAAGAAGAGTGATTATCTGGAGCACTGGAGTGACCTGACTGCAGAACGTGATTGCACTCTCGGTTCTCCCTTCTGCAGTCAGAGTTAATAGATTTGTGTGATGTCTTGAGTTATTACACAGACATTAAAGCCTTTTTCCACAATTTGAAAACCTTCCTCCTTTAGCATGGCTTAGATGCTTGCAGTGCCCAGGAATAGCTTAGAAATGGTTGCTGGGTGGACTTTATCTCTTCTAACTTAGACATTTAGAAGTGAAGTGTGTATATTCTGGATCCCTTCAGAGAAACAACTTGAATGATTAATCTCATCGTCGTGGGTTGTTTGGGTTGTGTGTGGTTTTTTGGTGCGGTGTTGTGTGGGTTTTTTTTGTGTGGTGGGTTTTTGTTTTGTTTTGTTTTGTTTTGTTTTTTTAATATACATCCACTAGAGGATGGGATAAATCACCCTCTGGAGATCTGGTGTTCCCTTTCAGCAAATGTGTTGTTGCACCCGATTATATGAATGTATGATGAGTCACATGTACAATGTTTTCAAGGGTTTTCCATAGGGTAAGCTCTTTATAAACAATACAGACAACTGCTCCCTTTGAAAGGGCCTCCTTATGCTGAGTCAGGCAGAAACTTCAGCTGTTGCCTATAAACCGTTGTGAGTGACGGAAACCCCTTAAGGCAGCACAGAGTTTAGAGGGCTATAACAAAGTCTACTCTTGACCCAGCTATAATATACTAATATCAGAGTTTACTGAAGATGGTCTTCAGTTACAGTGATTACTTGTGAAGTTTCTGCTATCAGCTTTTTTGGGTGAAGAGGAAAAGGAAGCTTTTACTAAAGACTTAATTTTTTTTATTCTATTCCTACTTTGTAATTATTGACAAACTAAATTCCTCTGAAGGTGGAGATGGAAGTGTTTGACAACAGAGAATGAAATAATGGAAATAAATTTTGATAGTGAAGCTTTGATGCAGCAAGATGCTGCTTTCCAACTTGTTTTGTAGATTGTGTCTTGAACTGACACATGAAGCATGCAGTCTGCTCTGATTTAAACTCCTAAACTGTCTTTCAAGTGATGCTGATGGGCAACATGAAAGACAAACAGAACGAATTTTTCCTATGGAAGTGCTACAAAATATTTAGAGCTTTGCTGTACTTCTACTCTTTGTGCTTGAAAAAACTTGTTTGGAGACTCCTTTGCAAAACTCAAAATCAAGTTGCAGATTGGGCTCTGAACTCTGTATTCCTCATCACAAGGTATTCCTGCGCATGCTTCCTCCTGACAGAGGCACACGATACTCCCGGGATCCCACTTGCTGTAATTTCCTACAGCAAGAGTAAGAAGGAAGAAGAAAATCCTGTTGCTACCACAAATTGTCACCCCTGTGTGTGGGGAACTGCGGTGTCTGTTGATTGGAATCCCCTTTTGGTACAGATGAGAGCCCTGCCTCTGTGGAAAAGATCATAGCTGAAATTGTTTCTTGGCTTCATCAAACTGTTCCTTTTAAATTCTTCCAAGCTGGAAAGGGCAGTTACTGTTTTGGTGAAAGGAACCTAGAGATGACTCTCAGATTGAACCAGACTTACAGGGGGAGAGCGGAAAGGACTGTGGAAATCAGCTACAGGAAAAGACAAAAATCCCTACAAGATGTTTGTGCTGGGGATGAAGGCCTGCCATATGCAAATATTTACATCTTCACAAATCCAAACAAACGTCTCTTGCTTGAGAAAGATTATTCATTAGTTTCTTCAGTTGGCAGTTGGGGAAAGCTGGGATCTGAAGTATTGTAAGAGCTTTTAAATATAAGGCAGTAGTGCCTGAGAACATTATATCTCAAGGACAAATAAGGAATATTTTCTGCTCTTCATGAGGGCCTGTCCTGATAATGTGCCAGGGCTGCAAGAGGAACAACCTTATTGATTAAAGTTAAGAGTGCAATTTTGTTGTAGTGAGTGAAAGCAAGAAGTGTTACTCTTGCAAGAACAAGGCAAAGAACACAAACGTGATCCTGTTGAGGAACACTGTGGACACACAGAATACACAGAGAGGTATTCAAGCACTGGAGCAAAGTGGAAAAGTAAATGAGGAAGAGAAAACAACAGGCACATAAAAACAGGCAGAGTAACAGTAAAGAGAAATATCTGGCTGTGCTTCTCTTCTGCGCTTGCTGCTGCTGTTGCTCCTTTTAGTTTGGGGCAGACTGAAATTTATTGGACTGAAAGATTGCAGGGCCCCTGGGGGCCGCCGCTGTGCCATTGCAGATGCAGTAACTGCCCCATGTAGGTGATTATGTCTCCTGTACGTTATGGTCGACACATGGTGGTTCTGCTGCAGGTGTTGCGTGAACCGGAGCAGACCCTACCCCAGCCTGCGAGTGGAGGGGGGAAGCCTCTGTGAGCTGTGATGGGCTCTGCGATGGCACACATCTGTCTTGTGCTGGAGATGCTTGTGTGAAACCTTTGCTGGGTTAGCTTGCCCTGTAACTCGCCGCTGGAGGATGCCCCACAGCGTAAGGGTGACTGCTGTGCCAGCAACGCCAGCCCAGAGGGAAGAGGGGGCAGCTGCTCTCCAATGTGCAGCTCCGATGAGACAAAGAGCTAGAAAGGGGGAATATGGTCAGCAGTGCCGTGGTTCAGCCGCTGTTTGCCAGCAGCTCTGCTGCTTGGTAACCTTTCTGGGAACACTTTTTCTGCATCTGGGTTGTGAAAGTTACTAAAAATTGTCATGCCAAAGCTGCAGCCATGATGCACATTCTGACTAGATTCCTGCCCTGCCCCCACCTCCCCCTGTGCCCTCTTACCTCCTCCTTAAGAACTATAAAACCTCAGCCCTTTTAGAGTGATCGTTGCTCAAAATTGCTGTCAGCCAAAAAGCTTAGTAGTGATTTCTTCAGAAGGTGAAACCTTTTCTTATTAAATAATAGCCCTCAGCTTTCAGATTAGTTTAATTAAACACCACCTTCTAAGCCTAAGTCAGCTAAAAGCTGTTTCCCAGATGCTATTTAGTTTGAAACTGAAGGGCTATTCTTTTTTCTAGTTTTCACAAGAGAAAATTCTATCCTCTATTTCCCAAAAAGCTTGAGGAAGTTCCTGGGCTATGTCACCTAGTTCTGAATGTCAAAGTTCAGGCAATTTCATTGCCACTAGAAGTGGCAGCCCCTCTTTGAGTGCATTGCACAAGGAGTGTAGTTCCACAAGAAGTCTTGATTATTAAACCAAAATAAGTTTGTTTCTTTCAGAAACCTCAATTTGCACTAATATCACAAGACAAGATTGCACTCAACTTGATAACTGATCCAGTCCTGCAATGAGACTTTCGTCTACATGGATATTAAATTACATCTGAGCCATAGAGCTAGCAAGAAGCATGTTTCTGGGGCTTCTACCACTAGTTACCGCTTTTTGATTGCTAGTTAGGCAGAGATCTGAAAGTATTTCCACTTCCAGAGTGGTGTTTCTTACCTGTTGATGCAGGCTGGAAAAAAAATGAAAAACATGACATTTTCTTGATTCACTTCTCCAGAAGTAGAAAAGAAACATTAACATTAAAAAACATTTAATGTTAGGTTCTGTTAGAGAAGGGATTGATTGACTAATCTTCCCAAATGGAAACTGATGGATGAAAGCATCTCTGGAGAAACCTTAGAAGTTTTTGATCAAAAACACAGCACTGGCATTCCTTGCCAAGACCCTAGCAAATGGATTTCAGCCGTTTGTATTTGATAGAGCTGGAATATGTGCTTGCTTGGTGGCTTCCTTTAGAGCATTTTCAGTTCTGCAGTATTTTGGAAAATCCAGAGAACTTTCCAATCAGCAGATTTGAAAGCACAGGCCTGGAGTTTCTCAGCAAAATGCTTTAAAGCTTTTTTTAAAAATTATTTTTATTTAAGATTTGTCCATATCTAAAGGTCTTTTGCAGAAAAAATTCTTTTGCTTCCATGAACTTCCCATGAAACCCTAGCAGACTTAGTTCAGCTTGTCTAGTGGCCTGTGGGTCACTGCTGACACCACCGTGGTCCAGACCCCGACCCAGCCAAATACAGTCAGAGCTCTGGAGACAGCAGAACTGAGAGATGAAGGATGCACTTGTTCCTGGGAGAAGCAAACTGCTTCATTTTCTTGGAAAACCACCTACAGTATCCAGAAGAATAATATTCACAATTTTGTTCCTGCAGCAAATAAGGCATCTTTAAGGCTTCATTCTGATTCAGAAATCTTTTGAAATATCAGAATTGCTCTCAGAAAAGAAATTACCAGCTTTGTCTAGAAGCCAATGACATTTATCTGTATGCTTTATCTCTCTGCATTTGGAATAGCTTTGAGCTGGATTTACTACTTGATTTTTAATCTCAATATTATATAAAATATTGCCTTAAAAATGATAACTTTTCAGTGCTTCTTTGTAGTCAATACTTTGCTTAGGCTGGCTTTGTGCTTGTCATAGGACATCAGCCTTGTAAAAACTTACAATGCCATAAAAAGCATCTTTATACTGTTTGGGCTTTGCAGAAGTAGGCTGTTTAGGATATGGTTTGTGGGAGAATCAGTGGAATAAAGGAATGGTTCAATCTGATATACAATTTTTGAGAAAGATTATAAGGGGGGGGGGGAAGCACAAGAGTGCCTCTATCCTGAAAATTTTCTCTGATTTGCTTTTTGAAAAGAAAAGCTCTAAATGCAAAAAAGATGTGGTTCCTTCTATTAATGCACATCTCATTCCTTGGTAACTGTTTCCAAGCTGTATTGTTAATGATGAAAAACAAATCAAAACTCATTCTAGCCTTTGAAATTACTTGACAGTTTTTTCTCTCCTGTTTTAAAGCTCATACAAGTAGGTTCAATCAGTCTGGTTAATGCTTTTCCTGTAGTAACTCCAGTGGCGAGAAGTCTCATGCTGAAGTCCGTGACCTGAACGTGCAGGGGCTTCTTGAGCAGGGTTAAACCTATTACAAAGACCAGACTCCAAAGAGCAGCAAACTGTGCCCATTAATTAACTCAAGTGTTTGAGTCCCTCTGCTCCCCTGTGCCAGTGTCAGTAGCTCATGTACAGCAGCAACAGAGTAGGTGGTTGCGCAAATTTCCCAACAGTGCAATGGCATGTGTGCAGTGAGTTTGTAGGGGCTTTTTTTGCTTTGCCTGCTTCAGCTCCATCTGTGTTTTATATTGGAAATCTGCAGCTGTATGGATGTTTGCAAAGAATTCCTTGGTGGCATGCTGTCAAACACCAGCCAGGGAAAAATTACGCTTTGGGTGGAGGAATGGTCCCATCTCTCTGAAATTACTTGTTTTCTTGATTTCATGGTGCTGAGTCCAGAAGGAAGAAAATTGGTGGCTAGCAGTATTTCTGCTTTGTTTTAGTTGAAGAGGTCAAAAAAATCTCGTTTGGTTCTGATGATTTTTGCATTCAAGTACATCTTTTCTTTTTCCTATTTCTTAAGTCTATGGAAAGCATTTTGTTGCTAACACGCAGACATGTACCTGAAAGTGAGGTTTTTGATATTCTGAAGGGTAAGGTGAGAGTGTGTTGAACAAAGTGAAACTGTATTTGACTATGGATGAGTGAATTTGCATCAAAGTTATTTTATGTCTGTTCTTAAAACAAATTTCGGTTTTCTAAAAGCTGTCTAGATTTTAAAAGAACCTTTACCCTCATCTTAATCTAGTGATTGATGTTTGGAGCCAACTCATAACTATTCCCAAAATAGAGACTTATAAAACAGACTGAAGGCCTTTTCAAAAGGGAGGTAGGAACATGTTTCTGTCCAAATTCAGGTAAAACTTGAACTTACTGCTATGTAATGGCACAGATATTACATGTTATAGTTAAGTAGTAGCAGAGATCTCTGACAGTACCATGGCACAGCAGAAATCATGATCTTCTGCTCCAAAGATGACTGCAATTTTAACTTCTGACCAAGGATTTCTAATGGAGAGAGTGACCCTGGGTGAATCACTGCACTTTGGAAAGTTTCCTATACAAAATCTTGTTTTAGGAGAAATTAAGTTTAAAAACATGTAAAGACTGAACTATAAATAAAAAAGCTTCAACAACAGAATCTGATTAAAGGTGAACGAGGCAGACAAGCCTCAGTCCCTGCGTACCCAGGGTCTCTGGAGAGCTGGGTTATGTGCTTTTTATCACAGACTGAGGGGAAGCTGCTGGTGTCCGAGCTGTGCCATGGCCTCAGCCTTCAAGAGATGTGGGAGCAGGACTCAAGACAAGCAATGCTTGCTGCAGGGGGGCTGACTCTGCTCCACAAACCCCACCCATTTCTAATCCGGAATGCATTTCCCAGGTGCCCACAATTCAAAATGCACATGTATAAAAACCTGCAGCATAAGCTGGTACCCAGTCTGCAGCCCAAATGTCATGTCGTCAGACTGATACTGGGAAGTGGATTATTTAATGTGATGTTCTACTATCCCTTATCAAATCAAACGTGGAATTTTGTATTTACTGACTGTCTAGCGTACCTGGGCTGAAACACTTGGCAGAGAAATTGAGTTTAAGTATTTTTCTGTAATTGTATTTCTTTTCTGTGTAATTGTGAGGATTAATTGATAATCTTCTATCCCATTGGGGACACTTCACCCCCCGCCTTTGGGCAGTGGGGGTGGGTGAAGGGCCCTCTGAGTCCCCTCACAATTGTTTCCTATGATAAGAGCGTATGTGGTGTCTGTTTTCAATCCACGAAAATCCATGGGGCTTTGAAGTTGTAGCGAACAAAGTATTCTGGGCATCAGTGGTGATTTCAGGACACAGGGACATGGGGGAAGTCTTTAAACAACCTGGAGTTTTGCTGAAAACTCCCCAGTGCTTCAAACTGAGGCTTAAACTGATACCAACTTTTTATCACGGTATGTCATTTGTTTTCCTTGGTGTGGAAAAAATATAAAACCAAGGAGGCAAAGCAGGGAGAAACAAGTATGATGCTAAATATATTAATACCTACTATAGAAGCGGCTTCCCTTCTTCAGGATTAATTTTGCTGAGAAATAAATGTTAAGCACTTGTGAAATGAGTCATTCAATTTGCCCATGCTAAATTAGTTGGTTAAACTTAGGAAAATGCATTTTACATTTACTAATGTAACTGTAGCTATGAAGACTTTTGCTAAAGAATTCTCAATGACTTTACTGGTGGCTAATTTGGAAAACATTTCTGTATGTGACTTCCACATGCATCTCTGCTGGGGAGGGGAGATGAAAGGCTGATTGTGCAGGACCTTCATTGTTTCATCATGTTTTTGAATGGATTGAGGAGTATACTCGACTTTGAATAAAAAATTTCCCAGCCCTGCTGACTAACCCTAATGTGCTTCCAGTATGCTGCTGAAGTGTTACTCACTGGGATTATTTAGAGGTGCCTCACTCATTCTTGCTTCCCAGGCAAAAGTGGCCACTTGCGCAGAAGTCAAACCTAACTGTTTATATATAGTTTTATCTCTTCTGCGCTAATCATCAGTGTTAAAGAGGCCCTGCTAATAAATGCATGGAGTATGTTGACCATTGCTGCAGAATGTCACGGTTTTGTTGCTCTTTGCACTTTGGTACTGAAGAACTTGATAGAGAGGAAAAGATCAGAGGGCAATAATGCTGCTATAGTTTTCTCTCTTTCCCGCTCTGGAAGAAAGGGCATCCAAGATGCTTTCCTTCTGGCTTTGGAGTCACAGAGGAAAGGCAATCTGAGCTGATAATTGATTTTTCTAGAGCACAGAAGGTCAAATAGTGACTCATAGACTAAATCCTGTTTGCAAAGCAGTCTTCTGACCTGAGAGAATGACAAATGACTGGTGGCTCTGTGACTTACCAGCTCCTCAGCACAGAAGTAACTTTGCTGCCAGTCCAGAATGGTTCACAATACTTCTACTCCTGAAACAAGCAGGGTCCAGGCTTGTTTGAGCAGCAGGCTTTCTGCAATGGTTGACAGCTACCATGGCATGGAAATAAACTCTCCTGGCATCACTGCAGGTTTTAGTGCAGGTCGTAGATCCTGTAAGGACCTCGCCAATCACTGCACTCACTTGTGCAGTCAAGAGCAAAATTAAAACAAAAATTTTATCAAAGTATTACTATTTAAAATGATTGCTCGTAAAACTCACTGACACATAGAAACAGAAGCAACAAAGCTGCTTTAATATGTTTAAAACCACAACAATACCAACATGCTGGTAACTACAACGATCAACTGAGCAGGAAGGTCAAAAATAAAACAGGCTGCAGGAATTGCAGGTGTACCCAAAGCTAAAGAACCTAACGCAGAGGGGAAGGAAGCATGCAACAGCAGGTTGAGTATAGAAAGCTACTTGAAGTAAGTTGTCTACCTGCGCCTGAGTTTACAAGCTCAAGCTGTAAGTAACAAAACTAAAATAAGCTCTGTTTGTTATGAATCATTATTGACTAAATGATTTATAGTGCAAGTAGCTTCTACAAGTGACTGCAAATGCAGGTGATTTTATATTGCCTTTCTCACTAATTGGAATAAGGTCACTTTGACTCCATGTGACATTGGTTTGGATTAATTACAAACTTTCCATACAGTCCTCCATCCTTGAGACACATAGCATGGTAAGACTTTTGGAGGTGGAATGATTGATACCAACAAATAACAAAGTTAATAGCAGCTTTTTCACTTCCATCAACAAAATCACACCCTTCTTCATTCTTCTGCTTGGCTACATCATGCAGATGGCCTGCAGTTTGGGAGAACAATTATAGAATTGATGAAAATCTCAAATAATTATTCTAAACCAGGGTGTTGTTGCTGTGTATCGCTGTGGTAGTTGGGCACGTGACAGCGGCCTTGCAGTATGTAACAGGAAATCAGAAGAGTCAGGGAATCGGTGCACCAGGCTGTCAGTTCCTTCGTACATCTGAGTAGCTCCTCTTTTCTTCAGGCCATCTCCATCTACCTACCACAGCAGTATTCCATGAGTAGTGGTGTTTGTGTTTCTTTTTGATTTTGCTGCCTAACAAAGGAAAAGGAGTAGACCCTTATCTTTGTTCCTGACAACAAAATAAAATTAGCATTTTTGAGATGACTGGAAAAAATAAAACAATGTACTGTCATAAAGGACTTTTTTGCAATGCTTCTGTCAAGTATTGTAGAATCACAATGTTTCATTATACTATTTCATTTCCAAAATAAAGCTGTTGCTTTTTTAGGTCGGGTTCACTGTTTGTTATATGAAAAATGTTTAGCATTAGTTCACCAAAAAATTCATGTAAGCCATCCAAGGTATCAGAATTTCTAGAAGGGAAAACGATTACTAATTGTGGATTTTTCCCAACCTACAGAAAATTTTATTTTTGAATATATTCAACATAATTGCTCATTATGTAAGTATGTTAAAATGTACAACACCCTTACCGTGTCGTCTTTCATTGAATGTCATGCTGTGAATTACAAATCTGTTAATGTAGATGTAGAACTTGCACATTCCAAATGCAAAGATCTATTTTCTGTTCCAAGTCTTTTATGAGACCATCTGTCATTGCCAGTTTCTAAGAAGTGGATAGGAGCAATACGCGCTTCCATGCAGGTTGTACATAAACTCTGTACTCTTTCTAACTACTGTAACATGCAGTTTGTCAGCTTTAGAACACCAACCGATTTTTTTGTCTTAAGTTATGATAATTTATGCAGTATTTATGTACTGAAGCTTTTCCATAACTGCTTTCTGACTAAGAAACCATTAGAAGCCCAAATTATAAAAATCATAATTAACTGGGTATGTGGTATAGCTGTCTAGCAGCAATCTTTTTATGCAAGAGATGTGGTCTGCCTTACAAATGAGGATTTAATCATCAGCTCTATATCAGATTAGTACAGGGGAGAGAATCCATCACTACAGGTTAATCAGATGTAATAGGGGCTTTTTGACAATGGAACTGTCTCAGCAAGAAGTGTAGTACTGTGCTGCTGCACGGATTAAGCCAGCACAAAGCCAGGTGTGAAGCAGAGGAGTCCTAGGGTGATAGAGAGCTCTGCGATTCACTTCCTTTTCTGGGACTGAAAGGGGTTAGTTGGCTGCACTGGGACCGCTGCCTTGCATAACCTACTTGTGCTGCAAGTGTTGTCAAGCAGGTATTGACATCAAACTGTTCAGCAACCAGAACTTGCAGAGAAACTGTGGCATTTTGGGGTGTGGGTGGTTTGGGGTTGGTGTGTGTGGGTTGGTTTTTTTTTTGGTGTGTGGGTTTTGTTTTTTTTTTTTTTTCTTTTGTCTTCCTTTACGGGACAGAATTATTCTTTTCAGAGTGAGGCTAATGCTACCCATCAGTGTGGGGAGACCAGTTCAGCAAGGATGCAGCTGGAGAAAGCCCTGAGGGATTCTGGCAAGGTTAGACCATGTTCTCTCTGAGTCCATCCATGGGTACGAACGTGCTGCTTCTGTCAGCTGGTATTTATTTTTTGTCATTTCTGCTTTCACCAAATGACAAAGGTGCAATGATCCTATGGATTGTCTTGGATTTATGAAAGTCAAAGTACATGGAGAGTTTTAAAGCAAAGGATGGTTTAGGCTGTGTCACTGCTGTTACCCACAGTCCAGCATGTGTGTGTCTTGGGGAAGACCAATGCACACAGCAGTACCTAAAGGTATCTGAAATTATGCTGTTTTGTTAGTTTGAGTCTTCTCTTTTTCCTGTAGGACAGAAGGTCTGTGTCAAACAAGGTGTGCAACAGCATCCGTGTTGTAAGTGCTGGACTAAGTATGACGTGCTTGTCTGGGACATAAACTGCTGTGTTACCTAGTTGGATGCTGGGGAAGCTAGTGGTCCTGCGACGATTCAGGCTTGTGAAGACTGAATGGGTAAATAACTGTTGAATGGGTAAATAACTCTGGTCTGAGACACATACATGCCTGGGACAGAGGTGGAGAGCAAAGCCCAGCCTTGCACGAGCTTCCTGAGAAGGCGCTATGAGCAAGACCCTTGACAGGCTTTCTGGGGTGATCACTGTTTAGGGCACCAGCGAGAATGGGAAGCAAATCCTTTCCCTGCTGTAAACTTCTCCTGGGCTTTGGGGAAGTCCTTCTTTGTGCTTCAGTTCCTCTGGGACATGACTGTGGGGCCCTGCCATGCAAGGAGGACTGCTCAGATACTTGGGTGAGCTGCTGCAGAGAGTCACATTAAACAATTCTTTGACACGAATGAGTCTTTGCCAGGCTCTGTCTTGATTCACTGACTGGCTTGGCCATGGTTCTGTATGTAGTTGCTCTTAAAAGTGTCCTTNTTTTATGTATATATCTTACATAAAAGGAAGAAGCAAAGCTTCCCTGAAATATTTTCTGGCTTAAAAAAAAAAAATCTCAATAGAAAATGTGACTCTTCTGGGTGTCTCACTGAAATTGAGCATTTTGGTTTTTACTCAGGATTTTTTTTCCACGTGTTCATTGTGTCTTTTCTTGCAGCTTGAGTTAGAATCTGTTTCTGGTTGAGATTTCTGATGCCCAACCTTGCAGAGAAGGAGCAATGCCCAAGAGGCAGGCTCTTATTCTGACTTACCAAGATGTCCTGAGCGTGACCACGCTGCCCAGCAAACTGAGTAATCTTCTATAAAATAGATGAAAGTCATGAAACTAAGCATCTTCAGTGCAGCTACATGAAAATATTTGAATTATAAAGTACACTTCTGCAGAAAGATAAAGTTGGGTGGTTGCAGAACACTTGCTTGACCTGCCAGCTGGCAGAAGAGCTGTGTTTCTCCCCAGCCTCTCCATCGGAACGCAAGAGGTCTCTTGTTGCCTATCATGTTTCTAATTTTGCTGGGAAAAAAAAAGAAAAATCTGTGTCAATGATGCCATAGTCTAAACTATTATGAACTGTAGGTTTTTTTGAGCATTTCTTGATCAGTGTGGGTTGCCATAGATAATAGTAGTATCTTACCACTTTTTCTCTGTGCTGTGCAAGATTGCTGTCAGATTCTAAAGACTGTCTGGTGCTTGTCAGAGGTTAGCAAAGAAAATTAACTCAGTGGAGGCTAAGTGAGGTAAAGATGAGCTTAGGATGCATTTTACTTGAACATTTCACCAAACTTCAGTTAAACCTTCTTAAGGATTAAAAAACCTGACCTACCACCCCCTACCTATTCCAGACCATGTCCTGTCTGTCCGTCAAGCAATAGCTCTTCTCATCTGTGAGAGCAGTATTTGCTCTGCCTTCACCCCCAAAAACTCAGAAATGTTTGAAGTGTTGATGGGTTTCTGTTCCCCTGATCTTTTTTTTTTTTTTTTTAAATCAAATTAACTCCTAAGCTCTGCATTATAGCCTGTCAGTGGGCCTGTCTTCAGAAGCAATTATATCTATTTTAGCCTCATTTCCTGAGGCAATAAAATCTTATTCAGGCACGTTGTCAGTCTGTCCCTCTGTGTTCACCTGATAACTTTTTAACCCCTTGTCGGATTTTAGTAAAATGTAACAGAGAGATAGATATCTAACGTATGGAATTCCTCCAGATTTTATGAAAACAGATGGCTAATTAAAGGAAAGCAACCCAGTTAGTATCCGGAAGGGAAATGTTTCATCATGTGCTTAGCCCTTGAGTCCTTCAGAGAATTTACATGAAAGAAATACAAATACCCCAAATATAACAAAGCTTTCGCTAGTGCCAGCAATGTGTTACATGTCAGGGAGTCCAACCACAAGGCACAAACCTATTGCCATTGTCAGTCCTGCAGCTCATACTTTCTTGTTTCCACCAACTATTTTAATGAAAACAAACAAAACTAGTTAGGAAGTTGATTTAAGATTTGTATTTCCACATCTGCTGTTTCTTTTACACCATTATTTTTGTATTATTGCAGTAAAAATAAGCTTGTATAAAGAAGTAAGGGAACTAATGTTGTGAACTGGAAGTAAGGGAACTAATGTTGTGAACTGTCTTGTTCAGTTTGGGATGGATTTTCTTAGTGTGAGTGTGTTTGGAAGGGGGCAGAGAGTTTTTGTCCTGGCCTTGGGATTTGTCTGCGGGTGAGTTCAGCTTTGACCCAGCTTTGAGCGAGAGATTGGACTAGATGACCTCCTGAGATCCATTCCAAACTTACTTGTGCTGTGGATTATAGCTTGATTATTTTTTAAAAATCGTAACTAATCATTATAATTCCTACCCTCTTGTTACATCTCTCTCTTTTTCTTTTTCTCCCCCTCCTAATGAAACAAATCAACCTGTGTTTTCATTCCACCTCCCCCCACACTGCAAACCAGCATCGTCCGGCGTCTGTGCTCTCCCAGAATATTTCTGTGAAACTTGTGCAGCGAGGCTACTGCAATTTAAAGGCCTTTGAAGACTCTGTAAAATTACAAGGTATCATTTCTGATACAGTCGCAAAACCACATTATGTCTGGCAACTATTAGTTAGCAGGAAAGAGAGGAACACTTTTTATATTGTTTTATAGCATGTGGTTTCAGTACTGATGTTTGAATCACCTCTCATTGTATTTTTGTGCTCTTGTACTGATCAAGCTGCTTTCATCTGGGCCCCAGATAAGGAGATGTCAAAGATAAATTAGTTCCTGCAATTAGGTGCTGTATCTGGATGCCTGATCTAGCTGGCAGAACAGTAGCTAATGCATAAGGATTGTAAAAGTGTGTACTAGTCTAAGAAACAAGTTTCTTGATAAAACTGCAAATTGCTCACCTGACAGGGAGAGGAGCAGAGCTCAGAGAGGATATTTAGGTGTACTTCTGGGGATATTGTGCTGCACGGCTTGCTGCTGTGCTATTTTGACAAATGAACTACTCAAAAAGGGTAAGCTTTGAACATGCTCCGTGGAGCTGGGCTCACAATTTTGCTGATCTTATTTGTGTTTCTTTGACCGTAGCTATAAAATTACAGCAGAAGCCATAACTTTACTTCAGTTTTGGAATCTGTAATGGTGATAAGACCCAGATGGTGCTCTTTATTGCCACTGAAACAAAATAAATTTTTTTGCAGAGTTATGCTTAGTGATCAAATATCTTTGGGAGATAAGGGGCTTTTTAATTGATGAAAAATATGTTATATTATTTCAGAGAAGGGAAACTGTGTATAAGCAGAAGTAGAACATGGACCCCAAAGAAGATTGGGAAATATTGCCTCCCTTATTTAATAATAATTTTCCAGTATTCTTTACAGTTGAACTGTATTTTTTGTCATAACTTTTATGACATGAAATACATCTTAAGCTCTCTTTCCAGGGCTCAGGAGATGTTCTGCATGTTTGCGTGGAAAAGTATGGTTAAGGTCATTTTAGACTGATATGGAATTAGGGTCGTAAAACTGAACTGCTGAAACCATGCAAGTTTTGAAACACTTTTCACTATTTTTGAATCTTTCATCAAATGTTGTGATGGCTTCTACGCTTTGCTTTGCTAATGAAAAAGCCTTTACTTAGGATTGTACTGCCATAATGGCTCCAAATTTGACTCCTGGAAGCTCTAGATCATAAAAAATAGGGAAAAAGAGCGCTAAAATAAATTAAATAAACAGATTTCTAGCCAAAAAAAGTACTAAACGGTCCCACTCCTTTTGTTCTCTGTATGTAAATCTATTTACAACAGACAAACACAGCTGCTTTTTCAGCAGATGGTTATTTAAACAAATATCACCCTTGGGGAAAAAAAAAAGCTTTGACTATTCCCTTGCTGCCTTTACTGGAGAGAGAGAAACCCATTAAAAAGCATCTCAAAACCAGGGGAGACTGAGAGGATATTTGTTTTAAACAAAACTATTCCTTTCAGATATTTGCAGTTTCATCAAACAGTGCTTAATCTACATGTCATAAATATTATAGCTTTGCTTCTTCAGGTCTCAGACCAGTCTCTGGAACAATGCAATTTACTTATCCAACATAGCTACCCAAATCTTATACCCCTGGATGCTATTCAGTGCCCTTTGCTGTTCTGGGAGGTTAGGTGGTAGTAGTTCTGCGCTCCTCATGGCATCTGCCTCAGATCGAGACTATTTTGATAGAGAAGGGAAGGAAAAGTGGTACATTTGTGAAAGTCTTGTTCTGTTTCAGATAAAAAGGCAGTAAGACTGGGCAGTGAATTTAGAGAACAGCAGCATTATCTGTAAGCACATGTTTTCCAGCGCAGACCATGTGTGACACAGGGCTTCTGGAAAAAAGTAATTGCCTTGCTTTTCTTCTTAGCTCCTCATACTCTTCGCGGAAGAACTAGTTTATTTCTCTCTCTTGTTGTCCACTGAGACAGGTAGTGCGAAGTCTCCAAAAAAGCTCACGACAACTCCATCTCAGAAAAGCCCTTCTGCCCTGTTCTTTTGCCCGCTTGCTTCCTTTGACATATTTTGAGCACAGTTACTGCTTCCAGATCTTGTCTTGGTTAACCACCGTTGGATCGTCATTACCTGGTGTTTTCTACTTCCTCCTGTTCTCTGGCTGCCTCTACCTGTGCTGGATTTTGGGCTTTCCTGAATATGATCATTTTTTTATTCTGTCTGCATGCTTGTGTTGTGCATGATTATATTCTGTATTATAATACAAATAAGTAGAATGTTAATAATTAGATTGGAAGGAGCCAAAGGAGAAAAAGTTATGAATAGGACTGCTTATTATCTTTCAGCTCTGTGATTTTGGTTCTTTTCTCAACCTGCAGAACTACCTCTGCAATTAAAACAGCCACTATATTCAAAAAGTGTTTGAATGGAAAATATTTTGGCATATCATAGGAAAAATGACACAAATACTGTGAAAGGTTTGATGGTGCTATTCTGCAATGTATTCATGCCTCCAAGGACCATCAATTTCTCTGATAAATGTTAGAACAATGAGCCTGTCACAAGAGAGCATATGCAGTGTTAGCAAAAATATTTTTCGTACTACGGTTGATGTCTTCAGAAAGTGTTGGTGTGTCTTCTGTTTGCCATACTTCACTGTTTATGATGTAAGTGCGCAGAGATTGCATCTAAGGTTAAAAGGGACTGTTGAATGTGCAAGTTTTTTTAAGGCATCTTGAGAAAATTGTCTCCATGGGTCTCCACTCTGACTTCCAGCCCCAGCTCCTCTAGGCATCCTGCTTTCAGCTCTGTTTGCTGTGTATGCACCTCGAGTCCCAGCCAAGCTGGTCATTGCCATCAGCAGACATTGTCAAGCAGCTGCAAGACAGGAAAGGTGTGGAAGGTGGCAGAGCAAGGCTTGGAGGCAGAGAGAACAGGGACGATATGGAGGGACTCTGCAATGTCCTGCCATTGCATCTGATTTCCCACAAGAGCCAAATCTGAGGATAAGTTTTGTGATATGGCTGTCCGTGACTCTCCTCAGTCCCTCCCTGCCACCTTGTGCCTGTTGTGGTGGCCAAGCACTGGTGTCCATTTGCTGTGAGCAACCATGAGAGCTCATCATACGGACTGCTAATGAGAACAGCGTCTGGGGGAAGAGCAGCTGGGGCAGAAAGAATATGGCTGGGCATTGAGAACAAAGGGAACTGAAGGGAAGGTTGCAATCTGAAAAATCAGGCTTTCATTCCAAAGAGGTTCTCAGAATTTCATTCAAAATTCATTCAAAACCTTCACATGTATGCCATTAGTTTACTAGTGTGGTTCTTGTTGGGCAAAGGCAGTTGTTTTCTGTGCTGTAGAGAGCTACATCTCAATATTGCACTTCCCTTCGAGAAGGCAGGGTCCCAAAAGGTAGCTTGTAGGTATTACCAGACCAGATCACCTGGGACTCACCTGACAGAGCGTCTTCTTTCCAGGACAACTGTAGACAAAGAAGCCTTGAAGCCTAGGAGCTGATATTTTCCAGAATTTGGCAACGTTCACTGTTTTAAATCTTGCTGTTCTGATGATCCTTGCAGTGCCCTGTCTCTCTCTAGTTCTTTTAAAGTTTCTAATCTCAGTGATATCTTGGGATAGTTTCACAGTTTAATTGCACTGTGTAAAGCAGTATTTTTTTTTATCAAGTTAAAATTTCACTTTGAGTGAATATCACATTTCTCTTGAATCCTGGGACCTGAGGAACAGAAGACAGTCATCCAAAAATACTTTAAATTGGCTAAGGTGATCTAGAAGTCAGGAGAGCAAGCCTCTACAGGTACACACATTAGTCATTTTCTGAAGTGCTATTTAGGAAAATTTACTCTTATTTGAAATTCTGCAGATAATGCTTTAGCCAGCATCTGATTTCTTCTAATTATTTTGACTAACGACAGCACAACGGTGCCTGTAGGATAGAATAATGAAAGCATCTTCCAGCATCCAGTACCTGTCCCTTGCTTCAATAGCATGAATTGATCATGACTTTTTTGGCATCAGTAGAATTGCAGCTCCTGTGTAAAATCAGAGAGTGGAAAGTTGAGTCGTTCTGTTGCTGCTTTATTTTTTTAAGTTTTCTTTTATTAGCCTGATTCGTCAATGAGCAGGGCCAGGTGTCTGCTGTTTTCAAGTCCCTGTGCCAAAGGCAAAAAAAAAAAGGTATGAAAATGGAAGTTGTTCTCTTTCAATGTATAATCCCTTAATTTGGATTCTTTGCACAGTTTTGATGAGAAAAGGCTTTAGTGCATGTAAGTATCTTGTTCTAGGTTACTCAGGGATTTCATTAAGTAAGTAATTATGTTAGCCACAGGTCTTCTGACTTTTGTTTCTGGCTCTCTCTCTTTTGCATCTAGGTGACAATAGTGAAGAATCAAACATAAAGATAAATTTATTACTCTCTTGATCTGTTTACCCTACCATAAACATGCAGAAAACTTATGGCAATTAATTATGGCTTTTTGTTGGTGCTTTTAATTTTTCTTTTCATGTCAAATAGCTATTAGCACCCTTGAGTTTGATTCTTTTGTAGATTTCTTACTGCCTGTGATATGTGTTGGGGTTTTTTTGGTTTTTTTTTTTTTTCCTTCTGACATGTGGTAGTGCAGAAGAATGGGTTAGGCTTAATCCTAGTTATTTTCTCAGTTTGAAGTGAACACACACGCATGGATTAACTGCAAACTGTTATGATGCTGAGACTCCTCTTGTCAGGGTGGCTATTTTAAAACACAAGCCATAGTGGCAACATGGGCATCAAACGGGTTGGGAAAGAGAATTTCCTGTGAAGTTAGCATCGCTGTGTATTTTGCTCCTAACCTGCCTACATAAAATACTTAGTTTTTCTGTGAGATCTGTAAGATGAGCCTCATCAGCTCTGAAATTTCCACCTTTAAGAAAGTTTATGACAGGCCGTTTCTTCCCACCTAATTAACAATTCTGTTACCTCAAACTACTCGTTTTGCTTTTAACATATATGTAAGTCAACAGTACACATGAGCCAGAAACCAGTTTATCATCATTGCTGCGCTGTATGGCTGCCTGAAGGTACAGAGAGCTGACAACCAGTCACTGCCTGGGGACAAGATTTCACATAATTTTAGAAATGCAGTTTTAAGGCGTCGCAGTCTGTAGTTGTTGTGGGGATCCTAAAACTAGCTTTCCTGCAAAAACACCCTCAGGGTTAGGAACTGTATAGAATAACTGGGAAAATGAATTTTCATTCTGGATGTGAAAACTGGTCTAAATAAATGTTAATACCCAGAACTAGAGATGGAGTGTACAGATTTTTTAATAGGAAAAGAAGATATACACCCAGTACTCTTGTTCTTAGTGGGCTTTTTTTCCATGGAACTTCTTATTAAAATAATTTAAAAAATAATTTTACCATGGAAAGCTAACAGCTTCAAAAAACCCCCAACACCCCCACAAACTGCCCCCCCCATATATTCAATATCTTCAAAATAACTTCAATCAAAATTTAGATTTAAAAGTATTGTGTATAGATTCTCAGAAAATGTTTAAAACACAGTATCAGCAGATTTTTCTTCCACAAAATTTTACTTACACCATAAGAAAGACAGAGCAATTTTTAAATGGAGAAGTCTGCCAGCTGAACGGTGGTGGTGGCTGAATCCCCTGGCTGTACTCTCTCACTGGTACTCCCTGCCATGCTTCTGTGCCCATCTCTTAGACTCTTTGTGTTTTATCTGTCTTTAGTACTTCTGTATTGCTATCCACTGCATCTTTTACAACCCCTTCTCAGGCTAAGATTTTTCATGGTTATTTATGTGCAATACTGAAAAACCAGTACCTACATCAGGTATGTTGCCTGGATTTATTGTCATTGATTTAAGTAGGGCTGCACTTGGAGGAGGATATTACTCAGGTATTCATAGATTAATGTGAAGTTCTGTTTTCTTCCTTTGTTGCATGACCCTCAGAAGAAGGGCCGTGGGGTGAGAGCCAACATTTTTTGGCTCAAATGTTATGGCCAATTATCTTACCTCTTCTGCGAAGTGTATTTGTGATAATACTCCACCTTACACAGATGGAAGTAAGTACCTGTTGGTCTTGCATGACCTGACCTACAGCATCCCTCTACTGCAGCAATTTGTATGTCATTTCACTCACCTTAAGCTCAAAAATAGAATATTAATGACATAAAAGTAATTTTCAGAGACTGGTGCCCTCAGTGTCAAGCCTTATATCATCATTGCAGTAGTACAGCAAAAAATGGAAACCTGCCAAAGTGAATTCATCGTCTGAAGTTTGTTCTTTATATATTAAAACCAAAATCAAATTCTTGATCACTTAAACAGTTTCTTTCTACCTCTGTAGAATCCATGTCTGTTCTTTAAACATCCCGGTGTAATGACTTTCAGGGCTATTGGCTTTTTACTTTTGTAGTTCAGTCTCAGGTGAACAGGGAACACCAAGTCTTTTCAAGTCCTTAAAGCAAGACCTACATTGGAATAATGTCCCTGTTGGTGTATTGCAGAACTGTTGTGAGCGAGGAACCCCTGAGCTGAAAGTACCGATGGCTCCAGAGCATGTCTGTTGTTGGATGTGTATGTACCTTGTACACATTGCCCTTCAGGGATTATGTACAGTGACACAGGGACGATGCTATTGGGTTGTTTGGTGCTATACAGAGAAAGTGCACAATATATGTTTTCTTTGTTGTTTTTGTTCAGGCACTGTACTATACTTTTTCAGTTCAGCTGCAGGCTCTGATGTGGACAGATTTTTTCTTTTGTTCCTTCATGTCCTGTCTGTAATGACAGGGTGATAATTCTTCCTCTGCTTATTTCTCATTCACTTAGTTTGTAAGCTCTACGGCGAGGTAATGGCTTCTTGCTTGCCTGAATATCAGGGCAGGGTTTTGGTCTCACCTGTGACCCTAGCTGCCATTATTAAGTAGTAAAAAGTGCAGTCTCTATCGCAGGTTCTTTGCCTTTTTTTTTTTTTTTCTTCTTTATTTTTTTCATAAAGTTTTCCAAAATGTATCAAAGGTAATCAGGAGAATATCAGCTGGTTAGTAACTATCAAATATTGGGGGCTGTGATGGATTCTCTCTTAGTATGTATTTTTAAAAGGATTTTTCTGAAATAGTCTGATTCTTGAGGGAGTTTGGTCAGGAGGTCTGGTGCTCGTCATTTGTTGCAGAAGCTGGGGAAAAGAGCTGATGGTGGTGCCTTTTAGATCTGTGCCCTATGAGCTGGTGTGCATGGCAGCACCAGAGGCTGGGTGGGAGGGATTATTTAGCAGTGGTTGCTCATGCGTGCTGCCATAAATATGGGCTCAGTTCAGTGCCACAGCAAATTCTGCTGATGCTAATCCACCTAGCTATCCTGAGCATCAGAGCTTTGGGGGTAAATGAGAACTGGAGATGACTTGGCACAGTTCCTGAGGCATGTGAAACCCCCAGTATGTTGCACCCAAAGCACTATGTTAAAAGACTTAGTATTAAGGTTCCTAATTCAAGCAGTTAAAATTTAGTAAATGCCTCCCCCTTGTGCATGTGCATTAGGATACAGCTTGTATTGTGTGGTCTCCTGCTGTGTATTGCAGAGGGGCAGTGTCTAACTCCTTGCTCAGGAATGAGTTACTTCATCTGGGACCAAACTGGGGTTTTGCAGGAGTCTGTGGTTGCTGATACTGAGTTTTTGTTGTTGCAGAACTCTGATGGCATCAATGACTGCAGAGTTACAGGAGGAAAAGGGAGGATCTCAAACATCTCCTTCTAATTTGAGTTGCAATTTTTAAGTTGCCCTGAGATTTCATGGAGAGTTTGATATTTGGGGAGCTGACTCTGAGTTTTATAAATATGGTATGCTGGTTTTGGCTGGGGTAGAGTTAATTTTCTTCATAGTAGCTAGTATGCGGCTATGTTTAGGATTTGTGCTGGAAACAGTGTTGATAATACGGGGATGTCTTAGTTACTGCTGAGCAGCGCTTACACAGCGTCAAGGCCTTTTCTGCTTCTCACCCCACCCCACCAGCGAGCAGCTGGGGGTGCACAAGAAGCTGGGAGGGGACACAGCTGGGACAGCTGACTCCAACTGACCAAAGGGATATTCCATACCATATGATGTCATGCTCAGCAGGTAAAGCTGGGGGAAGAAGGAGGAAGCGGGGGACATTTGGAGTGATGGCTTTTGTCTTCCCAAGTCACCGTTACACGTGATGGAGCCCTGCTTCCCTGGAGATGGCTGAACACCTGCCTGCCGCTGGGAAGGAGTGAATGAATTCCTTGTTTTGCTTTGCTTGCGTGTGCAGCTTTTGCTTTACCTATTAAACTGTCTTTATCTCAACCCACGAGTTTTCTCACTTTTACTTTTCCGATTCTCTCCCCCATCCCACTGGGGGTGAGTGAGCGAGCGGCTGTGTGGTCCTTCTTTGCCAGCTGGGGTTAAACCATGATGTGTGGAGAGGAGGAAAAATAAAAAATAAAGAGCAAATCTTAGCTCTTCTTTCCTTGTTTTTTCTGATCGTATATGACACTTCACTTACTGTTTGCGTAGAATACTTCTAACTGTTTATCTGGAATAGTCTTTATCAGAAGGATACTACAAATATCTATAGAAAGTCCTTGAAACCATACCATATCACCTCTGACAGAACAGCCATATTTCTAGAATCCCATAAATCTCTTTAACAGCTGTGAATGTTCAAGGCAAGTGTGATATGAAGACAGATCTAAGCCTGGCAAGCTCACCAGAGCCCTCCTGGATCAGCAGTGGATACCTGCGTTTTCAGAGACAGCTAAATACACCCAAACACATTTGAAGTTTAAGAAAACCCATGCTTTTCTGCTGAAATCATGTTTAAGTAACTCTTGTGACAGCCCTTTAAAACACACTAAGAGCTGAGAGGGCCTGAGAGATTCTCAAAACTACTTTGGGTATAAAAAAGCCCACTGGGGAAAACCCACCTGCTCCTCACCAGCTGCTCTTAGCTGTGGCCTGTGTGATAACCCTCTCTCAAACCCTCTGTTCTGGCCCATTTTCCTTTTTTAGTTCTTGTTCTTGCAGTTAAATGAAAACTCTCTGAACTGCGTTTCACTTGCAGAGGAGAGAGAGGGATTAATCTCTTCTGTATGCCCTGCTGTATGGGACTGTGACTGTGGCAATAATCACACAGTTTTATATTTAGGGGAGCTTCCAAGACCTTGGAAATATTTTAAAACAGTCGCTGGGCATCTTCAGCTCGCTCTGGCTCTCATGGTGATATGGGTTCCTGGTAACACAAGTACTGAGAAACATGACTGACACGCTGTGGCACAAACAGCACTGGAGGCTTTGATTTCTGGATCCACCCAATCCCCAGTGCTAGGTAATATGTAACTTAACCGCACACATTTTTAGTCTGTGTGCGCATGTGTCGTAACGCAGCGAAATGTCCTAAATAAACCAGAAAAATATTTTGTGCTCTTTCTTCTACAGTCATCATAAAAGCTGCTTCTCATGGTCTGATCTGGGCTGTACATGGGTTTTTATTCCTGTACCTTACTTGGCTCCCCACCATCACTGGATTGCTGATGACCGGTGCTTCAACTCAAATGCTGAATTCTCTATGCCAGTTCAAAAATCCCATTGTCAATGATAAACTGGCTGCACTCATGTCCAGAAGAGATGTTACCATGTGGAAATGTGCATTATCATTCTGACTAGCGTAAAATAAGCATATGAAACTTTAATGCAAACCCATTGTTCAGAGGAAAATCCCTCTGCTTGCAGCAGGATGCCAAAACGATACAGCTGTTAGTTTATGTAGTTCCCTTCTTTCTCCTTTGCCTCATAGAATTGTTGAAACTTATGGCTCTGCCCTTTATTCACCATTTCTACTAGTAAATTTTGTGTGAAAGAAAAAAACCCAAAGATGTTGTGTGTTTGTGTAGAGAATAAGAGTAATATTTTCTTTTTTTTGTTGTCTAGCTAGAGAAATGTATTTCTTGTCACAACTGTTTCCAAGGAAGAGCATGTTTCCATTATTTGCTTATAATTTCTATTACTTTTATGTGACTTGTTTGCACTTCCAAATGCTTAAAGGTAAGTCAGAGATCTTTGGTTCTCAGGGCTGAAATTTCTACATACCTATTACACATACACAGTCTGAAACTTAGGCATGTTGATAGAAAAATGTATTCTGATATATAGATGTACTTTTTGCAGCAATGCTTGAATTTACAGAGTATGCATTCGAGTGTTAAAGGTACTTCATTTTAAAGACATATTTCACATACCCTTGAAACACTTTTCTTGTATCTGAAAATGTCATCACAGTCAAAATGAATACAATTTAAATTCCAGAGTACTTAGTGTCATTATATAAATAGAAACTTCCAAACATCATTGAGTTTATATTGATTCCATTTTTCTGAGGATTGCATTCACTGCATTAAAACTTTACAGAAGAAATAAATCATTTTTTGCACTTACAAAGACTCTTTTTTAATTAGCCTTTTTTTTTCAATGTGACATTAAGAAAAGACATATTTTCTTAGCTGCTTTGTAAAAGCTGTTGTGTTTTCTGACTGTGATCTTTTCACAAAGATCAGTTGGGAAGGGCAAGAGTTAAACTGAGATACTGGACTTTTGAAAACACAAGACAGACTTAAATACATCCCCTTGAGCTGTCCCTATCCCTTGTGTGCACCAAAGTCCTACTTTCTGGGAGTGCATAAAACACATTAATGGCCTGTACTGGTACACACGCATGCTTCACGGTCATTTCTAGTGGTGTATCTCATAACTTAAGCATGAATTTTAACTTTATATCTAGCCTATTGAGGAGGAAAGTAGCACTTCATGTAGCTATCTTCTCTAATGCATGGTGACACTGTGGAATTTGCATGGCAAGCTGATCAGGACTATTTTGCAACAGATTTATCTATTCCTATCCCATCCCCTCCACTCCATTTTTTTGCTTCTGTGGGGCATTCAGTCCGTTCAAAGCTAAAGAGTTCCATAATTTAGGAAAAAAGAGCCTTGATGAGAAGCTACATCTCTTAGCCATATATCAGACAAGATGTTGCTGTCAGGTCTTGTCACTAGATAGGAGGGGCACAAAAATAAGTCTTTGTACCCCTTGACCTCTGTGTTAAGAAATACTTATGCAAGAATTAACCTTCTGCCGCAGTGAACAGAGCTGATGTCTGTGTTTCCATTTATTCAAAAGGGGACTTCTTGCAATGCTTGCATCCTTGGGGAGGGCAAGTGAGAGTCACCAGCAGCCATTCTCCTCTCTTTAGCGTTGGACTAGTTATATCCTTGGGAAAACCCGTAATTGCCACGTAAATCATTCCAGCCGGAGTTCCGTCTAGTTGCAGTAAGAAGTCTGATGACTTTGTCCTGACCTTTGGTAGTCTCAAATATGTATATATTTCTGATAAAATAAAAAAGATGCCCATATAGGCTTTTGGCTGCTTAACATATAATTCCTATTTCAGTAGAACCCAGAAGCACTAAAGTATTAAAAGGGCTCTACTCTATTTTTCAGATAAATGGAATTGTTCTTTTTTTTTTTTCCCCTAGGCTGAAAGCTCATTAATAATAACCATCAGCACTGAGATTTCATAGCTCACCTTGGCTGAGAACAAGAAACTCCACAGTTGTTTGAAGGTCTGTAAAAATGATACGAATTTGTCAGAAAATTCCTTTTCTAAGCATTACAAAGTTGCATTACTGTTCCCTTTGGATGAAATCTTTTGAATATGTTATATAAAATATGATCTTAATGGTTCATGATGTAATTAGGTATCAAAATAATAAAAATGAGTGAATATCACTTTTCCTGGGAATCACTCGTGCTAGAATTCAGTAACTCACAGCTAGAAGAACAACTTTACAGTTTCTTTTTCATCATGGTCTACTAGCACCTTTAGCTTAGATGCTGCAAAATGTGTTTTTCTGCATCCTATTCAGTGACTTTCTTAAACAGTTATCCTAAATTTTCCACTCCAAAAAACAGAAGAGAATTTTCACTAGTTCATCTGTGTCTTGCTTTTTCAGTAGGCCTATAGCTTTACTTGCAATCCCATTCTTTTCTGTGATTTTTAAAATGTTGCGTGTTCTGTGCCACTTCCAGTGTTCTGGTTCCCATATATATGGTTTCCAGTGCTAAAATGATATATTTCAGTTGATTGGCATTCAACAGTAGAGAGCTGAGTGATAAGTTGCCCACTTCTAAACTTTGATAATATCCCTTTGATGCCAGAATGTTTTTTGATAGGATGAAGCATTGTTCTTCCGTCCTGTACAACAACAGGACCTGATATGACAGTTTCTGTAATTTTATGAAATACTATGGATATGTTTTGTGAGATCTCCTTCCCTGAAGACACACTAAGATCTATTGTATTGGGCAGCCAGACAGCTGGCTTTTATTTTTGTTCATGGTCTCTACTGTGTATGTTTTCTAAAATAGAATAGTATAGATTTCTGATAAATCTGTGCTCAATGAGGAAAGCATTTTACTAGTTGGATGCTTTCAGATATAAACAAACTCATCTGTTCTGCTTAAAGCGTAACAGAATTTAATTTTTTATCAGAAATTGTGTAGCCAGCAGGATGAGGGAAGTGATTGTCCCCCTGTACTCAGCACTGGTGAGGCCGAACCTCGAATACTGTGTTCAGTTTTGGGCCCCTCAGTACAAGAAGGACACTGAGGTGCTGGAGCGTGTCCAGAGAAGGGCAACGAGGCTGGTGAAGGGACTAGAAAACAAGTCTTATGAGGAGCGGCTGAGAGAACTGGGGTTGTTTAGTCTGGAGAAGAGGAGGCTGAGGGGAGACCTTATCGCTCTCTACAACTACCTGAAGGGAGGTTGTAGTGAGGTGGGTGTCGGTCTCTTCTCCCAAGTAGCAAGTGATAGGACGAGAGGAAATGGCCCCAAGTTGCGCCAGGGGAGGTTTAGATTGGATATTAGGAAAAATTTGTTCACTGAAAGCATTATCGAGCACTGGAACAGGCTGCCCAGGGAGGTGGTTGAGTCATCATCCCTGGAGGTATTTAAAAGATGTGTAGATGTGGCGCTTAGGGACATGGTTTAGTGGTGGACTTGGCAGTGTTAGGGTTATGGTTGGACTTGATGGTCTTAAGGGCCTTTTCCAACCTAAATGATTCTATGATTCTATGATTAATTCTTCATTGTGAGTAAAAGCTTGTTGCTACTATAGAAAAATGTATTTTATGGAGTTAAGTTAATTGCAGGCAAATTCTCTGATTTTTTTGTTTTGGTTAGTTTTGTTTTTCCTTTCATGTTTGCAGGTGCTGTGCTGATTTAGCATTCATCATGCACTGCAGGACAATAAAATGTCACATCTCCCTCCCAAATAAAATATGGCAAAGATACGTTATTTACCAAAGTCTACTGAAGTTTGTGAGACTGAAATTGCATAAGGAATTCAATAGCTACGTTTTCAACTTTTTTGGTGAATTTTCATGATTAACTTCTCATCACATGGTTTAAGGATAGGAATGAAGTAATCTTGTCTTATCTGCCAGCATGTGCATCTTACAAACTTTTTTGCCTTTCTGTGGACAGAACAGATTCCCTTTTTGGTTGCCAGCTCTGACAACCTCCAGTGCTGTAATCAGGGCTGTAATATTAGAAGTCCCCAAGAATCTGTACCACAGCTGTGCTCTGATAACACACTTAACAGGAGACACCAAAATCCTCAGGTGGTACCTATGGAAATTAGTGGATGTTTCAGATGAGCACCAGCTTGTCCTTACACAACAGTAGATGCAGTACCTGCTCAAAATCCGTTGCTGATGTTGTTAACCTGTTATTTTGGAGAGTCAAATCTCAGTGGTGCGTCTCAAAAAATATTACATACAGGAGAGTTCTGAAAGAGCAGGTGGGAGAGCTGTGCCTGCCTGCTATTTTCAGGAGAACTGGTTTCCATCTAAATGCCCTCCCAGCAACTCATACAGTCCATAACCTCTCTGCTGCCCTGGATACCAGAACAGGGAAACCTCTGTTGGACAGGAAGGTCTCAGATCTCTGCAAATGGGTGAACTATGGCAACAGCTATGTTCTTTGATTAAGATGTTGGGCAATATGAAAGACTGCATAATAAGAATGGTCTAGATGTGCATGTATGGTTGTTATGCATGAAGACATGGTAATGAAAACTCACTTTAAATTAAAATTTAAGTTGTAACCTCAAGCTTTAGAAAATGCCCAAATCTTTTTGGCTTTTGTTTGCATAAACATTATACTGTACCATTTAACTCAAAGCAAAGATTTCTGTTGCTCAGTTTGTTTTTTTCACTTATTTCTTTTTTTTTAACCTTTCCAGTACAATCTTGTTGCAAAGTTGCTGTAGCAGGATATGCCTCATAAAGAAGCTGTTTCCAAGTTAAGAACTTGGTTCTTTTGGAACAAGATTTTCTTGCAGTTGAACATTTTCTTTGCCACTACCATAACAATGACATATCTTGTCTCATTAGCTTAGTGACTTGGTGCTTAATGTACTTTTTTCTTGTGGCAGAGAAACAACAGCTTAGCTAAAAATTCTCCCGCTCCAGGTTTTGGTAGGCACTGCCATAATGTTCACTGGACACTAATTTAGAAAAATCTATTGGAATTGTATGCACTGTGCACCTGTGAATAGAGCCACTGTTTGTTTTTGCTATTTCTATAGTTTTACTAATGTTACTGGTGAAAAGTATGTTTGTAGGCAGCTCTCCTTCTCATTTCTGGAAATAACCATCTTCTTTTCCCCACTTACGAGTTAGAGCTGTTAAACTGCCTCTCTGATAAGATTTTGCAGTCTGAGAAGAGCTGCAGTCAATATGTGTGACAATAAATAAGTGAGGAAAAAACAGGTGGGGAGAGAGTGGGCTGCCGGTCTTATGCTTGAGGCCACATTTTCATGCTTCTAGGTAACAGAGAGTTTTGCTTTTCTGTAGCAGACTTTCAGCTGGGGCTGATTGCACTGGTGCCTGTTTTCACTGTTGGTCGGCTCCGTGCAGCATCGCGATGGCTGGGGACCAAGATGATCCCGGGGTGCTTGCTGCTGGCTGGGCTGCCCCAGACACACTGCCAAAAGGCGTGATTGCATTTCTGTTCAGCGTGCTGATCGGTTCAGTTTTGGCACAAAAAGAAAATGCTTGTGCAAAGGCTGTGCCTTGTAGGTACAAACATTTAGATTGCTGGAGCCCTGCAAATGATCTGAAACCAGGGTAATTGTACTGAGAGATCCTTCTCTTAAAATGCGCAGTAAAGCAAACTGTATCCATTGTTTTATACTATTTTTTTTCCCTGACCTTATTTCACACTTGCCTTTCTCCTTAAGCGGTGTATCTGCACACTTTATTTTTACAGAGTGGCACTCTCACCATGGATTTTATAGCAGATATCTGCTTCTGGCCATTTCAAGACAAAACTCTACCAGGACCTATGGTATGTCCTGCCTTGCTGTGCGTTACTGAGGGCGTACAGGGAGCAGCTGCTGCTCGCTTGAGAACAGAGGAGAAACACTCATCTGGTGAGAAACCGTCTCTCATGCCCAATGAGCATGTGCTGGCCTGGGGTTGGTTTGTGGGCTGGAGTGCATTCCTGCACCCAGGCTCCTCCACGGCACAGGGCTGTTGGGACCTGCGTCCGGTGGGCACGGGGCAGAGCTGTCCTCGAGCTGCTGTTGTGGTCTGGGATGGCCTTTGAGTTGGGAGAGAATAGGCTGCTGCTGCCCAAGCAATATGAGAGCATCTGCTGCCTCAGATGTGTTAAGCAGGTAGTGTGGCGAGCAGTAGCACTTTGTCTGGTTTGTTGTATTAAGCCTTGATGCCCCTGGGCATTAAGAAATAAACCATTTGTATGCCATGAGGCATCAAAGCTTTCTCCTGTGCTTTAGCAGGCTGTCCTCTGCCTTCTGGCCTAGCCTGGCATTGCTGGCAGCAGGGTTAACCTGCTTTACATACACTAGGTAAGTGCTAGCAGAGGTTCACTGTTTTGGAAGTAATATGTGTTTTCGGGGATTCAAAGGCAGCCACCTGTATCTTCAGTGTCAAGTTGTGAGTAATAATACCTGTAGTAATACCTGCCTAATAACTGCTATCTGCCTAGGCTTTATAAATATTAATATTTAGCTTCTTTGTATGTGGTGATTTCATTTCCTGAGAAATATTCTAGTACTGAGTGACTAAATGGGTCTGACTGCAGGAGGATAGTGCCACACTGCTCCACAAAGCCTAACCCTTGGCAGAAACTCTGCTAACACGGATGTGCGTCTCACTGAATGGCAATCTGTGCCGGCAGACGCAAGGGGCATTTCAGCCAAGGGTGCTTGATGGGCTTTTCTCTTTCCTTGTCTGTTTTCAGTGACATATACTAGAGCTTTTGGACTCCCTGACCACTGAACATCCCCAGGGACCTGGCCTGTCACAGGGTGCATTGAGGTTGTTCTCCAAGAGCTGACTTCCACCAAGTGCGGGGGCGTGCAGCCCTCCAGCCCTGTGTTGGTACAGGGTCTGCTACCGTCGCAGCTTTCCTGGTAATAAGCCCGTGCTGCTGAGCTGGGTCTTATTTCTTTGAGTGCTCCAGCATCTTCAGCAGCTGAAGAGAGCAAGTTATCAATAATGCACGTTAATGGTATTGTTAGCTGGGGCAGGTCTAGCCAGCATGTTCATTAAATAGCTCTGAGGTTTTCCAGGGCTCACTAAAATTTCCTGATTAATAGTGGAAGTTGGAGCTTAAGGGGGCTCCCCTGGAGAGCACAATTGCTTTTTCCTGAAGTACATGAAGGTCATCAGATTCCTGAGCCCTGATCCAGAGTTTCACAGAATGGCAGGAATTGTTCCAGGGATTTGAGGGGGACTCCTCAGCTCTTGTGTTTGCAAGTTTAGAGTATTGCCTCTGTTAATCAGATTTAAAAAAAAAAAAAAAAAAATTGGTTTTTAAGGACTCACAAAACATAGGTATCTCAAAATCTCACCTCCTAAGTTCAACTAATTTGTGAAACTCGTGTAGATTAATCTTCAGTCCAATTCATTTTGTGAATTTAAAGGTGTTTACAGTGCTGTGTGCCTATTTTCTGCACAGTGTGTTTTTAGATCAGAAGTGCTTGCTTTCCGTGTAACTGAGGCTCATTATACTCTTCTCTCTCTGCTAACTGTACTTGTCTATCGGTGAAGAATCAGAATGAGGGAGTTGAGATGGTTGTGGTGTCACAGACTATTTCTGCTTTTCCCCCCACCCACCCTATAACTCTTTTACTCCTGTTAACGCCAGTTATTTTGCCAGCTGCAACTTAAAATTTCTGACAGTAGTGCAAGTGGGTTTTTTTCCTTTTGCATACCTGCCATTACAGGCCTTTACGACGTGTTTGGGAAGATGATGAAAGGCAAACCTGGAGAACTAGTGTCAAAGAAACTTGTGAGCAGAGGTTCACAAAGTCTTGAGGCTCATAACCAAAGAAGTGCCACATTTGGGAAAGCATTTGCTGCTCTCCTACCAAAAAAAGATAAAACAAACATGTTGATTAAACAGCACTGTACTATTACAGCATGGTTACCAACCCAAAGGGACAGTTAATGAGTGCTGTGTACTGCACCATAATAATTCCGAGGGGATGTTTATATGCTTGTAACCCTGTCACATCTAAAGAATGATACTACCTTTAGAAGTCTGTGAGGACCCTGATCCTTGTTTGAGGATATCTGGGGTGACTGTGCTCAATTAACAAAACAAAACAAACAAAAAAGCTGATAAATCTGAGACAGAATCTGGACCATTTCCTATGAGAGGCCTTATGGCTTGCCAATTTTGCAAGTGTTTAGGGACAGATATAGCATTTTTCATCAGAACAGTGCATCTGCTTTTAATGAAATTACTTCCATTTATTTATGTATGTGCATAAGTGTTTGCAAGATCTGAAGGTCTTGGGGACTGCATGTACAGCAGAATGCTTGCATCACCATCTAGCATCTTGTCTCCATATAAAACTTCTGCTATAAAAACTGACGAACAAGATCTATAGTGTTTGCTTTGGGTAGGTTCCAGTTTCTATTCTACCCTGAGAACAAGATTCCAGCATCATGCAAGAAAATGAGGGGACTGCACAGCAAATTAGCACTTGAAATGCAGTGATTTGTAGGTCACTTTACCACCAGGCCATCCTAATAAAATAAATTTCTCCTTTTAAACTATTTGTACCAAGGGATCCAAGCTGTGAGATCGTGCTGCTTTTGGCTGGGATAGAGTTAATTTTCTTCATAGTAGCTAGTATGAAGAATAGTTATGGGATAGAGCAAACCCAATAGTCTGGTTCAAAGGGGCCAGGGGTGGAGATTGTAATGGTTATACCTTTAAATTGTTGTAACCTGGGATTTGAGTTGCATGTTGTGGGAATTATTATAGCAGGAACCCCTTGTTGCTGGCCAGGCTAGGAGCAAGGGGAGGAGTTCATTCCAATGTTAAACCCAATGGTCTGGCCCAAAGGGACCAGGGCTGGAGATTGTAATGGATATACCTTTAAATTGTTGTAAGCCATGATTTGAGTTGCATGTTATAGGAAATACTGTAGCAGGAACCAATGGAGGACAAGCCTTACAAGAAGCAGTGCAAGTGCAGCAGTGACCTGACCTGAGCTGGCTTTGGTGCCCACATGCAACACACCACCTCTCCTGTCCTGAGTGACCACCATAACAGATGGAGCCCAAAGTCATGGAGTGAATGAACTCAGTGAACATTTTGTGGACATTTGTGGACCATTTAAAGACATTTTACAGGGGTGGTCCAGTGACTAAGGGAATGAAATCTGTGTATTGTATCAAGGGGTGGGAAGGGTGGTGATGGGTAATAAGAATGTATTGGATAGTGTGGGACCTGAGCATGACATAAATGGTATGGAATACAGGGTGGAGAATGTGCTGGTTTTGGCTGGGGTAGAGTTGATTTTCTTCATACTAGCTAGTATGGGGCTATGTTTAGGATTTGTGCTGAAAACAGTGTTGATAATGCGGAGATATTTTAGTTACTGCTAAGTAGTGCTTACACTAGTCAAGGACTTTTTCAGCTTGCCATGCTCTGCCAGGTGCACAAGAAGCTGGGAGGGGACACAGCTGGGACAGCTGACCCCAACTGACCAAAGGGGTATTCCATACCATATGACGTCATGCTCAGCAGGTAAAGCTGGGGGAAGAAGGAGGAAGCGGGGGACATTTGGAGTGATGGCTTTTGTCTTCCCAAGTCACCGTTACACATGATGGAGCCCTGCTTCCCTGGAGATGGCTGAACACCTGCCTGCCGCTGGGAAGGAGTGAACGAATTCCTTGTTTTGCTTTGCTTGCATGTGCTGCTTTTGCTTTACCTATTAAACTGTCTTTATCTCAACCCACGAGTTTTCTCACTTTTACTCTTCTGATTCTCTCCCCCATTCCACTGGGGGTGAGTGAGCGAGTGGCTGTGTGGTGCTTAGTTGCCGGCTGGGGTTAAACCACGACAGAGATGCATGTGATTTATAGTGCATCTCACAATACTAAGTTCAATATACTTGACCTTTTCCATAAAACAGTTCTTCACAGAGCCTTTGGTTTTAATAACAATCCAAGTCACGATGAAGAGTCAGTAAACTTCATCTGCTTTCTCTGGTATTTCCTCATAGCACAAAATAAAAAGTGTTCATTTCTTATTTATTTTTGCATATGGAGAGACAGAGGTGTGATAATATGTCCTGGAGAAGTTTTAAAAAAAAATCAGTTAAGAGTGAAATTATGAATCTGTTAGGAGCTTCTTTCCAGTTTTATATACATACCTGCTGAGTATATTTCTTTTTTAACTCATAAACCAGAGTAAATGTTACAACTGGATTCATATTCTTGCACTTCTGTTGAAACCAACAAACTACCAGTTGTGCTTGGGGACAGCAGTGAAAATCACTTTGAAGAGCATGGAAACTTCTTGTTCTGCATGCAAATAACCCTATACTACTTAGTGAAAAGTCTGTAGGCAGCAAAGGTCCATGTCCAGAGAAACTGGAGGCAGAAGCTGTCTATGGGGATCTGGCAGCGCTCAGAGTTACACCGCTGCATGGGAATCCAACCTCTAATTTTTCCCTTACTGCTGTGCTGGCTTGCCTTTATAATGTGCCATAAAACCCTCCTGGCATGATGACTGTTTTCTTTGGTGCCAGTGTCCTGTGAGCCTCAGTTTTATCTTTTCCCAGACTTTTGCACCCTGGATTTTGGATGTGTGAGGTCCTTAGGTCATCTATGGCTCTGGGATGCTGTGGATTCAGATTGGCCACAGCCCAGAAATCTGCTCAGGCATCTCATGCCTGTGCTTAAAGCTAATTCATGGCGCCCTGCTTGCAGCAGAGAAAGACCAGGGCAAATCCAGAGTAGGTATTTGGGAGTGTTGCAGAACAGTCAGAACTTTTCTGCCCATGCCAGAAGTGGAAGGATGTGGCTTCTCCACGTGCTGCTTTCAACAGAAGAGCATCCTAGTTTTCCTTCAGACAGGGAGTTTCCAAACTGCTCAGGAGCTGTAGGTTATTTGAAAATCTATATAAGTATCCCAGAAGGCTGCAGTTCTTTGCCAGCACATGAAACTTGTCATAGAGCCAGAGGCGGCTGCTGCTGCCATTGCTGTTCTGCCAGTGATGGCAACCAAGCAAGATGAATTTGGGAATCATTTCTGCAGAGATGTCTCCTCTGGTCCATGCCATAGCACACTTTTGTCTTTGGAGACAATGGAAGCAAATTCTGACCTTATCTGCAAGTATTGCTACTGCTGAGTGATTGAGATTGATAATAAGAGCCTGACATCTTTTCATGGTTAATTAGTTTAAAATGAGAATAGCTCTTGTATTCACTGCTGACTATCAGAGACAATAATTACAAGAGAATTTTGTATGAACAATCCATATCCTGTTCGCTTGGGCTGGTGCTGCTACCCAGCTAAACATTTCAGAAAAGACTATTCACTTTTCATGATGATCAGTAAAAATAGATTAATGGGAGAATTCTCTTCAGAGGGTAAAAGGAGGACAGGCTCCTCCGAGCAGCACTTGTCAGATAAGTGCATATGCTGAGTGGAGAATGGTGCACACAGACCGGGGGTCGCTGCCTTCCTAGCTTTGTGATCTGAAGACTTCCTTTCCAGAAGTCATACTGCAATGCCTCAGCAATTCCTGGGTGAATTGCATGTGTAATAGATAAAGCCCTTTTTCTCTTAATTAGATGAATGTTAGACTAGGGCTGCCGAATTTCAGGGGAGAAACAAACTTTATTAACTGGGCAAAACCACAGATGTCAGACCTTTTACTTACAAGGGAAAAGGAAATAAAGCACAAAATCTAAAATAGAAGGATGCAGTTTTCTATCCAGTCATGCATGCTTCCTATTACCTAATTACTGAGATGAAGATATTAAAGCATGCAAATGAAGTGAGCTTCAGTATGTGCAATGATATACTTGTGATGGAAAACATACCTTGGGAAGTTGCAATTAGGATCTGTGTAGCAGTGTATTTTGACCAGTTGCTAATAAGCATCCCAATATTGGCATAAAATTAATGTAGATTAGCTAATAAGAATATATTTTCCATTCTCTGAATTGCTTCTCGTATGGTTCCTGTGAGTGGTGGGTCTATTTATAATGCTGTTAAAGGACTCTCTAAAATGAGGTATTCTAGAAGAGCAGGTTTCAGTGCCAAGGGTTCCTGGTAATGGAAGTAACTTCTGTTAGAAATGCCATTTTACACTGAAATAGGTCTCTTCCATTATGTAAACAGCACCACAGAGGGTCAGCAGTTTTAGTTGTCTATAAAACTGAAACAAAAATGTCAACATTTTTTATTATTGTCCAGCCTGCCAAAGGTCCAGACATATGAGCTGTGATCATTCAGACATATTGATTGACCCTGTATTTGTGCAAGAAAAAGCTGATACTCGGGTGGCAAGATGCCTGGCTGCTGCCTTGGAGAGCTGAAAACTTCATGGGATACCTGGGGGTTAGTGTAGATGCTGCTGCATTGCTCCATCTTGGCTTGGTGTAACATCAGGGCGAGTGCCCTGGGCAGCAAGAGGACCTGTGTTTGATATCATGATCTGCTGATGTGTCTGCACTGCGTGCTCTGTTTGCGTACCAGGTGGTGCTCTGCCTAGCTGAACTTTTAGCCCCGCTTATGAAATTCCTTGTTATTTGCTAAGTCTTGCAACAACAATTTCTCATAGAGAAGTCACAAGCTTGCTAATAGTTATTTTCTAGCATGGCATTACATTTTCCTGTTTTTTTCTTAAATATGGCCAAAAGCCAGAGGAAATGGATGCTTTTTTTCTATCATTGAGCCAGTTTCAGCCCTATTCTGGTCTTCACAGAAGAAATGCTCCTTAAACTGTATTGTATCCTCAAAAAACCCTGCGTTTTGATTTAATCTTGCTTTGGGGAGTCTCTGAAAAAAGGAGGACCTATGATATCTTTGCATAGAATAAAGTGAGATAGCTGGGAACCATTGCCCTTTGAGAAAGGAAGAAAAGGAAATATTTGCTTGCAATTCTTTACTCTGAGAGATTCTGGGGTTTGGGTCTTCCAGATAATGAGAGATCTGGGAAAGAGCTGGAGAATTGTAACCATCAGATTTGTTTTTCTCAGCGCTTGTTGCCTCTCTGATTTCACATAAGCCATAATCACAAAAACTAGAAGAGTTTGCAGAAAAAAATGAAACTTTTTTTAAAGGCAGAAAAGGCAGACTTCTTGCAGATCTCTTTTCCGTGTCTCCACATTTGCATTTGCTTTGCTTAGGGAAGAAATATAGGTAAGAGCAAGTGGAGAAACTTATGTTTTTTAAGAATCTGTAAGTTAAATTTCCTTGTGTGTATGTGAGCTTTTTGTTTGGTTTGTTTTTTGAAGAGAAGGGGCATAATGTCTACCAGTTATTCAAAACCTACTATGCACTGGGCTTCAGCCTATCTGATATTCCGGATGGCTAAAACCCAAAAGTGTCATTTTGATTAGAGTAACTTTGAAAGGAGTCCATGAAACAAAATATTGTTTTGCTCCAATTGTGAATTACATCCACTGTTTTCTCAACTTCCTTCCCAGTTAAAGACCAAGCTGGGATACACAAGCTTGTATATCAAACAATCAGTTTGATATACATCTTTCAAGTAGTTCAGTTCAGTCATCCCATGGTTGGATCTGACCCATGTTTCAGTTTTAAGAAAAATATTGTTTCGACTCCATCGCAAACTGTCAATTGGTAGATGATCAATGAGCCTTTCAATTCTTTGTTAATAACTTAAAAAAATAGATATCTATAGGCAGGGTCAAGGCTTTTTTTTCTTTCTTTTTTTAAGCATAGTCCTAAGAGAGTTCTCCATGTGTTAGTATCAAGAGTTGACAAACAGAAAATTTGTCAGAGCTGTTTTTTGGAAGAGAACTAGGAACTTAAGTCCATTTAATATGTATTAAAATATACCTGTTCACACCAGAGTATCATTGATTAAGAATAAAGGATTGTATTGTTCTTCTTTTTTCAGAATTACATGTGCCTTTTCTGAACAAACATGATTCAATGTGAAGTATCTGTGTTGCGAGGTAGGAATGGTTTAGAATTTGAGCAGAATCCTGAAAAATGTGCTCTGAAAACCTATCCTCTAATGTCCTTTCCCTGACTGCCAATCTTAATTGTAGAGAGAACAGAATCCTTTAAAAATATTTTAGTTCTCAGACTATGAAGAGTCCTCTGAATATAATAAAAAACTTCATTAAGAGCTGAGCTGAACTTATAGAAGATTGTGTCTCTGCTGATCAAGTTAGGATTTTTTTAAGTATGACAGCAGTTCATTCTATAAAGTAGCAATTTCTCTTTGTATCCTTTTCAGTGAGGTGTTTGATATCATCCCTGAAGGCTAGAAGAAAAAAACACCAAGCAGTGGAGATAGGCAGTCCTTTTTCTGCAGCTCCACAGTGTCCTGATACTCTTCTTTTACACTGGGAACAGCCCAAGAATTCCTCTACACTTTCAGTCTTGGTCATTCATACTTAAGTTTCAATTTCTACAGCTAGAGAAATTCTGGTTTTATCCCTCTTACGTAGTGCTGTATGCACACACCAAATCCATTCAACTAGACGTGATCTCACTGTTGATTGTGCTGTCTTGGCGAGTAGCCTCAGTGTGCCTAACTTGCTTGGATCAGAGTAAAAATTTAACATAAATTGCTTTTCTGCTTATGGAATCCAAAGTAATTATATGGTAAATGCTCTGGCCAGTAAAACCCCCTCTTTAAACACAGCTGGATGTTTGTCTTGTTTTTGAACACCGGTCTCTGCTTTCCTGAGACCTGGCTAATTTCCGAAGATGAGATCCTCCAGAATTTCTTGCTCCCTTTCATAACAGGGAAAGGAGAGATGACAGTAGGGAACAGGGTTTTAAAAACTCTTACAGTATCGTCTACACCTGTATCAACTAAAACTCATAATGTACAAATCACACAGTCCTCAGTAGAATGTATTTGTCACGGATGGCTGTACTGCATCCACTCATCTAGTGCACTTCATCATCTGCTGCCTAGATTTCCATGGTGATTTGCATTCCGGCCACCTATAAGCAGTGACATCAAACCTTTTTCTTAGCTTTATCTTTTAGGTGGACGTATTAACGTCACCTGACAGTAGACACAAAAACACACAGATGCATCTCTGGAGGGCCAACTCAGAATTGAAGGACAGCTGTATGGCAATATACATCCTCCTTTCTAATCACTATTGGACATGGAAGGTTTTCAAATATATTATTTTTAAAGCAATTTAGAAATCAATAGAATGGAATGGAAAAGCTCATTTCTTAGCTAGAGTCTGAAGGGGTAAGAATTTGGGGACAGTGTGATATAAGGCACTGAGAGGCAGAGATGGTAACTCATACTGCACCCGCCTCAGTTCATTTCCAAATGTGGAGACAGTTAAATCATCGTGTGTCCACTTTGGACAATGCATAGGAAGCCAGTGTGTGTCTGTGCTGGACTGATTGGTCTGTGAGAAACCCCTTAGTGACACAGAAGGAGTACAGTACACGCAGAGCATTGCCTTTGGGCTAAGCTTGACCCTTTATTTGTGCAAGTCTGATGCTGGAAGGTCTCAAGAAGTACCACTATGTTTAGACTGGGAAATTCGTCTCATGGCTTCTCTTATTGCCAATCTACTGAGTAAATGTTACTGACAGAAACAAGATGACTGCATTTATTGCAGGCAAACGTGGAATGAGTCCGTACAGTAACTGCTTGGTGCATTGATCAGCCCTGGAGAGGGCTGGTGGGTGTGACACCTGCTGAGCTCACGCTTGGCAAGTGTGTCCACACCTGAATGGGGGGATGCTCACTCGTGTGGAGTTAAAACTTCCCAAAACAGAACTGCAGAGGGGTCATCTGTAGTTATTTTCAAGCTGATGCTTGCAGGGAGGGCTGAAAATGTGATGTGACTTACTGTGCATGGTAAAACAGCATTACTTTGTAGGAACAATATGCTTTGTGGGAATCCAAGCAACCTGAAGGTCTTTGGGAGATCATGAGATTTGGAACTGCTTTAGGGCAAAATTATTCTAATTGCTTAGTGTTTCTAAAACTAACTAATTATTAATCGCTAGTAAACAGTGTTGTCAGATGCACTGAAAATCCTCTGGGTTACAGAAAGCTGTAAAGCCTTCTCTATTTCTTGCATGCCTACAGGTAATAGGATTGTTTCTGAGGCAGGTTTGCCATGTTTCTGGCTGAGGGTGTTGCAGTGCCCTACCTATCTGTTGCTTTGACGTTCTCGCTGCCTCTCCTCAAAGCATCACTCTCAGACCTTCTAGTGCCACTTGTTGTTGGGTGGACTCTTTCCAGCAACTCTTTCCATCCTGTGCTTTAAGATGGAGACTTCTGGTGTTCATTGGAGTCATCTCTGCGAGGACGGGCATGCTGCCCCTCTGTAGGGGCAATGATGCAGTTAGGCAGGGACAAACCTATCCTGATAAAGCACTCCTCTTTATTCCAGACAAACCTATTTAGGAGGAATGTATCTCAGAACCAGTAAGCAGTTCACAGGTATATTTAGGTGCCAGACTGCCATCCTTATCTCCACTGAGAATGGGCAAATTTAATGTCTTTGCTGCAGGTCTGCTTTGGACTTCTCATTTCTCAATTCAGACATGAGAGAATCACCTTCCCAAGTCCTGTTATTATCTCAGCTCCCTTGAATCAATTCAAACTTGAAACTTCCCTCTGCTAAGGGGGAAGGGCATAAATTCCAGGAGACTTGCTCCCTGCTTTCTGTCAGTATGTGGGATTAATGTTACTTCTTGGTGACATTAATTACCAGTGAGTTAGGAACACAGACAACTGTGCACCGACCATGATAGGTAATGTATTTCAAAAGTGAATACAGTAATTCTTGACTCTTCCATAACAGAGAACATATTAGCCATGCTGGAAGACCCTTGTCATTTTTAGCCAGCAGGTATATTAATGAATGACAGGAATAAGTATACTTATTGAGAATTCAGCTAGGGTTTTTTTAATGAAATAATTCTGCAAAGTTTAGCTGCCACTGCATCACAAATACGCTTGTGTTGGAGCCCAGTTCAACGCAGATTTGTAGTTTCCAGGTTGCTGTGTCCTACAATTGTAAGGACTGCTACATACTGCTCTCCTTGCAGTACTTGTACAAGACTTATGCCTGGATCACCTACCAAAGAAAGTACCTCAGCAACCTCTGTTGGCAGTTGCAGATCTATATTCCCTCCATCACTCCTCACAAAGGCAAAGTCGGTACTTATCCCCTTGGCAATAAAGGGACTTAAGTAATGAGATGGTAGAAAGCATGGCAAGGAGTTCACTCTGGAGGCGTGTCCAAGCCAAGAGGGTTAATTGCAAATGCTAGTGCTTCAGAGCAGATTTACATAAAACACCTGCTAAGCAATTTTTAAGTATGTATAGAAAATTTTGTTGGCAAAATATTTTTCTAAAAATTTTGGTAGCTCTGGATGAAGATGACCCAGACGTTCAGCGTAGGACTCCTGTCACTCTCAGTCCTGGCAGGTGTCCTGGCTTCCAGCTGCTGCTTGAAAAGGCTGCAGACCTCCTACAGGTCCTGTTTCCTGCAAGACCCATACAGATGTCAGGAATACCATAGGAAGTCTCAACCAGCACTGGACATGTGTTGACACTTGAATTTTGCCCACAGTTTGATCCAAGCATGTGGAAAGTGTTGCTGGAGCTGGTGGGCTTTCTGCCTTAGCTTTGGAAGCACAGAGCTGTTAGTGGCACAGATTAGCTGGTATCAACATTATCACTTGCTAAAAGGACTCAAATTAAGATTGTTACTTGCTAATACACTTGGGTTAAATCCTCTGTCTAGATGAGACTGCCAGGGTCTGAAATCTGCTCTCAAGCTGCACACATTCTGCCTCTATCACAACAAATCTCCCTTCTGCTCATCTCTAGTTCTTGTTTCACTGCACTGTGTCTCTTGCGATTTATTTCTGGTGCCTTCATTGGCGACGTGTTGTTCATTTTGGATGTCTGTGGCAGATGTTCAGCTGCTGAGCCTCTGCCCAGTTTCTTGTATTTTGGAAGCTCTGTGCAGTCTTGTCCCTTTGACTTCCTGAAAGTTTTGAAGTAGGGGGCACTGGGGACGTTGCTTAGTGGTCCTTGTCCATGCCTTTCCTCTGAGAAGTAAATCCTGCACTGTAGAAGGCTCTGGCATGCGCCCTACCACTGGTATCAGGTGGATCCCTGACACTCGCTATGGCTCTGCATCACCACCATGCTGGGTTACTGCTGGTCTCTGCAGGGGTCCAAAGCCGTGTTCAGCACCGAAAACCTCAGTGACAGCAGCGTGTAGGGGTGGGCATGCCATTTGCTGTAAACCTGTTGCTGACCTAGTGTAGATTCTTCGACTTTGATGTTGGAGCTTGTTGTGCAGAGTCACATTGGTCGCGGTTTCTGTGTTGGCAGCTTTGCACTGAATATAACCCAGATCAATGCAGAGTTGGGGTTTCCTAGCAAAACTTGAGTCCTCCGAGAAGACCTTCTTTGAATACCGCTTTCAGTTTTGCTTCCCTGAAAAGGCAGGGATTGCTGTGAAGCTGCCAACCATGTTGCATGACTGAGCCCATCTGCAGCATTATGGTTTTATCCTCAGATTCATACAGAAAATGTTGGTAGAAGCCATCAATTTTTAGAGAAGCTGGACAGGAACCTACCTTAGAACAGTAAATCAAGTTGCCAAGTTCCAAACTCTTCGGAGTAAGTGTGTGTGTCTTAGAATGGAATAAGTAGTCATTAAGCAGAAATTATTTTTCGATGTTAGCTAGGGCAGAGCAAGCACTTTCCTGTCCAAGAATCTTGGAGACCTTCTGGCTGCAAGGAAAGCAGAGTCAGGGGGACATCGGGGCCACCTGCCCAGCAGCAGGTGGACAGCCCTGACCACCACCTCCATCAACCCAGCTCTGTGGTCCCCAAACAAGTTTACTGTTCATGCCATTCCTGGCATCATCTCGGGAAGAACGTAGGATTTCAGAATTTGGGCAGATCAGTGTTGAGGATAATACACATTCCTCTGCAAAGACCAAATATTAATATGAATCACAGTTATGACTAAATTTGGGCATTGACTTCCACGTAAATAAGCCAAAGACATGTTATAACTAAAGGGAAAAAAGAGAGAGTGAGTCGCTTAGTTTGTTCATTAGGCTTTGTCAGATTGTTTTCAGTAATGAAGCTCCAGGAAGCTTTAAAAAGATGATTTCAGATTTTGGCAACTATCTGGAAAGTGAGGAGATCAAGGTTGTTATCTGAACTGTATTTGCAGCTACTATATTTGTGATATGGGAAATCTGTCAGTCTTATACATCTGCCGGGAATCCTGTTTGTAACAGTGACAACAATTTTCAAGCTGAAAAATTCTTGCAATTCACATATATCAGAAAGATTACATTTTAGTTCTGACTGCTCCCTGACATCGTTCTTTCTCAGTCAAAAGTTAATTGTCTCTAAATCAGATGCTGCTTCTCCTGCTGCCTTCAGATGTGAGGGATTATCAAATTGGATGTCCAGAGATTCCGTGCAGCACTAATAATGTCCCTGTGCAAAATCCTAACAGAACTTATTTCTGATTATGAAAGTTACATATCCTTATCATCTAATCCTTCAAACTAAATGGCTTTAGCTAAAACCTGTTCTGTAATACCAGGCAACAGGATGATCTGAGCATAAATTAAATTAGAAAATCACCTACTGCATCAGTGTAAATTTGCCTACTATGCATCATGGATCAAGTGCTCTGAAAGATCACCCCTGAGAATGAATGAGCTGAAGTCACTGTGCCAAATTCATTCCGGGTACAGCACCACAGTAGGTTACTCTCATTCCTAATGTAGCAGTGAATTTGACCCAAACTGAAATTCCTATAAATCAGAAGGAACAGAAAGGACAGATGCTGTATCTTGAAATGTATACTCCTCTGGAAACTGTAGCTCCCTCTCCTGCCTTTTCATCCTAAAGAAGCAGATGGTTTCTCACTCACCCAGCTATGGTGAAAGCACAACAGGTAAAAATAAAAGCAGAGGGCTGGATTCCTTCCTTGGTCAATCTGCATGTGGGCCCACGAACCCTGGTGGGAATGCAGAGAATGGAAATGAGGGTGAAGCACAACCCAGAGACCTACAGGAGAATTTGTCTAGCATTTACTCTTAGAAGAGTGAGGGAATATGCACGTGCTCAAAAAGAGACATGAATGCACCCCACTCTCACCAGCTTCTCACTGCTCTGGCAGACTGCTGGCCATGAGGAGCAATCCTCAGGAAGCTGTGACTATCTAAGCACTGTTCTTCCTCCTCCCCATGAGTAAGCAGGAAGCTCGCTAGCTCAGATTGTAATTAACAAGAGATTTAATTAACTTTTTTGGCTCTTTGATTTCATGCCTAGATTCCAGTATCTGTGGACATCCAGTTTGTAGAACAATAGGGAAAAAAAAGTCTGCTTAGTCAAAGAACAAGCCAGCAAAGAAAGTTGTTTCTTCCTCATGTCCTTCATTTCTCAAAAGAAATATGAAGAGCATCTTAACAGATCTGGTGACGGATAAATCAATGCCAACCAATGCTGAAGTGACCCATTTAATTTTTGTAGGATTTGGAAAAAAAGGTCTGTGGAAGCTTTCCTAAACACTTTTTGTGAGAAATAAATTTCTTTTTAACTTTGGCTTTTTTGTTCCTCTTCAACGAGAGGGGAAGTAAACTTGTTAATAATAATAATATAGAAGCGATTCAAGTAAACTGCTGCTCAGTACATTTTTGCTTTCCTGTTCTTCCCTAAAGCTAATCTGATGAACTTGTTCACATCAAAGTGGGGTACATTATTCATGTCATCTTATGTCACATCATGTGTAACGGGATGTGACAACTCAAGGTAACACATCAATTAGGACAGGGCAGGAGCAGAGATTCGTTGATCAAAGAGGGAATGTATATCCAGCTTCGGGCATGGCTGTTTAGTGTTCCGGGGTGACAAGAAGGCCATTTTAAAACTTCAGAGCTGAATTTGGAGATCATGCGCTGTAATTTAGATTCAGCCCTTCTGCTTGTAAGTATACTAACTGACATACCCTAATACTCATGCACTTACTGATATATGACTCAAAGCCTTTTAATTATCCCATCTGTCATTAGTCCTGTTCTGAGTGCACTTGGTCATATGCAGGTGATGGGAGTGGAATGGGGGCTGAAAGCCGATGAAGGGAGGTGATTTGAGGTACTGCCTGCAATTCAGGCCAGGCATGAAATGGGAGTTTGCGTGAGTCTTCATGCTTCTGTTGATCCAAAAGGGATCCAATTTGTTCTGAGCTGCTGGTGACAGTTTGTGATATAGTGGCTTGGTTTCATCCTTTTATTAGTTGGTAGTAGTGAACAAAATGTTAAATCAATAGGTTATTGCTTCCAGCAGGTCAAAGGTTTTTGTATGGTTTTTGTAAGTTATTAATATATGGAGCCTTGGATTAAGAGTGAAGCATGAACCTTCCTTTGGAAGAGAAGTATAAGTTTGCAGGGATTAGGGGTCAAGACAAACCCCATCAATCTGCAGAAACGAGGGGTTTCTGGGAAAAGAAGCTAAATTCTGGCTGAGACCTGGGGGAATAGGAGCAGGGTAAGGAGTGGGAGCAAGTGCTCAAATGATGTGGAAGCACAAGGGCTCTGCATCTGCAGAGATGGTCAGGTGCTCCCTGGAAACAGCATCCAGCCTTCTCGGTCCCCCACTCTCTTGGGAGCTGATGTCACTTTTGGAGAAAGTTGGGAGTCCTTTAGGGCATGAAAGCAAGGACTCTCCGTCCACAAGCTCCCTTAAGCTCCACTGGTGCTTGGAGCATTTGCTCCTGAGACAGCTGTCACAACTGGACACAGCACGTTGTCACTCTGACACACAGCAACAAGATGTGAAATGAATGTGTGAATGGAGCAAGAGTCCTCGCTTTCATGTCCAAAAGGCTCTCCACAAGTCATCTATCCATCCCGAGCAGGATCACGTATAACTATATTCTTTCAAACAGAAATTTCACTAAGCCTTTCCATAAGGACCTCCAGGGTGGAGTTCCCACAGGATCCCTAACTGTGCTTAATTATAATTAGTCTGAGAGATCATCTTAATATCTGACCTGATCTTGCATTCTTCCAAATATACAATCCCATTTGGAAAGGATTGTATGTATGCCGGAGAACAGAACCAGAAATCAAAATCATCATGGGAAATTGCAAATATGGTCTGAGACCAGGGGATGCAGTTTAGCAGGATGCCACACACTACATCGGGCAGCAACCATCGGCTGTGCAAACGCAGGCTGGTGAGCAGGTGGTGGGGCAGCAGTAGCAGAGACAGGGTAGGATGAGCAGAGTGGGTGACAGCTGCATGGGAGCCTGGGTGCCTTGCTGCTCTGAAACACGCAAATGCTGTGCTGGGTGGATAAATGGAGAAGTAGCCTAGAAGATAACAGATACACTCCAGCTGCATGTACCATGCTTCAAGAGCGTTCAGAGAAAACTGGAAGGGGTCTGGAAGGGAGTAACGTGAACTGGCTGATGACTCGGAAGTATGGCCATCAGGGAAAGCTGAACAAACTGGGCTTGTTTAGCATCAAGAACTGAAAATGGGTGTTGTGGCGATACTGCTGTTCCAAAGAGGAGAATACTCTCCTCTCTGTGTACTTATAGAGAGGTCTTCAGTTGTGACAAGGAAGATTGAGGTTGGATGCTAGGAAGAAGCTTCCTAAGTGAGCAGTAGTAAAGCACCAGAATTTATTGCTCAGGGAAATCTACAGCCTTCATTGGCGAAAGTCAAGTTAAACAAACACCTCTGGAAAAAGAGGTGGGCCAGGGAACAGCCCTTGACCCTCTGCGCAGTGCCTTCCAACCTGAATATTGTGCTCTCTATGTAGCAAGCAAGGCCATTTTAGCACCTCGTCTCCCCAGTCGTCTTCTCCCCCAATGCAGCAACCACCATTTTCCAGTCTTCCCAATAAGTTAATTTTTTTACTTTTCTGACTATTTCCTGTGAACTCTTTTCCATTGGTCCTGGTTCTTCCTGAGCTTTGGGTGGTCTGGTTGAGGCCTTTCCTAAGCAGAGCAGAATGGAAGGATCACTTTTGGTGTCTCACCTCTGTACACCTGGCTTCTCTGTACATCTAGGCATGCTTTGGTGGCAGGGTTTGTTTTCTTTTAAGCAGTAGTATACCACCACTTTGTGATGATCTTGTGATCTACACATGCACAGTATAAAATGCAAATTTAAGGAATAGTAAGCGGTGTGCAAAAAGAATCTTATTTGATTTTTGTGTGTGTGTGTGGTTTGGGTTTTTTTTAATGCAACAGACGATTTCTATGCAGGATCAAGTCTAGATAGCAAAAGGATTATACAGTGTATGTCAAATTCCCTCCTGGGTATATTTATAGAGATATTTCTGAAGCAGAATGTCTCCAGTCAGAATATTTAAAACAAAGCAAACATCTTCATTGGGAATTAAACAGTAGGATATGTGGACTCACATGTGTGCATGCACATACACAGAGCATTTTGAGAACGGTTCATATCTGGTTTAGGGCTGTATTAATTTTCATGGAATATTCCCTTTTTAGCAGTAGTCAGATAAATAAGAAATGAAATAAAACTGCAGTGTATGAAATATTCCAGTACTGGTGTTGAAGGTTTTATTAGATTCAGAGTGATCAGTAGAAAACTTCAGGCATTTGCCAATCAAATGAACTTGTGAGAGTGCCACTGCTCTGCTTTCCTCCTTGGAGGATTATAGGGACAAGCAAAGGCAAGTGAATTACCAACTCGTTGGGAGAACTAAATTTATATTGCAATTCAGAGCTTGGTGCGTGAGGAGAGAAGATATAAAATAATTATTTTCTTCAGGGTGTTGGCTGTAGGAAGACAGATACAGAAGAGCAATGAAAGAAGTGCTCCCAGTCTTCCAGGAGACACATGATATTTGACAGTGAGTGTATTGATTGGTAGAGTTTAATACCAGACTCAGTAAGTTCAACTTTGTGACACTGGTTTTTTTTCCTTTGCTTTCTCTGCTGAATTACAGAAGCTGTGCATGTCGGTAGTTAGACATGTGCATGTTTTCTAAGAAGGTTGTTTATGCACTTCTACGAGTCACTGCTCAGTATTAGTTTTTCTGTAAGAAGCTCTTTGGGTGTCTCACTGTGAAGCACAGTCTCTACCTCTCAAATGCTTTTTGGCTATTTCTATGGGTTTTTTTCATGTTCCGTCATTCTTTTAAAATTGTGAAATTCCCGATATGTGTGCAGCGTTCCAATAGTAGTTTCACTACTGTGATGTAGGAGCTAAAACCAAATGTGCTCCTCGGCTTCCTTTTGAAATTGCCTTTCTTCCTTGAGAAAGAAACTTACTGCAGCCTGTGCAGCGGAAGGCTGTTAGTGCTCTGCAAGCCTCTTCCGTGGTGTCCAGATACAGCCTCCAACTGTCTGTCTTGGAGAGAGTGAGTGTGCGGTGCCAAGCAGATCTGCCCGGTGGGTGGTGCTAATGATTTCAGTGCAGTTGCATATTTGCTCATGATTTGAAAAAGTAAGTGAGATGGGAAAAAGAAAACTTTCAGTGTTGGCAAAAAAAGTATTTCTGGAAACTCTCTGGTAGTTGAAGTGTCCTCAAGATTCTGCTACAGCTTTAGCACAGGTGTGTGCCTCTTTTAAATAATAACAAGATAAAACCTTTTCAAAAGACTTCAAACTACTTGATTGTTATTGCAAAAGAAAAACACTTTTCCTCAAATATTGTTATAATTTTCTATTATTTTCATATGGTACTGTCTGAGTAATAAAGTTATTAAATATTGACTGATTCCCTGGTCTCCCACTGCTCTCAGTATATCTACGAAGGGTTTCCCAGAGGAGCTTCTGACAGGCTTTAAACAATCAACCATGACAGTGTGGAGGAAAAAGTATTGTCTAGCTTGCTAATCTCTTAGCTCCTGTGTTTTCAAGGTGGTTTTACTGCATTTATCGGTGTGTCCTAGTTCCTCTTTCCCTTTATAACCATTGTGCTAGTTTGGGATGTTGACAGGCTTTGGTACCTCATGGTTGAATGGTCTGACTTAAAAGCCCTGAGACATCTTGTTCCCCAGACAATCATCCTGCAGAGAGGTCCCTGCCAGTTTCCCAGAGCCATCCATACATACATATGTTTTGGGGTTTTTCCATTATTTTGGTTGGCTGATAGTTTTCGTGTTCCTGTTCTCCTCCTCTTAACACAAATCTGCCCACGTTTCCTTGGAGGTTTTTCTGCCTTCCGTGGGAGGACTTGTATATTAGTCCATCTTTTCTGTGTATCTCTACTTTTATTACTCTCCCCTTTCATTGATTTATGCCATATGTGGAGGCCAAGGTACAGTAAAGGACATAAGTCATATAAAATGAATGCAATAAGTTAATAATGTCATTTTTACCTGTCTAATATCTCAATAAAAATGCAGATATTAGACTGGGTGATTGCAAGTGGAGGTATCTATCTGTGCTTTGCAAAAGGTTGCCACATCTTAGTGGAAATAAGTATCTTCTGCACAGTCGTGGTGATAATCATGTGCTATTACAATGAGTGCGGTTTTCTTGGAGTTATTAAGTTTGGAAACAGCCCTGTTTTCTTCATCATCTTAGATTCAGCTGATTCACATTGATCTATTTTTCTTACAGGGATTAACTTTGGGGGGAAAAAAAATCCATAACTTGAGATGTTCTACAAATTATGCAGTCAACTTCCCTGTGTGTGGGAAAATCACGAGGTCAGAACAGCTAGAGTGCGAGGGTTTGTTCTCACCCTGGGAAAAACAACTTTCTGGGCATGATGTCTACCCTGCCAGACTGGTGCTTGATTCAAAAAAGCAGTCATGGAAATATGTAGTTCCAATGCTGCTTGTATGCTATGGCTTTATTTTCAATGTCTTAACTTTTTTTGGCTAGCCAGTTCAAAAATTAAAAAAAAAAGAAATTCCTGCCTGGTTTTAATTGATAAAAGCCAAAGGCAAGCAGAGGGCACTTCTTTGTTCTTTGTTACTTATGGCAAAATACAAATACTTTTTCTGTAGTAAACTTGTGCAATAAAAGGTATTGCATAGTGATTTGCTAAAATTATTATTTGCTAGTAAAATGTGCTGTTGTCTTTACATAACAAGCCTTAGAAAGGAGCCGAGCCTAGGAAAAAAAGAGTTCTAAAAAATTAACTCTGAGAGTATTAGATACATCGTTGCGTGGGTTTTAGGAAACCTAGCAGTTTAGAAGAAGAGTGACTGAACAGTATGCTTTTCATGGACAGCTGATCTCCATTCCATCCATGCATTTATTAAACACTTTTTACTTTGTGCTTCATTTGACAGTAGATTTCAGTACATTGGATTAGGTAATTGGCTGGATGCAGTGTAAACCTTGGCAGTTCAAAGAAAGCACTATATAAGCTCTAAAATGTCTGTTCTATCATTTCCATTAGCCTCTATAAAGTGTTGTGATAAGGTCAAGATGCATAAGATATTATATGTTAAATTATGCAGCCAGCTGGCTGATAGCTCTGCTGGAGCTGGGGGACTCACAAAAGCTATTGTTAGGGCCAGCCAGAGGTGCTCCTGCCAAAACCCTCTTTTCTGTTGTTGCTTTCTGAACTTTGCATATTAAAAGTTTTTCTGTTTAGTCTCTCCCAAAGGGCTGGAATTTTGGTTTTGGGTTTTTTTTGTTTGGGTTTTTTTTTGGTTTTTTTTTTTTTTTTCCACAGGATGGTTTCAATGAAAGGACTAAACCAATTAAAATAAAAGCAGCAGTGGACAGCATTTCCAGAGAATTATTTTTCTTGGTTTTTATGCTTCTGTGGTGTCAAACAAGCTGAGTGTTGAAACTTGGTCAGAAGACAATAACTAGCTGGTGCACTGTTTGATAGAATCTTGAAGGAAAAGAAAAACATGCTTATCTGAAATCTGGGGGGTTTAGTAATAGTTGAGAATCTGTAATGAAAACACCCTTTATCGCGGCAGCTCTGAGTGGGGATTTAAAAAGAAACTGGCAGTGGAGGAAGAGTACATTAACATGAATGTAGCAGGAAGCAAGGAAATGAGGTGCACAATGAGGGTGCCCTAATACAAATTTGTTTCAAGCTTTATTTTGTCTAGTGCAAACTGAGTCCTGACCACCCTAGCATACAAGGTTGACTGGCCAGCTACGTCTCTTGTTTGGTGCTAGAGTCCTTTGCAGTCACAGCCCAGGCTGTAGTTTCTTTTTGGCACTGCTTCTGGAGAGGAAAGCTTTATTCTCTGGAAGCCACAGTTCCCTTCCTACCTTAATATTTTATCCAAGAGCTGGGACTGAAGCAGACTGAGACAAATAAGACTCCTTTAATGTAATGTAATAAAGAATGACTTTCGAAAGCAGAGTGAACAGAGGGGATATTTAAGAATGTGATACTGAAAAGGAAGCACTAAAACTCCTCGAATGAATCTTACTAGTCTGGAGTCCGAACTGTGGAAAAAGAGATGGCGTGGGGAGGGATATGGCAGAGGAGTATAAAATCACTTGAGGAGGATGGGTAGGGATTGATGCCGTGCTCTCTCAGGCAGTGCTGGTCCAAGAGCAATACAGTGAAGGTATCAAGTGCTGGGTTTGGTGTAAGCAGAGGATGGTCTTCATGCAATGGACAGTCAGCCTGGGGAGCCCATGGCAAGAGGTGTCATGAGCACAGAAGTTTACATTGATTCAGAAGAGAATGGGACAAGATCCAATAAGGTTTATGAAATACGTAGAAATGATATCTGGCTTAGAAAGCTGATGGCTTAAAAATGGTTGAATGCCAGTAGAGTATGAGGGGAATGTATCTGCTTGCCCTGTCCTTGGCATCTGCCTAAGCTAGGTGAACTTTTGGCTTGGCCCAGTACAACTGTTTTGTTCTTGGAAACCTCGGCATAAAGAAGTAAAAATGCATGTGTTCAGCGCATCCGCTTCGTGCCAGAAGCAAATCCTTTTTTTTTCTCATGCACAAGTAATTAAGTGGATGCTTCCTAAGTTATGTTGTTTTAAAGTACTACTGATGTCTGGGATGCTCCCTATCTAGGGATGTGGATGAAGGAGAAAAATTCTGTGGAAAAATGAAGTAATGAGTCAACAATGCTCTCCAAGGGAATGACGAAGGTGTTGTGGCCTTCCCGATTTGTCTTGTGCAAGTCCACTGGCTCACACCTAGAGAAATTCTTGGCTGAGCTCTACAAAATTGTGCAGCAGGCTGAGGTTTCTGTCCTGGGCTAGCTGAATGGCTTGAAGGGCTAGTGAATAGGAGGTAGCCAGAACAGAACAGGCGTGTGTTACAGGAACAGTGGCAAAGTGTTTGGGTAGAAATTGTAGTTTCAGGCAGTTTGCATACAGCCTCCCAAATGGGTTATTCAGAAAGGGAAACATTCTTTCTTCCTCTATATTGTCTATGCAGCCCTAATCCTTCTTTTTTTCAAATAGTTCATTTCAGCCCACAGTGTGGCTTAGGCAAAGCGGTCTCTGTATTGAACCCAGCTCCCTTTGAAACTTAACAGGGTTTATGTTTTCTGCTTTGCCGCTGCTGCTGCACATGAAGCAATGAGGTCCACCACTCTGGGTCCTGCAGCTTCAGACTGGTTTTTCTTTTCCTTGAGGACCAGTGCTGTTGTTTGCTGCAGATTCCCTCATGTCCTGCCTGGCTCCATAACCTTGCAGCACATATTTTCCTTTGTTTACTGCCTGCTGGCACCTGGAAAGCAATTATCTCTTTCTGTCCCCCGACTGCCTACAAGCCCCATGCTTTCCTGCCTCCCACGGCTGACTACTTTTAAAAAGAGAGTGCTGTACCCATCAACAGGTGTTAGCAGCATCTGCTATCAACATGGCATCACCCTCTCAGCCGAGCAGCATCCTGCCAAAGAGCTGGCGCTCGCTTCATTATGCATACTCCCCATCTGCAGGCAGATTCACTTAGCACCTCTTGCCCTAGTGGAACTGGCACGTGTCTCAGTGTGGGCCCAAAGCCACCCAAGCATATGGGCTCGGTCTGCTCCAAGTGTGTGCAGCAGAGACAGTGCTTTTTTGAAACAGGAACAGGATTCCCGCATAGGAAAGGTAGTGCAGCTTTTGGGCCTCGGACTCACTTTTTAAATCCCTGTGGGTTGAGTATCGTCTGATCTGTGTTTCTCTGGCTCATTTTGGTATTATTCAGTGCAGTGACAAAGGTCTATATAAGCTCTTTTTTGCACCTCTGCAGAAGACCTAATCTTCAAAATGGTTTTCCTATTTGGTTAGTTTCTTTCAAATGAAAACATTAAAAATCTGATTGCTAATAATGTATATACAGAGAAGCCTGTTTGCTGCGCGTAATATACTATACTGAGGATGTGTGATGGCTTTTGCTGTGTTTCTGCTGTGTCTTTGTTGCTATACTGTGTCTCCCTATGGCTGTTGTAATTGCAAGAGGCTATGGAGTCATCCGCTTTAGCTCCTATTTTCCATAAATCCAAGTAACTTCTGCCCATCACTCTCCCCTTGCCTGTGGGTTTCTCAACATATCGTTATGTGTCCCTAGATTCTCAATTTGGCCTCCACACAGAAGTGCTTGAACTTAGTACTGGCCAGGGTTGCAGTGTGAGTTTGGCGAGATTCAGGTTGTTCTCTGGACGCCCCTGCTCTATGCCTTGTACGGGGCCATTCCAGTCCCATCTGAAATGCCACAGCTGCGAGCGTATTTGTCACCTGACGCAGAAAAAGTGGAATGATCCTTCTGATGTGAAAGTCCATGGACTTGAACCACAAACTGCTTGAATGACAAATCCCCAAGCCCACGGAAGGGGCAATGATATAAGCTTCATATGATGCCCCTAAATCTTCCCAGCCTTTTCTGACTTACTCAGGGAGAAGCCAAAAAAGCCTATGTCCTAGACATCATGGTCTGGCCCATAGGACCAGCCATTTGAATGGCAGTGAAGTTTTCTCTGAGACTTGTGACAAAGACATTGGAAAATATCCCCTGAATGATTTATCTTTTGCTTACTCACATTTGGATGCTCAGCAAGAATCCGTTCCATCTGAACAACTAAGCAGAGTGCACAGAAAATCTGTGGTGCAGGGAAGGCTTCCTTCCTTACTTTAAAGGCAATTACCAGCAGTGCTACCCCTCGTTAGCCCTGCTAGAAGGGAAGTTGTCCTGTTAGACGCCACCGTAATCCCTCCTGGATTTCTGTAGGTAAGTGCATGGCTTACGTCAAAGCTCGTCCCTTTTCCAAAAACTTATTTTGTCTGTTGTCAAAAATATTGTTTGTTGATTGCCAATTTCTTTTGTTAATTTAGCGCAGAGCCATCACAAAAAATTAGGCAGGCTGTAATAGTAGTATTATGTCTGATTGCCTTTCCTTTGGAATTAGTATTCCAGGAATCCTGTTTTAGTGATTGTACTGCTTACCTACTAAGCAGAAACTTTTAATGGGATAATATTGATCCAGTTGGGACCAGCAGAGCTTGCAAGGTACAAGTCATTAGGGAGTGTTTGCAAGGGGTGGCCTGAGCACTTCTGTTGTCCAGGCAATTTCGGATCAGTCAGTTGGATTTCTGCGTTGACCTTTAAAATTGTACTTGTATTAAATATCCATCTGAGTGCTGGTAGCATGATAAATCTGGAGGACTCTAATGGACTTTTAAAATATATGTGATGCATAACAAAGTGTTGCCTTCCCCGTCAGTTATTTGTAAAATCTTTTGCATACTTAGTAAATGTACCCTTAAAAGATTAGCTGAAGGCCATATTTTTCCCATGGGAGATTGTGAAAGGAATTAAATGGAAGCATTAGTCTGAATTGCAAAAAGTAAGCAGTTGATCAAACCGACCAAAGTGACCATACTTAATCCTGAATGATTCGCCAGTGCTAGTATAAGCATTCAATGTGCTAGGTGGAGCTAGCATGACATTTTTAAAGCAGCAATAGAGAAACCCAGTCCCTCTACAAAAGGGCGACGTGTGTATATATTTTAGATCATTCACTACTAAAATTAATGATAGGTTTCACCCCACCTGCCAAAGCTCCTTAGCCATTTTCCTTCTAGCCCCAGTTCAGATAGATAAACATTTTTAGTGCTCTTGGGTTAATACGTTCAGGCTGAGCAATCACAATGCACCAGTGAGTGTCCTGCAAAGGGACCGGGAGACAAAGTCTGCTGCTCTGGCCAGCTGGAAAATGCTGGATCGACACCTCGGCCTGTGGCTGGAACAGCAGCTGTGGCATCCCGGCAGCCTAGTGCAGGGTGCTTGTGTGCTTGAACAGCAGAGATTGGGACACTGTGCGCTGTGTAAATGTGCTGATCATTGGGCTCCTCTGCAATGTTCCCACCCCTCACTCTGTTAGCCAGCGTGAAAGGGGAGCGGAGGTGAGGACAGGGGGCCTCCCAGTATATCATGGGTGCAGAAGGGGACAGTGTCCTGCTCCCTGTGCTCCAGGAGGGCCCTTGGGTGAACATGAGCTCTTGAAACTCCCGGGGAAAATGGAGAGTGTGCAGAGGTGTCCCCAGCTGTCCAAGCTAGGACAAGGCTGAGGCAAAGCTTGCTAAGCCATTTCAGAGCAAGGTTTTGACAGCTACTGTATGAGAAACTGCCTCCTCAGCCCCAGGAGGAACAGATCCCCCTTTGGTGCCGTGGTTTGTCAGCTGTGATATCTTGCTCCTCTCTCACTTTCTCCACTGGAGTTTCTGGACCTTGCTGATGAATCCAGGTTTAAATAACTGACCCCTTTGTGCTCTGACTCCATTAGGTGCCGCCCAGAGCATGGAAGGGCTCATGCTGCAGCTGAGAAGCAGAGGGACACACCCAGCATGCAGGTTCCTGTTGTAGTTTTGTGTGAAGAAAATGCCCACCGCTTCCACAGTCATCTAATGGCTTTCTGGTGTTAATATTGGTTCAGTTTTCACAAGGTCCTCAGTGCCAATATGTGAGACCCTGTGTATGGAGAGGTCTCCTAACTGGTGTTTAGGGCAGCAGATTCCCAGGGAAGGGATGCTGCATCTGGGAGCAGCAGGGCAGGGAACAGCAAGGCAAAGGAAAGGTGGAGATTGTGCTGTGGGCGTATATCAGAGAGATGGTCTCCAGAGGTGGAACAGGAAGGTGGAGGAGTGAAGCTAGTGGTCTGAGTGTGGGCTTGACAGGTCTGTTCCATGTTGCTCGGTGTGGACCTTTGAACAGAAACCAGATTTATCAAATTTTGGCAAATGTATGGGCTAGAATTCTTTTAGAATTGTTCCAAAACCATAAATGAGTAAACCGGGTATAAATAGAAAATTGAACTTGGATATAAAGCTTTATGAAATCATTGATGAAAGGAAGAATTTCATTAGGAAGAAAATCCCTGGAAGGAACATGAGGTGGGGAAGGGTGCCAGAAGGCCTCCAATGACTTTGGTGCAGCTCACTGTGCCACTGGGTGCTGGTGCACTCCCACGGCTTTGTGGGTCTTGAGCCTGTGTGGCTCTGATCACTGCTGATGGCACATGAGCATCATCATTTGACACCGACTGCAGTGTTTCTTCAAGAGCTCTGTTCGCAATATTTCCACAGTATTTGTATCTCCCAGATGACCACAGACCTTGGTCATCATGGTTGCCTGGACAGACCTTTCTGGTTTTGGAGTCTGTGATGTTGCAGGCAGATGCCAATGGGGTCTATGTGGCATTGCCATTTTCCAAAGCACCTCCCAAATGTGTATGGAATCGTTAGGGCTGTTTTAAAGGATGAGTTATGAGCTTAAATGGTTAGCCCAAAGTGATTAATCATGCCAGCACCAGAGGTAGAGGCAGAACCCGTGTTTCCCAGCTTCCTGGTAGGAAAAAGCATTACTTTCCTGTTTGGTCAGCAGGAGAGACAAGGACCCTGGCGTGGGAAAGTCAAGAGATCTAAAAGTAGCATGTTCTTGCCACAACTTATCAGACATTCACAGCACATGTGGCCAGAAAGGAAGTTTAAATAATTCAGTCTCACTCCTTTATAATGCAGCTCAGTTTAACCTAGTTATCCCTACAGTAAAGCTATTACCTGTGCTTAACTTCCTAAAATACTTCTACCTGCAGTTTGCCTGCACCAAGAAACAGGATCTCCTGCTTGCAGTTCGGAGTTTGCATTGATGCTTAATCATTCTTGCTGCACCTGACTCTTATGAGAGTTCATCTTTCAATTCTCACGTGGTCAGTCTTGCCACACTTTGCTACAGCCTGTTTTCCATTTGGTACCTTTTGGTTTTCTTATTCATAGTCTTTACCTTTGTTTTGTCACTGAACCAGGAAGAAGCACCACCAGTCAGAACCGTGGCCCCCGATTGCTGAATGATGCCTTTTCTTCTTTGAGAACCGCATTTTGGGTTAGATTGATTAGTACTTTTAGACACCATAGCTGGTTGTGGCTATAGGGTTCAGCCCAGATGTCTCTGACTGCACAGGACATTCAGTATATAGAAAATTATTATCTGGTGAGTTATTCCTGTGGTCCTATTTTAATGTTTCATTTTTCAGATACATTTGAAAATTTCAGAGAAATCGAGACTGACTTCTCAAAAATAGTTCAAGAAGGAAGCCTCAATAAAGGTGAAACCAGCAGACTTGTTAAAGGCAGCTGGGGGGACTTTCTAATCCCTAGGTTGTCCAAACATGCTCTTCTGACTCGGTGCCATCATATTAATTGAATTCTGCAAACCCTTCTCACAGTGCAAATACTTCCATTTCTAAATCACAGATACAACGAGGGCTGTGAAATTCTAATTTCTAATTACAACAGAATATTTTCAAGCACAACATAAGTACTGATTTTTAAAAAAAAAAAAAAAAAAAAAAAAAAAAAAGCAATGCAATGCTGACATTTTAAGGATGTATAAACAGTTATATCTGCTTCCAAACAGTCCAGGTCACAAGGCCGTTTTTTGTCTTGCAAATATGGTGTTTGAAAGGGCATTTAGGTCTCTGATGTCCCTAGCTTTTTCCTCCAGTAAACTCCCATTCTGATCCACATGCATCTCCTTGGTTAAACACTGCAGACCAGTCCTGTGATGTTTCCCAGTGAGGTGCTGTAGCCTTGCAATGTGGCTTGGATACTAATGCCTTTTTCGAAGTTCTGAAGTTTTCCCAGTGTAAATAAACCTCAGGATTGTCACCTCACCATGTTAATATGTGTGCAAGTGTTCAAAACTGTATATGCTTTAGTTGCTCCTTTTGTTAGCTTTGCTGGGAGTTAGTTTCCGAGAAAGCTGTACATTAAAGCTCAGTGCCATTACTTCTCAGCCTCCATGCTCTGTTATCTGCTATTGCACCTGAACCCTCTCTCCAGCCCTCTCTTCTGGCTGGAATCCCCTTGCTATCAGTCCAGCATTTCTGAACTGTAGACACCTATGTCTACATGAACATGGTAAGTGCACTGTAGCTGGTTACAGGTACGAGTTGATGAGAAAAGCTGAAGAGTGATCGGTGGTACAAAATGTTTGGGAGCTGCTTTGTTAGGCAGCCTGGAGAAGGGTAAGTGCAGGGAACCCCGGGGTGAAAGGCTTGGCATATCCCAGAGTCTCCTTAATTTATTTGTAGCTAAGAGCTTGTAGGGAGTACAGAATCAGGCATTACTCTTTACAGTTTTTGGGCATGTGTGTGAAACATCCTTCTATGAGAAGCTTAGCTGTATGGCATCATCTCACCATTTGGCAAGTTTTTTTTCTTGGAAGAAATTTTCAGTTCATGGTCTGTACAGGAGCTATTCACTAAACTGGGTATGGCTCGTGCTCCGTGTTTCAAAAGTGGATGCAAGGCTCAGGAGGGACAATCTCCCTGCCTGCTGCTTATACGTGGTGTCCTGGCTCCTTCTAGTGCTGCTTTTGCCATCGTTATATGCAGGAGTTCAGGTGCTTGCCCATGGCAGTGTACGTGGTGGCTCTATGCAGTTGCTTCAGTGCATGAAGTGCACAAGAGAAACTCCAGCCACCCCCCATCACTCTTCAGAAGTCCGAAATGATTGTGCTGACATTGATTTTCAGTACAGAAGCCCTTTCCTCCCACTTCTAAGGATTTTCTTACACATCACCTGAAGGATGTGCTGGCAATAAATGTATGAATCATTCACTTACCTGTTACAAACCAATTATGATCATGTGCAACTTGGTAACAGCAGATTCCCTAAAAAATGGACAAACTATTTCTTAGAAGATGGATTAGCCTTCATGCACTATATGTGTGTAGTAGAAGAATAATTATAAAGGGAGGTTAGATGTTGAATTTCAGGAGTAAGGCAGGTTAATTTTGTAACGAAAAAAATTGAGGTCAGTATTCCAGGATTTCTGAACAGAGATAGCCACAGTGTTTTGCAGGACCCATGCAAGCAAGTTACTGGGTACAGCCTCACCCTGCCAGGCCTCCATCTGTCTCCTGCCCCTGCCTGTTTTGTTTTGGTTTTTGTTTTTCTTTTTTTTTCCAAAGTAGCCATTTAAACTAGTGTTGTGTTGTTATTTCTTATACAGTCCCAGTAGGGTCGGCATGCTGGATGCTCTCAAATGTGCTTGCTGTCTCATGGATAGTTGCTTGGTTTGCATGCTAGCCATATCCTTCGACGTGGACACATCCACCACCTGAAACGTTTGAGTTTCAAAAGGTTTTACAGTTTGCATCATTATTCCTAGGGTCTCAGGTAGGAATACAGTTTAAAGTATGTTTCTGGAAGTTTTGAAGAGTTGTAGTTAGGTTTCTGACTTCCAAAGGTTCTCTTTTTTTAAAACCACTGTAATGGCGGCTGTGCTGCTTTACTTTTATATTTATTTATTATGCCTTTAAAGCCTTTGAGAAGGGTTGTTTTGCAGTGTTTTTCTTTTTGTGAAGACCTGTGTACTCTAATTGGAATACATATTTTTGGTGGAACATACAGTTTAGTACAATTACAATGTGAATTTTGGGTCTTTTAGTTGCTTGTGGACATCTTTAATGATTCAGCTTTCTATAGTATGACACTTCACGGCATGATGTCTTCCTTACGCTCAAATCTTTTAAAATGAAGTCTCATATTGCCCTGAATCAAAGAGATAATGTACTCGCTGCAGCTAAGTGTGGCCCACTTCTACCCTCACACACGTGTGCATAATTCCCAGTGACAGATCTGGTACCTGGCAGTAAGACGTGACGCTACCGGCCTGGGTTTTTCACACCAAACCACTCTTGTAGCAATTTGATGGTAGTCCCTGTGCTGTGTTTGCACACTAATGAGATGAGTTCATGAAGCATTATACTTGAGAAATCCTCAGCTAAGCTCTGTAGAACAAATTTGATCTTTGATACTCAGGGGAAAAACTTCAGGAGTATAAAGCCTTAAGTGTCTCTGCTAGCATTTTGATTACTACTTATACATGTACTGTAGGTCTGGTGTCAAAAAGACTTTCTTTAAGACACATGATGCTTAATAAAGACAAATTTGAACTAATTCACTGTGGTATTTTTGCACAAAGCTGCATGGCCTGGAAGCAGTGAAATTTGCATTGCACTCATCTCATCAGGTGATCACGTTTTAATAGTCCCTCTGTACTAGCACTACAGGAAAGCAGGTATTTATTTTGCCATGATGCACATTTGCATCAGCAGTACCTCTTCACTGATTCTGTGTTAATGGTATAAAGTCTGTACCTTTTCTTTCAGGCTATTTTGCAGAAAAGCCTGACATTAAACTATGCTTAACTTACAGCTTCTTCACCATAGTAATTGGTTTTGTCATTGCGTGATCAGGCTAAAACGTCCACGCTACTAATAGCTTCCCTCGTGGTGATGAAGGCAGGTATCGATCAGGTTAATTTTCGTGCCTCCAGTGCGCTTGGAGAATCAAAGGTGTTAACGTGACACAGTGTGACGCAAAGCAGTTTAACAAGGTCCAGGGCTTCACGCGACTCCGTCCTGCTCAGAAAAGCAACAACTACTACTGAGAAAAAAGTAGAGATTCTTTATAGGGCAAATTCCCTGTTTAACAGACTTCTAGAGGGTGTTTCAGATGCTAGCTATTTGAGGGGGCAGGGGAGGGAAAAGCTTGATGTGGATTGGAGTTACGGGCATTGTTCATTGTTGAATCTGGGCTGTGACATACTGAAGGACAAACCAGTGTCCCAAGGCACACAGAAGAGGGTATCGGGAGAAGCAAAGAGACAACATGTGGCTTTCTGCTGGTGCACAGCCCACTGGCTGCAGCCCTATGGCAGGAGGGAGGTGGCTGTAGCACCAGATGCTACAGCCAGTCTGAGACCTGCTGAACTCATCACAGCTTTAGCATGTGTGGCACATTGAATTTCAGTGTCTCACAGCTCCTGGCTCTGAGAAGAGTTGCAGAAGGGACATCCTTTCTGGATAACATCAGGGTGCAAAACTGCACCTGCTGCTGCTGTAGTCCTGGCCAGCATCTCCACTGGGAGCAGTGCCACTAACCTGGCACTCCTGCCAAGCCCAGAAGAGGACCACCATGCCCCTGAGGTGCACCAGGCCCTCCTTGTCTGCCCAAGGCAATGGCTGGAGCTGTGTGTGGGATATGGTGCGGCAGTGGCCAGGATGCCCTGCGTCTGGCTGGGATGCAGGCGGAGGGGCCAGTGATGGGGATAAGCTTTCGGGCTGGGTGACAGGGACTTGATTTGGCTCCTGGGACAGTGGTGGAGATGTGGGAGGCCTCACTCCCAGACCCTGATGTGGGGGTTCTCCTGCTAGCTGCTCCTTCTCTTCCTGGCTCCTGAGGTGCTCTTCTTCCCCTGACCTAGACAGGACTCCTGCCTGGGCTCCTTGGCTGCCTGCAGATGGGTGTGATGCTGGGGCTGGAGCTGTGGGCATTTGCGTCTCCAACAGGCACATGTGAGCAATGTGCCTTTAAGACTAGCAGGAGAGCAATAGTATCTCCCTCCCTCCTGTTAATTGTAGCATGTTTTTCAGCCATGCTTTCCAGTCACATTCGCGGGCTGTGAGAGGGAGCAGTGCTGAAGCTCGCTGGCTGAGTGCCATCCGGACAGCGTGTGCTCACCCACGGCGTGGGTGCCTGCAGGTGATGGGCAGCGCCTGGGGCTGAAGAGCTTTGTGCCAGAAGCAAGAGCCCTGTATGCCTGAGTTTTGGTGACACTGCCGGGCTCATCGCGTCACCTGTGCCCCTCACCTCCTCCCCTGCATGGCTATTGCCTCCAGCCGCAGGTGCAGCACGCTGGCCACTCCACCCCAGCGGGCCCTCGCAGGGGCTCCTGCATGAGCTATGAGCAGCGCTTTGCCAGTGCTTGGGGACCTGCAGCGGGTGATGCAGCGGGAGCCGCGTGGTGCCTGGCTGGGGATGCTGTGGGCTGCCGTGGGAACGGCTGGCTCCCTGAGCGCAAAGTGACTGCAACTAACTCGAGGTTGGGACTACTCGGAGGATGCCCTGTGTGTCTTCAGTCACTCCTCTCTGGCCTCACTGCAGAATATTAGGAGTTGCTTGCTTGCCCCTGCCAAGGGGGGACAGAGGCATAGGCCTCCAGAGGGTTAAGAGCATCTGCCTTTACGCCAAGTGTTCGAGCAGGAAATAATCTGCAGAGATACATGTGCAGCAATTCAACTGCTGCTGCTCGCCCAGGCTGCCACTGCTGCAGTTTGGTATGTGGGAGAAGCCGCGCTGCTTACAGAAGATGCTTTCTTGGTGTGTCTGAAGCACCGGGCATGGCAGCAGAGCCCCGGCTGTCTGAGCTGGGGTAAATGTCTCCGTCCAAGAGGAATTATGTTGACTTGCTGGTTCTGTCGGCTCACTGAGGTAGGTGCTGCTGCCTGTGCAATGTGCTGTGATTTTGTTGGGGGGATACAGTCCTCTCCTCAGCTTGGGCTGTAAAATTAAAAAAACCTTTCAGTGGGAACGGGGTTTAATTTGCTGGACAGAAATATGTGTGTGTGTTTTTGTGTGTGCAGCTGGGAGGAGAGAGCAAAGGATACCTAAGTGATACCTTTCATGCCTGGCAATAAAGTTGTTGCACTTAATTGGAACAAACTTGCCTTGGTCTCTGTGAAATGCGCCTGGGAGTGTTTGCTTCTTCCTGGCATATGACCTTTCTAAGTGGTTGGCTGCAGTATGCTGGATTATGCTTTGGTTCAGAAGCAGGGACACAGTGCACTCTACAGGTCCCTTCATTCTGCTCCTGTGGAGGTGGGGAGCACAGACGACACCCACACAGAGAGAGAAAGTGCTGCCGACAGGGAGGTGGTGCTTTCTGGAGGAGTGGAATTACACTAAAAGGAAGAAAAGAGGTGCTCTTCCCTGAGGAAGAGGGAAATTTAAGGTCCTAAGGGTTGATCTTGATGTTTGCAAGTAGAGAAGGAAATTTGTTTTAGAAGCAGCCTGTGTATGAGTCTGGTTTTTGTGTTTTGCTTTCCCAGCTCTGTGGAGAGTTTTGTTCATCTCTGCTAACTGCTTTACCACCTGCAACCTTTGCTTGAGGATTTTTTGCACCAATACCTGGGAGAGAAAAACTGCCAGTGCCATCAAATTTTCTTAGGCTTGTTTAGGAAGGTGCCTTCTTGGGAAATCCCTAACAAAATCAGTAGCAGCTAATGCTGTTCCTTTCTCACCGGCAAGGCATGCATTTCGGGTTTTTTTGAGACCTCCAGTGGGAGCTTTGGTCTGTAAAGATTAAGCTGAAAGGGAAGTTTTCAAACAATTTCCCCTGGAAAAGCAGGGTGTTGGGCATTGGATACCTATTTGATTTGGTTCTCCTGGTTGACTTACATATGCATTTTTGCATGTTGGCTCCTGAGCACCTGAGCACAGACCCTGCCAAGGAAACCTGGCCGTGCAGAATAGGTAGGTGTTGCCCAGATTACGTGCCTGGATCACGTGGAGAGAGGTTTGTGCACATTTCTGGCATTGCAGATCTATTGAGATAGCACAGCCAACAGTGCCATTGCTGTGTAACAGTTTCAGAAGTGTTTCTGTGGCATCCTGGCAGAACAGTTGTGTCATTCATAACTGCACTCTTCAGGAAAAAGAGCAGGACTGTCATCGTCACCGCAAATCTTTTTAGTCACTTTTGTTTTCTTTAGTCAGAGCTTCCTGACTGGAACGTGTTGCTACCTGAGCAGTTTGGTCAGAGCATTTATTATTGCCTCCTCAACTTCCCCAGGGCTGTTCTGCTATGCTTGACTCAGCACTGACATATCTTATAGGGAAGGCTGGAGAATAATCCCCCTTTTTAGCTGTAATTTGGGCCCAAATGCAGACAAGAACATTTTTTCCTTTTTTGCAAGAACACAACACTTGTGCCTCCTCCTTTGGGATCCTGTAGAGAAGACCTCTGCTGCTCTGCAAGACCTCTGTGTGGAGGTGGTGGTGGAGCAGAAGTGGGTCTGATGGACTTGCTGCTGTGTATGAATCAAGAAGCCACAACCCCTGCCAGGGATGGAGGCTGCCACGACACCTGGGGAGTAGCTGCTCCTCTCCGTCCTGGGAAAGAGGACCCTTTCTTACTCGCACACTAGGTAGAGCGGGGCAGCAGTGCTCCATAGCAACACTCGTTTCTCCCACAAAGAGGAGAAAAATCTCCTGGCTTCACTCAGAGAGGTGAAAACACAAATGTACAAACACCCAGTGGAGTCTCACTGGTGTAATACTGGTGTAAGGTAATCTGAATGACTTCTCTCTAGAAGAGCACTTATAAAATGTGGTGAGCATTAAATAACCCAATTGCCTGTGCAGGAACCACTAGAAAAATTACATGGTAGTCATACTCTTTACTGTTATTTGCACACAGGCAGAATGGTGATTAGAACTGGCTGAATTAAAGTAAAATGCTCCTCACAAACATGCTTTCAGAATTCAAAATTAATTTGGTGCTTGCTGGCCAGCAACTGTTTTGGTCATCTTTGTGCTCCTATTCCAGCAAGTGCATTTTTCAAAAAGTACTTTTGTGAAAACAGCAGAATCTTGGAGTGTATTCATGTGTGATGTGGTCTGAAGGAGCGGATGGGAATACGTGCCTTGCAGTCGTACTCCCATCCGCTCAGGAAAATAAACCAGTACATTTGAACTACTGATTATTTCTAAGCACCCTTTCTGGTAAGTAATAAAGTTTTGCATTAAACTCTAAGTATGTGGAAGTTGCGAGCTATTTGCTAGAGTTAATAATGGTAATTTTAAAAATTGTAATTTATTAAATGGGGGCTGGTGAGCATTGTGTGCCACAGGTGCTGTAGTGATACCTTCCTCTGCCTGACGGTCACATATAACTGCCCATCTCGTAGAGCAAGGGCAGGGCGCTCCTTGGTGCGCCCCACGGGTGCTATGCTGCAAGGTGGGGCTAAGCTTGACATTCATCTGGGCCCAGTGGTGACCTGGCAGCAGGAATGCTGGGATCCCTGCAGGGTTTGCCTTTTTGGAGACAAATGCCTGACCTTATCCATCAGGTCCTGCACCTGGCGAGCCATGCTGGGACAGATGTCCAGTCGTGTGCTGCTCGGCAGTCACAGGTGGTGCAGGGAACGGATAATAGGAATAAATTGAATCCTCAAGAACTATTTGCTAGGGAGTGACTTCCCTGGTTTCTGTGGGGAGGTAAACAAAGGCCAGTCATTAGGCGCCTGCAGTCTTTCAGTGACCATTGCGTTTTTATGCTTTGGATGCTGCTTGTAAACCAGCTACAGGTGATCAAAACGTGTGGTCCAGAAACTGTTGAGTTGGAGATAAAACTGTGCCTTTCTGATAGTGCCTGGAGTATCTTTAAGAAACAGTGCTACTGCATTTGAAATCTATCTGGCTTTGTACCACTTAAAAAATGCATTCACAGTAGGTGGTGGCACCAGCCTCCTCTTAGTGAATGCAGATATTTATATTATGCGAAAGGTTTTCTCACTTTGCTGCATTCAGATGATGACTGGAGATACCATTCTTGTTAGATAAAAAATTGAGTCTGACTTTAGAGGTGAATTCAAAGAGCAATTTCTATTTAATATATATAGCAGCAAATAGGAACAAAGCTGCTTAAAGATTACTTTAATGATGAATCATTATATGGCTCTCACCAGTCTGAAAAGCAATAAAAGTCAAAATGGAGTGCTAGGATTTAGTCGCTTAGAAAATGCTCAGAAAGGGACCCGTATCATAGGCAGGGTTTTACACCACATCAAAGTAAAAATGTTTTGAGGTGCAAAAGTAGGAAGTGACTTTCCACCCCAAAGATAAGAGGCAGCTGCTACCTATTGTTTATTGTTCCAGAAGGTTATTTTCTTTGGTTGTTAGTCACTCTTAATATTTTTTTTTTTTAAACCCTGACTGATTTTCCCTCCCTGCCCTGTTTCAGGGCAGATGCTGTCATAATACTTTTTCTTTTGAATGCTATCATTTTTATTACTAATCCTAATTAAATGCTGTAACTTTTGAAAATCAGATTAATTTGAACCATCAGCCCAATGCAAATGCTGTAGTCATTGGAGAGCATAAAATGTTTAAGGGATGGTAATTTTACTACAGATCTGCAGTGGCATGTGTCCAAGGATCTTGCTACCTTTGTTCAGATGGCATGGATTGTAATGTGTGTGCTTCTGCGTAATGCAGCATGAATAGAAATGATACGTTCGTCAGCTGTTGAATTGCACATTCTAGCCATAAGTCAACAAACATTAAAGACATGACATCACCTCTCCCATCACTGAAATGTATTGAATTGTATGAATTCTATGGTTTCTGCACAATAGATAAGGGGGCAGACAGAGTTGGGAAGTTGTTGCATGCCAAAATTGCACTTTATTTGTGAGCTAGGTAGTAGTGGACATGATACAGGTAGCCCGACTATCACCCAGAATGTTTCCACCCTCGGGTCACAGTCCGTGAACTCAAGTTGCACAGAAGCTACTTCAGCTGGTTTGATCTCCAGCCAGGACACACATTGATTATCATTTCAGTCTCCTGGGCAGCAGGACAGATAACGGTGAGGTTCTTTCCTTTTAGACAAATTTTTCATATTTTGGTCTTTTTGCCACAGATATTAGGTAACAAATAATTAATTTCAGTTCCAACTCAAGCAGTGGCAAAGGTGGTCTCCCAGCTTTATTCCTGAGGTGGTGACATTAGGGAAGATCTCACTGGCCATCATGGATGTAATTGCCGGCACGGAAAGACAGAAAGGCATTAATCTGACACCGCAAACATTTACATTGGAGTTCGTTGTTTAGACTTTCTTCACAGCAGAGGAAAAAGGCACTCTGAGGGAGCCATTATCCCTACTTATTTTAGGAGTCTACAGTAAGATGAGATGACTCGCAGGCTAGAAATGCCCAGTCCTCTCTAGTCGTGCAGATGGCTCAGGGGGGATCGCTGCAGCGCTGAATGAGATGAACCCCACCAAGCAACGGTGGCTGGTTTCAGTCCTCATCCAGCAAACTGCTCAGCTCCACCTGGGCTGCTCCAGGCTCCTTTGAGGGGTTTGGTGGAAATGAGAGGCACAGTGGAGTATCTGACTCTGGAGGTTTAACTCTGCCTTACTGAACTTGAGTCGCTTTGTCAATCTGCATTATCAAGTGTGGCTGTGAAGTACGTACTGCTGTTTGCCACTGAGCATACCAATAGCAGATACCCTTTACGTTTCTGCTCACTGGGACCCGGTATTGCTACTTGATTGTAAACACAATCTCTTTGATCAGTACTACAGGTCATGCTTTTTTTCCCCCTGTTAAATAGCAATAAAATCTTCCAGGCTTTATGGTGAAACTGAAGTGGGAAAGTCTGTGTCAGTTTAGAGACTGATGTGGATGATACGTGTTTGTGTCAGTGGACTTTGCGGATCTCCTGCTCCTGCCCACTTCCCCACCACCTTGATTGTATGCAGGGAATTACTATTGCAGAGAGAAGACTGGTGGGATGAGATTTGTCCCATAAAACATTTTATATTTGGGATTTACCCAGCAGGCTTGTTTCAGCCAAAATGTGGAATTCAGCAGTGTGTTTTCATGCCAAGACTTGCAGCATTTGACCATGAATGCCTAGTTCTGTTCTTTTTCAGCATACGCAACATTCAGGAAGCTCTGGGCAGACATGTATGATTTTATAACAGCTATTGCTTGCAAAGGAAAAAATAAAAAAGGTTGCAGAAGCTTATTAATTATCCACAGTTTAATGTATATAATGGTTTGCAAACAGTTATTCTGGACATTGTTATCTGAAAGACTACAATTTTAATGGTTCTAATAGGAGCTTCTTGTTGTGGTTTAACCCCAGCCAGCAACTAAGCA
>WAAD01021569.1:25835-38111 GCA_013389945.1 Fregata magnificens | reverse complement strand
TATTTCATTTGTTAGTAAGCTGGAAGCTTTATTTAGAAATTAATTTTTTTAAAAGAAAGATTTGTTAATTCAATCATTTTCTTTCACTGTATCTGAGGGGAATATGGTGAGTGGTCCCTGTTTGAAACATGGCACAGACCACAAAATGAGAGATCATCAATACCATATAAACTGAAATATTAAAACAGAGATAGTGTCTGAGGGAAGCAATCATTCTTGAAATATTGCATTATGTTGTTAAAAAACTAGGTGCCAAGCTTTTTTCTTTGACTACTTCTTGATACCACTTTTCTGAAGTAAATGCTGTTCCTTAGAGAAGAGATTTTAATTTGGTCATGCACATCTGCTTGTGTTAAGGTTATCTAAATAAAAGGGGAGAAAAGATATTATTCTATAGGTGAAGCAACTTCATGTATTTAATATAATGCAAAGGGTCAGTGCTGTTTGAACAGAAGAAACCCATATTGCCTTTCAGTTGAAATAAATTAAACTCTTTATGGAAACAAGATGGTCCTAGAAATGTTAGTGCTTAAAAGAAAATGAAAAATAAAAATTTGTTGTGTTCATACAACAACACGTTGACACGGAAGAAAAAACACACACTCCTGTAAAAGGATGTTTCATTAATAATAATTTTAGCTAATATAGCTAAGTTTGAGTTGATTATTCTTCATGTGAACCTCTGAAATTCAGGACTGTAGTGTTTGTGGTCATTCATTCGAATGAAAGTCTCTTTCATTTATTATTCAACAGATGCCCTCTCACACAACCCAGATCTGGACTAAAATGGTGAGCTTCTTAGTGATGGTGATATTGAATAGTGTAGAACCACAGAGAAAATGGCACGGGTTGCTCTCCCGTCCCTTTCTTTATTATGACTCCCTATAGAGTCTTATAGGGACCTTGACAGTCTATGAGATGTGTGTTGTAACTGAAAGGTAATTAAGAAGCAATAGGGATTACTACAGCATTTTCCTGTACAATAGCTACAGAAGCATGCAGAGGAACTGCTACTTGACTGAAGTGCACATGGTGGGGAAGTGCACATGGGCATTGTTTGCATCCAGAGGGCTCCTTACTTCCTGGGTCATGTCGAAAATGAAGAAAAAGTCAGAAGTCGAGTACTCTCAGAGATGGTTTTTCAGCCTTCCAACCATATTTGTACCATAACTGGCTGAATATCTGTGTGCTTGCCTAACATGAGCCATTCTTAGGAAAGCAATATCTCATGTCCAGTTACGGGAATACTGTATGTTGTTTTATGACTTATGATGTGTCACATAAATGGGTTTATCAGGATTATGCACCAAATTCTGAAATTAAATAACAACAATAATAACATAATAGCATTATTAGAATTGCACTGAGTCAGTGAACCTCTGGAACATTAAATTTTCATTTTTCTCATTTAAAAATGGCTATCTCTTCTGTTTTTTCCCCCTATGTTTTTTCATCTTTTCACTTTGTACAAACAAATTACCCGGATCTAATGTCTCATTATATAAGGAACATTAAATAACATATCCTTAGCCCATTTTTAAATAACAAAGAAGAAATTTTGTACGATCTTTTCCCAGTGACCCTGTTATGAACGTATCACAGAATAAAAGAAAGTCAGTAAATTAGTGGATACTCTTTGCAAATAGTGAAATGAGTATGAGATAGTCATTTCACTTTCCTGTTCTGTGTTCTAGAACTATCTTTGCTGTTTATAAGAGATTAAAGTGTACACTACTAGGGTTTTTTAGACACTTCACGCAAGCTAGTGTTTGGCTAGTCTTCCATGCATGTACTTTCTGAATATTTTCAGAGTATAACCGCAGTATTTTGGGTCACAATTAAGAGTAATATGATAACTGTAATGAGTTATTTGCATTAAGGTAACTTCAGATGCAGAAAGTTAAAATTCCTAGTTTCCCCGTATAGTCAATGGAGAGAAAAGGATTTCTTCAATGAGCAGTTGAGCACAGATTTAAACTGTCCCCTGGTGAAGTCTCTCTCTTTCCACTGTCAATAGGGGAGCCTGGGGATGTAAGCCTAATGCTAGCTTTTGTGATTGTTTTTCAAGGCATCAAATTCGTCCCTTTGCAAAGTAAGCACAGTTTTTATTGAAGCTTGTGAGAATTACTCACAGTTACAGCAGGAGAGAGTTTGACCAAGTGTATGAGAAACAGAAGGCATTAGAGCTTGCAAATGGAGCTCTGCTGACTGGCATGCTTATTTAAGACAGCAATGGCATGAGGAGCAGCTGTATAGGCTCCCCTACATTTCCCAGACAACGTGCCTGAAATCTGGTCTGTAAGGACTATCTCTAAACTTTCAACGTGATTCTTTATACTGACTGACCTTGAACTTCCTTTATAAGCACTAACTCAGGCGCTGCTTGGCAATGGCTGTGGGTCTAGGTTTAAAGTGAAAACACTAAAACTACTGTATTTTTCACAGTAAAGGGAAATATGACCAGTTTTGACAGCCTAAGAGGGATGGTATGGGAATCGCATAGAGACCAGTGTTCTCTGGGATGTATGTTGGTTGAGCCATCTTTGAATAATGTGGATACTCTATTTGTGCAACATTTCTGTGCAGACAGAGAACTCAGACCATAGTTGATGTACCAACTACTAAAGTTCTGGCACTAAATAGTGAGTGCTACTCCACAGGTATATCTACGCTGTGGAAAGAGATAGGCGCAGGCTTGGTATGTCTTTACTAATCCTGAAAACAGAGATATTGGAAAGCCATTCGAAGATGACCTGTCTTATTGGGGGCGGGGCGTGGGGGCAGAATTAAGGCTTAGCAGCTTGTGTACCAGGCTAATGAGCATGAGACTTCACTAGCTGTGGATTTAGTCACTCCCATTTGTACTATCTCAGGATCTGCTTGCCATATTGTTTCACTCTACAGATGGTCCATTGTGGCCTTCACAAATGTTTTTCTGGTCTATACAACACTTGTTAACAACGTGAGGAAATAGATAATGCTACACTGTTTTTAGAATATTTTGCAGCTGACCATGGATTCAGAGAAAAAAGTCTAGGCTTCGGGAAACACTTTGGTCCAAACACTTGCTCAAAGCTGGGCCATGATGAAACTATGGAAAGTGCCACAGTTACATACACATGAAAACTTCATGGAATTTCATCCCTGTAAATCAGTCTGCCTCAAATATCAGCTTCAGGACTGGGCTCTAGGTTATTCTGATATCTTGGGGTTTAGGCACATTGGAGAGAAGGTGAACCCAAAAATTGGGAAATGTGATTTTAAAATCGCAACAATTACCAAATGGATTTTAGAGGACATATAATGTTTGAAACTCCTGATGCATTTAATAAATATGAACTTTTTCCCAAATATCTTACATTTATTTTAATAGAGTCATTAGTAAGAAAAAGTATTCACTCAAACTATCTTACAAATGCCATCCTCAAGCATTTTATTTGATGGAGATCATAATCTAGATTTCTTATCTGTAGAATTCCTATTTATCTTTTGAAGTAGTCTCCCTTTTTATATTCTAGGAATACTTTGTGTGGTGTTTGCTGTAGATGAGAGCCATGATAGAAAGATTTATGTGAGTGTGAGCACCTTGAAAATTAGATATGCTCCATACTGAAGCCGTGAAATGCCGAAATCAGGACTCAATAGTCTTGGTGGCTATTAAGCAGGTATTCTTTATTGCAGCGCTGGACGCACAGGGGATCGCTCCTCCTAATGTGTGTGCTGCGCAGGGTTAATTGCATAGCTTATATACAAATTTCACATACCTATTCATTACTTTTCCAAGAACTCATTATCATATGCAAATGTCCTTTGCGCATGTCTGTTAGTGTCTCCGGGTGGTTGTCAGGGGTCTCTGGATGAAGGATATACTCTTCCTCACTGTGTCTGCTAGTTAACCTTTGCTTTCGCGCAAACTCAGTTCTGGGATCACGTATATAACGTCTTTGAGGGGTAGTCTGCTCTGGTTTAGTGTTTGCTGTGCAGTTCCTTATCTCTATGGTTCGGTGCATCTGCTTTTCTAAGACCAAATGTCGTGGTCGTAAAATTGTTTAGGAGCCTTTTATCTTGAAGCCTTCCTGACTTCCCCAAAACAACAAGGGTCTAGTTTAATTTTTGATCACAACAACTTCTAACTTCTTCAAAATAAGTGAATATTTTCGCATTTACAGATATCAATACCATCTCTTTTACTTGACGGACTCTGGATGCCTGGTTCACAGGAAGACAAACCCCCCCAATTTTTCCTGCCTGATTTCTGATGAACAGTGTTGATGAAGCCCCAGGATCCTGAAGCTGCAGCTGGCACAGAAAATCAGCTATTGAGGTAAAGTCTCTGCATAACGTTACCTCATTCATAGTGTTATCTTTTCAGTCATGTTTTTTGAGCAGGGAAGGAACATATATTGCCAACAATACGTGCTATCAAACTGGGGTTTTTTAAGCATACAGGTCCTGATTCTGCAATGATCTTTATACAAGTAGATGACTGTGCAGAGTACCAGTGACTTATCTAAGGCTGTCTATGCAGGGAATCTATCTGTGTGGGCTTATTGCAGGAATGGGGCTATATGCTGATGTAAAACCATTCATGGAAGTCCTATTCATGTTCATGCCAGGTTGAGGCCAATAAGCCTTACGATCCTCATATGTAAAACTTTGATGTTAAGTCAAAATAGCTTCAGTCTATTCCTCGTCACTGACTTTTACATTTTCTTCATTAAAGGAGAGTGTAAGTGCCGTCTTACCCTAATACTTGCAACTGGTAGTTTCAAAAAATTGTGTTTCTTCTTCTTCTACTACTACTAATACTTTTTCATTTGAAGTACTAAATAAAGCCAGGAGCTTTATCCCTTGGGAAATACTTGTCACATGTAAATGAGCTACCAGATCTATCATCTTTCTTAACAGAAGCATGCAGTGCGCTTATGAGTAGTGCACCAGAGAGCTGGGACAATGCTAATTACTAAAGTAATTAGAAAGTAACTGACATTTTTTGATTGATTTTCTACTCTTCTGCACATATAGAAGCAGAGTGAAAAAGAAGGCCTTGATATTCATCAATATCTATGTTTTTTAACATTAATACTTGCAGAAATTACTTTGATATCAGCCTAATATATTTTCCAAGCACAGGTATAGACCATCATGGATTTTATTAGCACATTTTCAAAAAAGCAATTGCAAGCATAATGGTAAATGCTTCTTCTCCATTGTCAGAAGCTTTGAAGACTGTGCATCTCCTTTAACAACCTATCAGCAATTTCAAAAAAACTGACTCAATTTATTAGTTCTTATTTCATAAAGCTCTTTGAGCATCCATTATGAAGTGCATATGGAATGTAAAGAGTTGCTGATAGCATATGGATCCTCTATGGAGGGCAATTCTCTTATCACATGCCATAGTTTCTGTTTCTGTTTTAGACCCTCTTGCATAAAAATTGTACTGTTTATTGCTGCTGAGTTCAGCTCTTCCCACTTCTTTTTTATCACCCAGTGACATAAACCTTTTTAAAAATGTCATAATCTCTATGGCAAATAATCATAATATCATAAAGACATAGTTTATATGGCTTCACTCTCTGTAACTTGCATTAGGTGTAGGATTGGAACTTATGTTCCCTGAAGGAATCTTTTCACACTAGGAACTTGTTTTTCCTTTAAATGTGCTTTGGGTTAGTTTTACTTTCACGGGTGTTTAATTATTCAAAAAAGTGTTATGCTGAATCAACCCACTACAACTGCAGGTCACTGGCAGTCAATGGGAACAAAGAATTAATTATTGGATCTGTAATTAAAAGAAAAAAAAGCCTAATAAATATAGAGAGGAAAAAAACAACTGGTTTTCACATTTTCACCAATATAGCAATGTGTGTGCAATTTGCACTAAAATACATTTTAAGATCTTTATCTAGAAAGAATGTCAGGACTTTTTATTAGTTAAGATGATATACTGAAATATAGAATTCCTGTTTGGTTCATTTTGTATTATGCACTGAGTTGTCTTTGTGTTTGAGAAAGAGTGAGGTAAACAAACAAAAAAACCAACCTGCATAAACTTATTGCAGTTGTGTGGTTGTACTGTCAGACTGCAAAATAGCTCAGCCACCTTAGATACCTAAATTTGACTGTGCTACATAAAGAAAGGTCACTACTTTTCAGTCTCCTAATTAAAAAGAAACAATTACACATATATAGAAAGGTGAAAATTTCAGTGGAGCAATCGTCCAGCCACGTGCAGAGAGACACCTATGTGATCGCTTGTTGTAACCTCAGGCTGAATTCTGCCACTTAGATGACTCACAGAGAAAGTTTATTTTCTACCAGTCCTTGTTTGTGGTCATGCCACACTCTGATGGTCGAGTCTCCAGGGGAGCTTAAATGCTGCATTGAACTAAGTGTTAAAAAAACCTGTTTTTACCAGTGCTCCAGTATCATTTCCCTGTGAGTATGCGTGAACTATCTAACCTTCATGGCTGCTGTCTGCAGCTTGTCAAGTTGCATGGGGAGTGTCAGAACAGTAACAGCAGGAGATATGGAATAGTCACTGGAGGAGAATACTACTAACAGTATTTGCAGGTCTTTGAAGTATCTGCCTAAGGCGATAGCATATCGGAGTGTGTGACTGAAGATAAGTATAAAACACACAGGGGAGAGGTTAGTGCCAGGCTGTAACAAGGAACTGTGCCCTACCAGCTGAAATGTCCCACAGCGCCAGTGTTGCATCCCAGCTTCTCCCTCACTCTCTGGAGTACGGCACACCAGACAGCCGCCCACCAGTCTGACCAGTTGGGGGTGGTGTGTGCGATGACAGAAAGGGAGAGAGGTCCAGGGACTGATTTGCTGACAGAGCCATGGGAAATAGGAGTTGGGATTCTGTGGTGTAAATCCCATAATTTGTGTGTGTGATTTGAGGGGCGTGGGCTTGAGACCTCAGAGTCACAAAGCAGCTTGCACCCCATTCAGTTGCCCTCATGTCATGTGTTGATTTACAATAGTGGCTGGTGAATACTAGAAACTGTATAGTCAGCACTCATGTAATACAGGTACACAAATGACTGCCTTTTCCATGTTTCCTGCACTCTGAGTGTGTGTATCTTTGGGAAACCTCTGCAGAGAAACCTCTCTCGAACCAGCGTAGACACTCTCTATCGCTTTTTCATCTTTGTAGTGCCCTCCTACCACCATGAGCTTGGTCCTAACCAAGGTTTGGAGGAGAGATGCTGCTTTAAAAATCTTCTTGTCTTCTGTAGAGGAGTCCATATCCTTTGAAATGCTGAGATCAGTGGCCTTCCAGATTCAGGACATTTTCTGAAAGTAGTAGCTTGATCCTTAATGACTTTAAACAAGGGGACCCCAGCTGAGAGTGTTTGAATACCCAGAACGAAGAGCCACTGAACTCAGCATTGTCAGGATCAGGCCTTAGATAATTATCCAGTAGCCTGAAGGTTTGTGTCACATTTTGATATTGTTATACCTTTCCTGCTGATTTCCTTGACCTCATTACTCTCTTTTTGTAGAATCACCAAATGTGCAATTTGGCTCGCTTAGTTATAAAGCATAATGGGGACTAATGATAGAATGGTCCTTTTTTCTTCTTCTGTAAAAAATGAACAAGCATCTGGAAAGTAGGTAAATGCTCCTCAGGGTGTCTGCAATTACACAGTTGAGAAGCACCGCTGGCCCTCACGTCACTCCAACTGTCACAGCTGTATGATCCACTAATGAAGAAAACAAATGCTCTCTCCTTCCACTGTTGCCCTCTGGAATAAGAGAAGGATATTTGAGATAGTGTTAAAATGACTACTGTGCCTTTAAAGCTTTTGTTATGCTGGAAGCGGATGAGTGTTTGCAATTTCAAAGCCCTTTTTGAGTGTCTAACCAGCGAAACAGAGATTTTTAATTCTACATTTAGAAGGCAAAGCCCGCCCAAGCAATTTAATTCTTTTTACAGCTTTCCTGAAATGGTTCCAATCTGTGCAATAGGGGGGTGGGTAGCAGGAAAAAATGTGGGAGAATTTTGCTGTTACAGCTCAGCCTGTTTTGTAGTCTTTGCTTGCAATTTACTGCAGAGACAATTCTGCAACGTCTAATAAGAGAAGATTAATTTTTTGGTATTTAATTTAGCTTTTGTCATCGTTTGCACAGGATGAATTCTAAACACTTTTTAAGAATGCTGTGGCCTTGAGTACCCTTAACTCCCCATGGATGACACTGGGCACTGGTGCCACTTGGCAATACTGGGCACATGGGAGAAATGTGGTAAGGGAATTATATCTAGCTGGGCAATTTTCACATATTTACGACTCCTGGAGAGGTCACTATTACTGTTTTGGTTTGTTTTCAGGACATCAAAGAGGGCCAACTACTAAGAAGCATTGCAGCAAAGACCCCAGTCTCAGAAATCACTGATTATAGAAATGGGCAGCAGTTCTTCAGTGGGTTGTCTTGGTTGCCCTATGCCAGAACACTCGTGGTGTCATATCTTGATCAGGAAAATTATTGTCATATATGCTTATATTTCAAACTAAGCTAGAATTTTGAGCCCTAAAAACTATTCACTTCCACTGTGTCTATTCACTTCTGCTATGTGAATCAACTGTGCTGCAAGACCTGTCTTTAAACTTGCTAGCTTGGGCTGCAGATGCTTCAACAAAGGAGCTAATGCAAGTTGCAGAACCTGCTTAAGAAACAGAGTGGGTACTTGTGGAGACAGGAGGAGCAGAAAATGGGGTTGTGTCAGCTGCACTGTAAGAATGAGCAAAGCATACCAAAAAAAGATGCGGGTAGTTTGTTGTCCAACACAACCGGTGGCCAAAAGGTGATTTCTAGTGATAAATGTAGGAGGACATAGACAAAGAGGTAGGAGTTTTTTATGTTTTCCAAGCTGAAGAGCTCTAATATGCTTGCTTATTTATAATTCTGATGCTATTTCATACCTTTGATAAACATCATTTCCTTCTGTAAATCTTTTTGAGATGGAGACCAGAACTGCATTTTCCAAGATGCTCTTATACCACAGATTTTGTACTGTGGCACAATGTTTCGGGTTTTTATCTATTACTTTCCTAATAACTTCTTGTGTTTGACTTGGTTTTGTGTCCATTGTTGATCATTTGGCTGCCAGGTCCTAAGCTGAGGTTGAAGTAGCTGTGTTACTGTGGCGGTTTGGATCCAACACCACTAGCCTCCTGTATTGCTAATTTATTCATGTGGAATAGTTACAATTCACCATTTCAATTTCTGTTTAGACCAAAAACTTCTAATTTATACTAGTAGGCAAGGCAAGCACATGGTTTTATTTCAAAGGCTAAAATCAACTGTCCCTTCCTTCGTGTAACGGTTAACACCAGGGACTAAGTCAGGACTTAGTGTGAGTCTACAACAACAGCTAAACTACAGGCCTTTAGAAACAGAAGAGAGTGGATTCCAGATTTTTGGGATGAGCGATATCAGGAGTGGATAATTGTGGATAATAATGTAGATAATAACAAGGATTTTTTTGCATATTATTTGTAAATCTTGCAAAATACTTCTTGAAGTGTTCTTGAAGCTGCTTTTCAGCAGAGTGCAATATCTTTGTGTCACTAGGCACTATCTTTTTGAAAGAATTATCTATTTAAAATTTTAATCAATGTATGTATGTTTCAAATTGCAAATAGTCTAAGATGCAGATTTCAAGCACTACTTATTTCTTAAAATGCAGTTGAATTATCCTGTTAAAGTTGATAAGTGGCATAGTTTGAAGCAGTAAAACTCCATACTGTTGCTAGGTTTTATAGTATGAGAAGATTTTATTATAATTTTGTCTTTGTAAAACTAGGATGGTTTCTAGCTCTCCACAACCTCGGAACAGGTAGAAACATTTTTGAAGGTAAATAAAGTACCGTTACTTAGCCTCACCAACTGTCACTGAATACATGACTGTATAAAAACCTTTTCCTGAACCCTTTCTGCTGCAAAGCTCTTCAAATTCAGGAGATAGCTGCCATGTTATGGGTGCCTTTACATTGCATTACTAGAGACAGTACTTTCTCACACTAGGTGGATGTTCTTAATTTTTTTTTTATCGCTTCTTCCATTTTCCTTTTCTTTTGCATTAAAGAAAAGTGATGCTATTCTAGGCATAACAGTATATGGTTGACTTATTCCATAGCAGACACCCTGCTAATAGATCATATCTAATAAGACTGGTTCACTGACGTTGGCTGGAGGTTTGAAAGGAAAAGCCTTGCACACCATTGATTGCTTTTTAGAAAACAGGCTGCTTTCTGCTCTGGATCAAAGACAAGGATGAATGTCCAGACCTTAGGGTTCTGATTTAAAGGAGGGAGATCTCAAGAGACGGTATTTAACACTCTGCTCTGTGCTATTTTTAATATTTTGACTAACAGAGTTGAGTGACCAAGGAAACAGGTGGGCTAAGTGCATTTCCTGATGGTTTTCTTATTGTTTGGGTAGCCTGACCTATTTCTTTCATCCTTTTTACTACGGTTTAAGCTTAACTAATTGGATGGCAGTATTGGTCACCAGCAACATATAGGAGCTTTTAAGATTTTTCATTGCTTGTACTTGGTCCTTTATAGCAATTGGGGGAGGGGTGATGATTGGGTCTTCTATCTATCTTTAAAGACACAGTGAGGGAGTAAAATAATACAAAGATACATTTTTATGAAAACAAAAATCTGTGTAAGGATTTGAGTTGTGAAATTGCAGATAACTCTTAACAACCAGCAAAATACTGTTCTAGTACTACAAATTGCAAATAAAGTGTAATATCATTCTCTGTTTCCTTAATGGAAAGTGTGATACCAGCTTATTGAAGTGAGCCCTCAGTATTGCAAGTCTTCGGTTAGTCTTTAAATAGAACAAAGTGAGTCAAATGCAAACAATTACATTTGGAACAAAGAGATTTGATTACTCAACCAGAGGCCTCGAGCTTTTAACTCAATACTGTAATTTTGAATACGCACTTGCAGTGATCACTATAAATATTGCTTCATAGTTTAGTCTTCTAAAAGTCTTGTCAGGAAACAATTACAAAAGGCCAGCTTCAGACTTGGCGTAATTAAATGAAGTGAGTGGAACTATACCAATGATGCATTTGGCTCAAGATTACACTGAAGTCTAAATAAAAAGATTAAGTGTGCAACTGTTTCTAATTATCTAACAAGAATTAAATAATGTGTGGACATTTCTAGACACTATTAAAGACTTATGACTCCATTAGAAACACAGAAAGCATCAATTGAGATAGGGTAAATATTCCAGCCGGCACAATTTTCCCCTCCATCGTTCCTTACACTGTACAGATTTCCACTCCTCTAGCTATTATGATAGGCAGGGGAGATGTAAGTTTCTATTTTGTGATTGGACTAAAGTTCTAGTATTTTGCCACTGGATTCCTTTATGTCCCTGTACATATCCCAGAGTTATCACAGCTTTCAGTATTGCAACACTGCAGTCTTCGAAATCTGGAACAACTGCAGATTTCAGTGCTAGATGACTGCTTGCCAAAGGAGAGAGAATACCATCGTCATCATATCATGCTTTAGCTACTCCCTGTATACAGACATAATGAGCCTAGAACCTGCCTAGGAAATTGGAAGACTAAGGAAACCCTTGACCTCAACATTTGTGGAGTTCATAGATGAGATGTTTCTCCATTTATTTTGCTAGGAGAAGGAGGGAAGGCATGATTTGGTAGTATGTTCATAGTATACCTACTGGAGTATGCGCAGACGGTGGTTATGATCATATTTTTTGGTAGTAAGAACAGATGGAAATCTACCTGAAAATCCAAGGGCTCATTTCTTTTCCTGACATAATGTAGGATCTCCTGCTTTCCACTAGTCACTCCCTACCAGGCTGAATGGGTGTGCCAGGGTAACTGCATAGAAGACTTAAGGATTCATTCAGCCAGAAAGGTGTCAGACCATCTGCAGTGCTTGCTGCCGACTCCCTCAGCAGGGTGACTAGTTTGCATCCTGGTCTGAGGTGCCTTTTACTGCAGGCTATTCATGGCATCAGCTGAAAGATATGGTTGGTGGTGCTTCCAGGAGCAAAAAAACATAGGTGCACTTAAGCACAGCTCCTGAGTTCCTCTGTGAAGCTGTGCCAAAAAGAAAATTCCACTTTGTGAACTAGGGACCAAGGGCATGGAAAGTAGGGTATAATGAACATGGTAACCAGCACACTGAGTAGATTACAGGAGCTATCCATGAGTGACCAAGAACAAGAAACAACTGAGTTTTATTAGACTTTTTAGGGTTTCTGAAC
>WAAD01021569.1:10546-23014 GCA_013389945.1 Fregata magnificens | reverse complement strand
AAAATATAAGGCATGCAGAATAGGCTTAAGGCTTACATACAGTCAGTAAAGACTGCCTGACAGAAGATTTAAGCCATGACAAAAAGGGGCATTTCTCTAAAGTAAGAGGGAAATCAACAAAATAGTGCTCGTTTAGTACATAATACAGAGTTCCTTCAAGATCCGTAAGATGAATGACCCTACGTATGTTATTTGGCTGCCTTTTCTGATGAAGTCCGTGGATCATTCCACTTCAAGCTGAAGTTAATGGAGTTGGAATGAACCTTTGTTTAGAGTTCTCATAATTAAAGTGCAATTACACATTTTTGCTGTTAAGTGTTTGGTTGAAAATGGTCTCCTTGGCAATCATGACTTCAGGGGAGACCCATCTTTGACAGCCTAAACATAAGACATTTAACATTTTTGAACATTACTTCCACAGGACTATTTCCAAAAGATGACTTTCAAATGCTATTAAATTTGGACTTGAGGCCAAAACTGTGCCAGATTACAAAATGATTCCTTTTAAGTGGAAGGGAGTGTTGTGAAGACATGGCTACCATACTCTAGTTGACTTGTGGTTCTCAAAAGCAATTATCTTCTGTAAGCTAAGTGAACACCGTTTTCATCTTGGCAATTAATGAACTACAGTGAAAGCAATATCTTATTATTATTGGTGGTAAAAGAATAGAATCCAGCTATTACTGTCTGGCTAGATTTACATTGATCTAGCAAGAAGAGCAAATAATGACACTGTAAGGTAAGCCTATTAAATGTTTTAATTTAATTCAAATAGAAGTTATCATAAATTAATACAGTTTCTTATGAAATGTTGATCTTTGTAGGTTCAGTTTTCATCTAAAGATTTGCATCCTTTGGTGAATTTCAGATAGAAGAGTAGTGGCACTTTAATTATGGGATTTAACCCACATAAAAAAAGTAGCTGTGCCAGAGCTTTGCACTTTATTCACTTAATCACTGCAGTCATTGGCATTGTAGAGGCATAACCGAAGATGAGTTTTTGAACATTCTGTATTCTCTTCATGCAATGCAAATTTCATACCACAGGTACTGGCTCTGGATTTCCAGGGCGCTGAAAGGAAAGTCTAAAGGTCTGAAATGAAGATGTGAGCCAACAATGACCATCTGAATTGAGCGGGTTCTCTGTTGATGCAGCAGTTAGAGTGTGGCATCCACCAGGTTAGTCTTAGTCGTCTAATTGTTTTTCAAAGACACACTAAACTTCCTGTTATCAACACCTCATCAGAGTATCAATCTGTACTCTGTTACTAACAATCTCCACAACAGATGCTGTCATGCAGTGACAACCAGAAAGTGAATTTGCTCTATTAAATGTTCCTTCTTACTCTTAAAGCTTAATGAGTGACTTCCTGGCTTTGAATTGTGATACCATCTCTGGTGCAAACTGGATCATTTAGCAAGTGGCCACATAACTGAGAATTCAGGAGTAGGCATGTGTATAGCCATATATTGCTGAGGATTTATACATCTATGAACATTTGTTTAATGCCAAGTCCATCTCCACACTGCTGACCTGCCTCAGTGGCAAAAGAATTGCGAGGGTCATTCAGCAAAAAGACTCAATGCTAGTGTAGCAAAGGAAATTTCAATGTTCCCCTTGTTATGAAAACAAGAATTGTCATTTAGGAGATGGAAGGAATTACAGCCAAACAATTTAGCCCTCTGTTGTCATTATGTAAAGTATAGTAATGCCAAGGATTTCTGGCAGGTTCTGTGTACAGTGTTTGTAAGGAAGATTGCTGCAGCCAATGCATCCATAGGAAACAAGTACAATGTGATCGGGTGAGGAAGAAGGATGGGGAAAGAGGTTATAAAAAGCAGAAGTCACAACTTTTTTGCCTAAGCAGTTGATAGATATGTAACTCTTCTCAGCAAGATAAATTTTTCAACAGATGTTTATAGCTGGTGGTTCTAGTCTTCCCATTACTTTTCGCCATAGAATCATAGAATCATAGAATCATTAAGGTTGGAAAAGACCTCTAAGATCATCAAGTCCAACCATCAACTAACACCACCATGACTCCTAAACTAGGCCCTGGAGTGCCACGTCTACACCTTTTTTGAATGCCTCCAGGGTTGACGACTCCACCACCTCTCTGGGGAGCCTGTTCCAATGCCTAACCACTCTTTTGGTAAAGAAATTCTTCCTGATGTCCAGTCTAAACCTCCCCTGACGCAACTTGAGGCCATTCCCTCTCGTCCTATCACTATCCGCCACCATTTTCAGATACCCTGCATGGTAAGAGAAATGAAAATCCTGTAAAACAAGTAACGTGGGGGAAATGACTTTCCGAATTCTATGAAATTTTTCATTTGTTAAAGGAAAGCTGTATTGTAATCGTTACACAGCATACAGAAAGTAATCTGTGCTCCTGATGCTTGCTATATTTTCTCTGAGCTTTTATGATTACTAAATAAATACAAGAGAATCCTTTTTTATGCTGCATTAGTTACACAGTAGAAAGTGTTAGACTAGCACTGCTAGTCTGTTTCCCAGGTGACAATTCTTCACATTGGTTAGACGAGAAGACAGTGATTTCTCTCTAGTAAAATTAGCAGAGCTGAAAGTATTTCAGTAAATGTTACCTTTAAAAGTTACCATTAAAATGATATGTTATTAATAGCCTTGGAAAATGCCATCCTCAACATAGAAAGTAAGTTATCCGAAATCATGTAAATGAAAGATTCTTCTGGGGACATCCTTGTCCTGTGGTGATCAGGACAAAGACAAAATATAAATGATACAAAATCAACATCATTAGAAAAAACAAATGCATCAAAAATCTGACAGCACTCTGGTACTGGAAAAGAGGGGAAATTTAGGAGAGTAAAGTTGATGTTATTAAGGGTTTAAGTTTGTAAAACTATTGTTTTAAAAACAATAGGCCAATGACATAACAAACATGGAAATTGTAATTACCATAGTCAGAAATTCTTATGGGTTTTATTAGTTATTATTAGATGTGTTGCCTCTGTATCACTAACTGATGCTAAATAAGGTAAGAGTATGGAAGGGCACAGCTGTTCTCTGGTTATGGCAACATCATATACCAACATTAAAAGTGGAAAAGAAGAAAAATCCTTGTGGGTATAACACTGAATTCTTCAATAATTCCATTGTTTTTTAAATGGACAATAGCCAAGGGGATTGATAAATATACCTAAACAGAGACCTCTTTTTGAGTAGGATCTTAATTTTAGCTTCAGGCTAAGAAATGGAAAACTTTGAGTCATGTGTGGTTCTAGATAATAAAATTTAACAATTTAATAAAAACTAACTAATGCTTATAGATGGCTCTGTGCTACCAGCTGTCATTGTACATACTGCAAAACTCACAATATCCTTGTGGTCTCCTGAAGTCTGTTCTGAGTCTATTTTGAGCCCACTTTTATGCAGTGTAGTTGATATTTCTTTAATTTTTTTTAATGGTTTAAGTAAACACCACATACATTTGGTTAGAAAGCCAATTATAGTAAATTGTTTCCATGAAACAACTGGACAAGAGGATTTTATGAAATAATAAAATAAATATATTGATCGGTTACACAATTAAATGAGACATTAAAGATTTATGTTACTGCAAATGTTTCAAAGAGTTTATTAATTCAGAATGCAACAAAGGTATTTATATGGATTGTTTAAAAACATCTGAAGAGCCTAAGTGCTTTGGAACTATAGTGCCTAAAAACATTACATCAAAGATAGATGCTGCAATATTTTTTAAGTTGAAATGCTGAAAGCAGAAAACTATAATGCAAAATCTGTTAAGTGTGCAAAAATTTTTTACTGCTGTGTTGCTATTGATATCTTATCAGAATGACTTTCCCTAATCTTTTTTTCTTTTTGGGGGGAGGAGGTCTTTGACTCTTTTCCTTTTCTCCTTCATAATACCTTTATGATGTCTCAGTGTTCCAGCTTACTGCAGTGTTTTTTAATAAACTATAATCTTGCCTCATCATATAACAAGCAGTAATAAACAGATTCTTACTGATGTTTGAGAACTGACACAATGCCAGTTAACACAGATATCACACAGAGATGCTAACTCTAGTGCCAAAAAAAGAGTATGATGATATTAGCACCGTAATATGTGCTTTGCCGGTAAAACCTCTTCCTCTTCCTGTTAAACTCTGCCTCTCATCACAGGAAATTAATTTAAGTTCAGGACAGTCCTAGTATGTCTATACAGATCCTCATTCTGGAAATAACTTAACTGCAGCTATTTTGTTTTCTCCTTTATTGTGAGGATATGCCCAGAACTTAAGATGGTAAAAAATATGTTTAAATGCACTGAAACTAACAGAGGAGACAGAAGAAGAAAGAAGGCAGAGAGAGAATGCCTGGGACAGCGAAGCAGGCCAAGACCGTACATTTGCTTATGGAATTGCCACCATCCTTATGATCATGTGGTAGCTGCCAGCTTTATAATTCTTAGACACAAACTTTATGCCCTTTCTAGCTGCATTCACCCAACTATAAGATGAAGTTAATGATGTGTACATGAAACATTTCGTTTAGTTTACTAATATTTCACAAGTATATTCCTGTTGTTAGATGATGTGTGTTACAGGAATCACGGGTACCTGATATTGCTCTAAACTTTTCCTAGCTGTAGTAGCTTTAATGAGCAGTGAACGTCAATGAACTTTAAAGAACAAAAAGAATGCCAAATGCTTTGCAAGGTTTTTTTTTTCCTAACAAAAAATAAAAGTGACAGTGTCATTGATTAGATACCAAATGACAGTGTTCATGTAGCCTAATTGCGGTAGCAGACAAAGGCAAGTCAGGGATTGGTCTCCAAAATATAACTTAATTTATTCAGCAAGAAATGGTGTCCCAAAAGCATTCGTGCTCCCAGTGCAAGCCTAGAATGAACACAAGAACAGAGCCAAAAAAGAACAGGAATGTAGGAGACGCTCAGACAGTTACAGCTGACGTCTTAAGCAATAATGTCATGCTAACTGCCTAGCCATCAAATGTTTGGTAGCTGTCATGAAATTTGGAGTTTTGAGGTGACTAAATAGGATGCCAAGGTCATTCTTTTGCAGGTGTTTTGGAACACTTCTCCCATAAAGGAAGGATAAGGCCTTTGATTTGATAATCTAAAACAAAAGCTAGCAGAATGCCACAGGAGGTTGGAAAATCTACCATGCTGCATTTTGCTCAGACAAGAGGGAATGAAATATCTATTTTTGTTATTTTTCAATTGGCGCTCTGTCCATCTCCTTTTCCTCTAAAACTTCTTGAAAATGGTCTGCTATATTGTCTTTTTTCTCTTTATACCACCTAGTGACTAAAAAATGATGGGCTTTAAGAATAAAGTATTTAAGAATAAACATGGGAACAGCCACAGAGGTCAATGAATAAGATTACTTATGGCATGGATCGTATGCTTTTTCTGAATGCTTTTGGGGGTTTGGGGTTTTTCTTTTTTAATATCTCCATTGAATGCTAATGGTGGAAATCGTTTTGTTTTGGTTTGTTATCTGACATTTCTTGATTGTGATTATTTGCTTGGCTAAAGAGATTGATACAGTCTATCTGTATCTGAATGGTATCGACTGGTTGATCTATAGATGCTGTATCTATAGATGCTTTTGTACTTCTGCTTGACCTGACAAAGGATTGAAGAGAACTCTTAATTTCACAGAAACAGAAAACTACAGCACTACATGTTTAGCATTCTTTGAGATTTTTTTGTTCTGTTCTAAATCAGGTAAGGGGTAATAACTTCAGCATAACCTTCAAATACACTGCACAAAGTATGCACACGATATTGTTTCAACTGTTTGGATTCTGTACAGCATATGGACAAAAAAATGATGAACACCAAAATGAATATGTAATGAGTTCATGTGGTTGAACCAATAAACAAGACTATTGCAGCATGCAATCAAGTTTATTATGTACATATATAATAATCTTGGCAAATGAAGTGCTAAGTAAACTATTAGGAACCATTTGGGACTGTTTTGTATTAATTTTTTATTTTGTGTTTGGGTGTGTGAAACATTTTTTCTAAAATTGTTTAAAATCACTTCTAGAGTGACCTGCTGTGCTGTCCAGCTGACTAAGTGATTTCTGTTACTATATCAAACAGTGTAACGACATTTAGAGAGGAAGAAGGAACTGTGTGGCAATGCTACTTTACTCCCTCCTGGAGCCTCACAAAATGTCATTTGTGTCATGCTGAATTCTGTTGATTTTAGAATAAGAGACATTTACAGGTTTGACTCCTAAAGTACTTTGAGACAGCCTACTAAAAAGGCACAAACAAAAAATAAATAGAAGAATTGCACAATTTTAATGCAGCATCACAAATTTCCAGCAGCTGCAGAACTGTCCTATTTGTATTTTGTAAGACTACAGAAGGCTGTCTCAGGCTACAAGATGTTTTTCTATGGCTTAGTGTGTGGTTTCAAAATCAGTTAAAGCCCATCTAAAATTGTAATCCTTACTAAAAGGACCATCTTAGCTGCATGCTGTTGGCTGCTCTCCCTGCATTGGTTCAAGCAATTGTGTGTAGTAGGGTTGAACAATAACTCTTCATCAACAAAACATAATTTAGTTTTCAGTGGGATCAATGAGCATGTTCAACTTCCTTGGTGGCTGTAGAATACTTCTTTTTGCCGAGTAGTTCATACACTATATTTACAACTTCCTAAACACTGTCATATACTTCATATAAACATATCAACAGCCAGCAAAAGCAAGGGGGGAGGGGAGGTGTGTGCATGTGTGTGTGTGTGTGTGTGTGTGTGTTCTGTTTGTTTGCTTTGGTCTGGATTTGTTTTGGGTTTCTTTTTGTTGCGTTATTTTCACTAAGACATAATTTTTTTCATGTGTTGCACAGTGCGCTCCGTAATGATTTCAGCTGGGAAACGATTAAACTGGAAGAGCCGATAGACTTGGTCACTTCTTTTTTTTTCACTTGACAGTATTTTTACAGCCAGGAAATAGTGCAGTCACAACACTATCTATGCAGTCAATAAGCCTCTGCATCTCAGGAGGCATATTTTTTCTCCTTTGTACCTCATATAGAACATAACAAAAGACTTCCTCTGTTTTTACCATCCTATAGAACAGACTAAAGAATGAAAACCCTGTGGAAGAGTTCATGGCCATTCAGGAATGTCTTATAGAAATAATTTAATAGAGAATGAAATTCATCATCCTTCACCTGTTCACAGCTGATTTTAGGTATAGAAATTTCTATTAATATCTCACTGAGATTACTTCTTTTACTTGTGTTGTTTCGCTTCAAAGCTAGCTGATCACTTAATTTCAAAGTGAAATTGGGATGTTGCACATCTGTGTCTTTCTAGGGCAACTCAGAAAAGCTGTGTTACCAATGTGTTCTCTTTGTGTTTGTCTTAATTACTAGTTCTTGATGGTGAAGTGTTGCTTAGCACCATGTGGAGGTGAAAGCATTTAACTCAAAGCATCATAATAAATATAACAATTTACAGCAGTGCTTGTGGTGAATGTGATATGCACACTGATGAACTGAAAAGAACAGGAAGACAAATATGATGGTTGTAGTAGAGTGAATGTGAAGAGGGAGAAGGAATTACTTAAAATGTTTTGGTGCAAATACTATATACTTTTGAAGATCCATGCACGACACTGATTGTAACTCTCCTGATTTCCAGCCATTCTCATCTCTATGTGTATCGGGTTCATGTGGCAAGGTTTTGGTTGCAGGGGGGCTACAGGGGTGGCTTCTGTGAGAAGCTGCTAGAAGCCTCCCCCCATGTCTGATAGAGCCAATGCCAGCCAGCTCCAAGACAGACCCACTGCTGGCCAAGGCCAAGCCAATCAGCGACGGTGGTAGCACCTCTGGGATAACATATTTAAGAAGGGGGAACAAAAAAACCCTGTGCAATTGCAGCTGGAGAGAGGAGGGAGAATATCTGAGAGGAACAACTCTTGCAGACACCAAGGCCAGTGAAGAAGGAGGGGGAGGAGGTACTCCAGGCGCCAGAGCAGAGATTCCCCTGCAGCCCATGGTGAAGACCATGGTGAGGCAGGCTGTCCCCCTGCAGCCCATGGAGGTCCATGGTGGAGCAGATATCCACCTGCAGACCGTGGAGGACCCCGCGCTGGAGCAGGTGGATGCCCAAAGGAGGCTGTGACCCCACGGGAATCCTGCACTGGAGCAGGCTCCTGGCAGGACCTTGTGGACCCATGAAGAGAGGAGCCCAGGCTGGAGCAAGTTTACTGGCAGGACTTGTGACCCTGTGGGGGACCAATGCTGGAGCAGTCTGTTCCTGAAGGACTGCACCCCTGCGGAAAGGAGGCATGTTTGAGCAGTTTGTGAAGAACTGTAGCCCGTGGAAAGGACCCACATTGGAGAAGTTCGTGGAGGACTGTTTACTGTGGGAGGGACCTCACACTGGAGCAGGGGAAGAGTGTGAGGAGTCCTCCCCCTGAGGAGGAAGGAGCAGCAGAGACGACGCACGATGAACTGACCGCAACCCCCATTCCCTGTCCCCCTGCGCCGCTCGGGGGGGAGGAAGTAGAGACGCGGGAAGAAGGGAGGGGTGGGGGGAAGGTGTTTTAAGATTTGGTTTTATTTCTCATTGCCCTACTCTGCTTTGATTGTTAATAAATTAAATTAATTTCCCCAAGTCGAGTCTGTTTTGCTCATGAAGGTAACTGCTGAGTGATCTCCCTGTCCTTATCTCGACCCATGAGCTTTTCATTATATTTTCTCTCCCCTGTCCAGCTGAGGAGGGGGAGTGATAGAGCAGCTTTTGTGGGCACCTGGTGTCTAGCCAGGGTCAACCCACCACACTAGGTTATGGTCAGCTTGAGGCATGATTTCATTGATCTATGATGTTGTATTCTTAATTGTATTCTTAATTGCTTTTTGAGAAAATATGCTTACATTTAAGAGCCTTATTTTTTCACTGTTTATACTAAGAGGACAAACACCTCCACCTCTGGATCATTTCTCTACTCAATATTCACTGGCTTTTGCCCTTTGACAGTGTCACCATTGTGAACAACATGGGTGGAGTGACAGAACTGCTTCTCCAATTTACAAACCTGAGTTGTAATTCACTGCAAACCTGTAATGACTTCTCACATCCATGGTGTCTCTTAACTGATATGCCTTGTGATTTATTCATGAAAGTTTAATCACATGTAGACATGTTCTGTTGCAAAATATATACTGCACAGTTTTAATGGGGTTTGAAAATACCTGGGTGTTGATTTCCTACTGGAAGAACATTACTATTGTCAGACTGATGTCACAGCAGCCAGCATTTTGCACTGTAATAGCCAGAGATCTTAAGAAGGATTCAGGGAGAGAAGCGTTCACAGTCATTTTAGTTTTACTGGAGAATAATAGATTTTTAACTGACTAAATAATATACTTCTAACTGACTAACTTTATTCTCCAAGTAACAGGTGACATAAATTTCTGCGTCTTTACTCATGAATTTATTCCTATTTAACACTTACTTGTGTACTCGCAGTTACTCTATGTAAATAGTATTGTGAAAAAAACCCTGGTTATAATGAACATTTTCTGTTTCTATTAAAAAATACATTGCTTTGATTACTTCCAAGGGAAATTGTGCTTAAGCTGGGAAAGGAAAAAGATTACTCTATACAAAACTTCACCAAAATCCCACTTTCTACTCATGGTCACAAGAGTCTTTGAAACAGTTATAATATTTGAATTACTAGACTTCGGTCATACTTATTTACATGGGTATATATGTATAATTGTGGGCACAAACCAAGCACGCATTTTTTCATGTGGATTATGGCACATCCCCTTACTCTCAAAAAATAGACTGCTCTGTGGGTGCATACATGCAAAATCAACCCCCTCTGAAGACAGGTGGGCAATCCGAATGCCGGGATAACAAAGTGCTGTGATTTGGGAGATTCTTTAACTGCTACTGGCAGTTGTGGGAAGGGACTTCCAGCTGCAGTGGTCTTGATCGATCATCACACCCAAAAAAATAGGAAAAAATTAGTATCACTGAGCATAAAATGCCTCTGAAAACTGTATTACTTTCAGTGAGCATGAAAGTCTGTCCCTGTAAAATCCATCACAAGATTACTGATACACCTGAACATTAGACAATCCTCATAGCAAACGACGAAAGGTAAGCTCCTCCATCAATAAGTATAAAGCAAGTAAATTAGGATTTTATTCTCAACCATACTATGTAGTGACTTGCCTTTTCTATTAACCTTGTGATACCTTGATGTTCACACCTCTCTCTTGGCATTCAGAGTGTTCAGAAATGCACCTTTGATATTCTGCCTGTTTGTGTTATCTCTACTAATCAGTATATTGATTTTCATCTCCTACATAATTCTTGATCTCAGAAACAGCAATTCAGGTAACTATGTTGATATTTTTTCATTGCTTCCACAGTAAGAATCAATGCACACAAATCAACCCGGGTGGGGGAGGTGTATGTGTGAGTTATATGTTTTACCCAACATGTGCTGTGCAAATATACGCATTTATAATTTCCCAGTATTGCATTATTCATTTTGCCTACTTTAAAAGGCTGATGAAGTCTCCTGCACAACCCGGTGAGATATTCTTCTGTATTTAATATACTTCTTGGGAACAGAGACCACTGAGAAAACAAATAGATTAGGTCTGTCCACAGATTTTTCTCATCTGAATTTTTCATAATTAACATTAGCTTTTCCAAGAGTTGTATTTTTTCTTGGCAAAACAGTATATTGGGGCAGCTGAAATGACGTTCATTGCTTCTGAATGTTTCTAAGATCAGCAAACAAGGTATTACTGCAGCAAATTCCCATCTTTTATTTCTATTGACTGAAAGTGAATATGGATCCAAATGAATTGCTCACATTTTGAGAATCAAAAGATGTCCCATAATGTACCTGCAGTGTTTAAATGAAAGGAATAATATTGTGCATGTGATGTTTTTCAATGGCTAGCAGTTTTCTAAGAAGATAAACTTTATTTCTGTGACAGTTCCTAAGTAAAGTAATTTTAGATTCAGCCTCTAATAGACTGGTATTGATTTTTGCAGTGTTCAGTTTTCGAATCGCAAAGCATGAGTCAGAAAGTAAGGTGGATGTGTACATTTTGCTGAAATACAAGAATTCAACAGTCAGCAAAGACAGGAGGACTTGCAATATGAGAGCCAGTTGCCTGCATCTTAGGGTAATCTGGCCTCCATCACATGTAAGCGAGGTGATTGGTGCCATTGCCTGGCTATGCAATTACCCTGCTGCGATAGTTGTGCTTGTATTGAGAACAAAGTCATGCGTGTCCTACTGAATGGAAGTACAAATACACAAGCTTAATAATGAAAATATATTAGGAATACATATACCCCTAACCAATGTTCTCACACCCCAAAAGATTTTGTATATTAAACATTTGCTGGCAGATAGTACATAACCTGATCCTCTCTGTGGCAAGGTTATTAATGCAAGTAGAGTAAAATGGTGCAGCTAATCACAGTTGTCTCAACCAGTAAGTCCCTGATTGTGTTGAAACAGAAGAAACATAATTAATTAAATGAAAATTATAATTTCAGGTGATCTGATATGGGAGCAGTCTGTCTCTTCTGAATGGAAGAAGTTTTAGTTCCCTCTTCCAAAGAGATATCTGGAGATGCTGTAAGCTGAAGAACTCTGCTAAATTGACAGACTTCTGCCACCTTGCTTTTCTCTCTCCCTTTCTAATTCTGAACTTGTGGAAGAGATTGTGTCTACATGCTTATCATTGGGATATCACTTGAAGAACAGTATATTAAAAAATAGCTTACCTCTTTTATTTATCTCTGGAAATGTGATATAGTATTCTACTGCTTAACTACATGGGAAAGAGTTCAATCCATTTGGAAATCATGACTGTGCTTTCAATATTATTCAAAGTCATAGCAATAAGAAGGAATTTTTAAGTGGATGCCTAAAAATTGATGTGAGAATCTTATTTTTTCTTCATTATTAGTAAATCTGGCCAAACTGAATAAAAAATTCTATGATTGTTCACACATGTATTTCTTTCGTCAAGTTTTTAATTTGTAAACTATCAGTTCACTTTTTTTGCCTTAATTCTCTGAGCATTCCCAAATTCCCAAAACTGTGCAATGACTTATTGTTTGTGATCTCTTTTCTCAAAATATCTCATCATCTTAAACTCATTAATGTAAAGTCTTCCATGGAATTATCGATTATTTTAATGTAATTTCTTCATAAATAAGATGAGGAAAATTAGTATAATTGCATATTTTTAATATTCTGATATCATCGAACAATGAATGTCATGGGAGTATTAAGCAGTATTCTTTCTTTAGTGCTAAATTTAACTTACAGAAATCTTAATGCATGTAAGATGAAATTTTGTATGTATAACTACACTTTTCCATTGTGACAGGAACACTCACTAAAAACAAAAAAGAAAGTAAAATGAACATAGGGTCATTCAA